>CAWUFW010000555.1:0-575000 GCA_963921515.1 Calotriton arnoldi | reverse complement strand
CCCTGAATGGTGTCGATCTTCGCACCCAGGAAGATCTTCACTTGTTCTGGTTCCAGCGATGACTTCTCCTTGTGTATGGAGAAGCCTAGTTTTGTCAGCGTTTGTGTGACTTGCTGAGTATGTAGTTTGCATTGGTTGTAGGAGTTTGCTTTTACCAACCAGTCGTCTAGGTAGGGGTATACGTGTATCCCCTGTCTTCGCAGATGTGCTGCTACGGCAGCTAGGCATTTGGTGAATACTCTTGGCGCTGATTTTAGGCCGAAGGCTAGGGCCGTGAACTGGTAGTGCGTCATGCTGATGGTGAATCTGAGCAGACGCTTGTGTCCTTGGTTTATGGGGATGTGTAGGTAGGCATCCTTGAGGTCTATTGTGGACATAAAATCCCCGTGCCTTATTTGAGGTATGACCTCTTGTAAGGACGTCATCTTGAACTTTTGAGTTTTGATGTATTTGTTTAGGAACCGTAGGTCCAGTATGGGCCTTAACGTTTCGTCTACTTTTGGTACGAGGAAGTAGTTGGAGTACACTCCTGTGCCCTTTTCTCTGTACGGCACCTTTTCTATAGCCTGTTTGTGGAGGAGTTCTTGTGCTTCCTGCCACAATAGTGACAGCTCTTTTGTTGAATGTTTGTTTGTTGGCCTCTTGTTTGGTGGCCTCTTTACGAGTTCTATGCAGTAGCCGAACTGTATGATGTTGAGTATCCACTTGTCGGTTATCTTCTCCCACTCCTGGGAGAAGTGTTTTAGTCTTCCTCCTACGGGCGTTGTATGATGGTAAATTTGTAATTTTTGTCTGTGTCTTGTGTTGTGCCGTGGCACTAGCGATGTTGGGGGTGCGGGCACGTGTTGTAGTGTGGAGTCACTTGGGGGCGGGCTGCTGGCCGCCTCTTCTTGTATTGCCTCGTCCGTTTGGTCGGCTACGAAAGGACTGGCCCCTCTGTTGGTTCTGCCAGCCTTGTTGCTGCTGACCCTGTTGTGCCTGGCTGCTTCCCTGAAATGTTTGCTGGAAGGCCTGGTGCGATGTTCCCGGCTGGTTTCCACCTCTGCCGTTTGGTCTTCGTGAGGGGTGCCCCTTCTCATACCCCTGAACTGTAGTGCTCCCATGGACCTTGCCGTTTCGTTGTCTTTTTGAGCTGCGTCAGCGTCTCGTCCACGGGCGTGCCGAACAGCTTTTCCCCGTTGAAGGGCAACTTCAGGATGTTGTTTTGTACCTCCGGCTTGAACCCGGAGATCCTGAGCCAGGCATGTCTCCTCTCTGTCACCCCGATCATCATCAGCCTGCTTGATGTATCAGCTGCGTCTAGGGCCGACTTTAGGCAGATGTTGGCCATGTTCTTCCCCTCCTCCACCAGGTGTGCCGCTCTGCTGGTTTTCTGTGGGGAGCAGTTTGAGCAACTGCCCAACTTCTTCCCAGTGCTGGTAGGCGTGCATATTTATAAGGGCGTTGGAGTTGGCAATGCGCCAATGTATTGCCGCATTCCTTTCAATTTTCCTCCCTGTGAGGTCTATCCTCTTGCTCTCCTTGTCTTGGGGCGGACCGGAGTTTGTGGGAACGTTGGCCCTCTTCCCGGCTGTTGCTGTTATTATTGAATCAGCTGGCACAGATCCCTGGATATATGGTGGATCCTTTGAATATGTTTATATTTTTTCTCAGTTCTGGGTGTGACCGATCTGCAGGTAGATGGCTCCTTGAAAGCTTCCCTGCCTTGGTCTAGCACACTAGGGAGCATAGGAAGGAATTGGCTCCTAGTTTGTGTTGGTAGCAGTGTTTCCAGGAGAAAACAGGCTTTAGGCTTTTCCTCCTCCATTTCCACTCTATAGGTGGCTGCCGCGTTCCTGACGACCATGTTGTACACTCCTATGTCGTCCGGCGGCGAAGGACTCGGCGGATATGTCTCCACAGCCTCCTCCGGGTCTTCGGCGTCGAGATCCTGCCATTCCAGGTCTTGAGCCTCCGAGGGTGTCGAGCCGTAGTGCGTCTGCTGGTCGTTATCACCCTCCGTATAATCGTACAGGACCTCTTCGTCCTGTTCCGCCGGTTCGGGAGTTTTCGGCGGCTCGGTGCTGTCGAACTCCTCTTGCGTTTCCGCTTCGACGACCGTCGAGGGCTTCGAAGGGATGGTGTATCTACTCATCCGGTCGAAGTCCTTCTTTTGGATGATACTGGCCATTTCGGCCTCGAGCCTTTTCTTCTTCCTCTCCGCAGCTTGATCGGCGTCGAGAGTTTCGGCAGTTCTCTTCGAGGTCGTAGTTGACGTCGGAGGTGCCTTCTGCTCTTTCCCCTTCGGCGTCGAGTGCGGTTTCTCGGAACCGTGCTTCGACGACCTGGGTGTGTCAAGAGCTTTCGCCGACCGGGAGTCCTTTTCGAAGGATCCGCTGGGCTGTTTGTCCATGGATGCAGCTTCGGTTGTCAAGTGCTTCGACGCCGGTGCTCCTTTCGAGGACTTTGGCTCGGATTTTCGAGAGTCTGTCGGGGTTCTTTGGGTCGACGTGTCCCTTACCTCCTTCCTGGAAGTGTTATCGGTCTCTACGACCGTGCAGTCCTCTGGTCCCTCGGCGATGTTGTCCTCTTCCCCACTGGAGAGGCCCAGGTCCTGCAGCGACGGAGGTGGCCCTTGGCCCTGCATGCTGTAGTTTGCTGTCCTCTGTCTGTCCCTCACCCTGAGGGTCTTGGCGGCGAATGCTGCGCAGGCGTTGCAGTCGTCGCTTCGATGGTCGATCGGTAGGCAGAGGTTGCAGACTGGATGTTGGTCTTTCTGTGCGAACTTGTGGTGGCAGTTACGACAGAACTTGAATGGTGTCTTGTCCATTCCCGCGTTCAGGGAGCACCCTGTGTGCGCATTCTCCGTTGGACGTCGAAGTTTCTTCTACCTCTCACCAGCTTCGTCGTCCCGGTAGTATGTTCTTTGTCTTTTGATGAAGATCTCCAATTTTTCTCAGTTGTTTCTGCTTTTCTCTTCTTCTCTCCTCTTCCAACTCTGGAGCTCTTCACGACGATCCAGACCCAACGGCGGAAAAAAGAATCTGAAGATGGCGCCCAAGGGTGGGAGCTTCCGGAGGAAGCGCGCCGACGTCACGGAAGGACACCAAATAATGGGGCGTCAACGCCCAGCTGGGCAACACAAAAAAAAAAAAAAAAAAAAAACACGACTACGATTTCGGACCCAACCACTAGACCGCAGAATAATGCACAGCATAGTGAATCCAGAAAGATTCACGCTGCAAAACCTCTGTTAAATAAGACTGTGTTTTATGTGATTGCCCATGTGAACAAGGCAGGTGTGCCGAAACGCGTCACAGCAAAAGAAAAATAAAACCTAAACTGAATGGCAAGCTAACTCCTGTGTCGGTGTCTGATTGAGTGAAAGTCGGAAGTGGTTGGAATATATATTTTGTTGAATGAGGTTGTGTAATTGAATGTATTTGCTAAATGAATTTCTCTCTCCCGTTGAAGAATGATGGAGTTTGCACTGTTAAATCTTCATTGATGAGCGTTCAAACTTATGACTGAAATTTAGATAAAAGCTTATGAATTTCTCAGTCTGTGGTTATTTCGCTTAGAATTGTGAATTAGTTAAGAAATTGTTAATATCACCATCAACTTACTCCACTAATGGTCTATCGACCAGAGGAAGTGTTGATTCGTGAAGATTAGTTAGGCATAGAGATGGTATTTTAACCAGATTTGTGGTTACAGGGAAATAACTAATCAGAACCTAAGTGAATTATAAAAACTCAACCCCCAGTGGATCGACCAGGAGTGTGGATGAGCATTTCTGGAATAAAATTATATGGGCCCAGTGAAATATTCAGTTTATTTTTTTGTGAAATATTCAACCCTGGCCTTCCGCTGGATCACATACACGCACACACATACCAATTGCTACACACTCATTTGGGGTTACTATTTTGCCACATTATTCCGATTCACTAGCCAACTTTTTGGAGCAGACAGTTTGAACATCAGCAAAATTGAAATTTAAATTAGACTTCGCAGGATCATCTGGTACCAGAATATAGTAAAAATGACTTTAAAACTCATGCTGGGGCCTCAATTACAACAAGATGGTAAAATTGTAAAAACCGTATAGAATTGCAGTTTTAAACCACTCATCCATCCCTCCACAAAACAGGTGTCAAATTTACTTCACATGAACAAATTATTTTACATTCTCCAGTGGTTTCTAGTGCAAAATCAGAACTCTTCAGCAGCATCCTTATGCATTTCATAAAAATAAAACTAGTGTTTTCCAGTGCATAAAAATAATCTATTTTTTTCGGCAAGGGCAGCAAGTTCAGTGGCTTAATCTGGATAAAATTGTTGCACTGTGATTGAATTCCAAAACTCTCAAGAGATCAGTACCTACAAATGACGACTGGAATGTCATTTGTTAATGCAATCGGGATTTAAAATGATGCGATTCCTGGCGTTTCATTTATTAAAGCAATCAAACAAGATAAAGCTGAAAACCGGGCTCCATGACTTATTTCTACAGTAACATCAGTAAGGTAAGAACATGTTGATTATTCAAGTCAGAGTATATTATCAGATTGCATACTGAATGCCTAACCACATCTTTGAAACACCTCCAGCACTTAATGGCTTGATAACTACAAACATCACATTGAGACAGAATACTTTGGATAGTGAATGCTAACAGCAAGGGAATATAAGGCGTTTTCACAAATGGGGCCAAAATCAATGAGTGAAGTGGAAGAATGTCAGCAGGGAAGACATTGAGAGAATAGGAATTTGCCAAATTTTACTAAGATAAAGGTATCTGGGGATGGCTAGGTTGCAGGTGCTTATGGTGGGACACAATAATTGGGTTGCACAATTACCTGAAGTGGTCAGCATTCACACAAATGCTCTAGCAATTAATCAAATGCTTGCCAGGTCTGAAATGACAACCTTTTCATTTCATAAATTCAGCGTACAAGTATCACATATGGGCTCTCAAAAATTAATCTGCTTCTATAACATTGGTTCTAAATAGACCACAACAATATGGAGACAAACATGTTGCAAACAATTTCACTTTATGGCAAATGCAGACTTGGTACAAGAATTCCGTTGACTTCAAACCACTAAACATTTATGTAATTAGTCTGCAAACAAATGAAATCTAAGGATTTAATTCAATGTGTAGCCTAGAGCAGTGCATGATATAGATGAGGCAAATAAATGGAAGAAAGCTATTAAGAAAACTTGTCATTATACCTATCTGATCGAGACATCTAGCTGCAGATTCCTTACCTTTTGATTTATCTCCAGGCGTCACACTGGATCCAGAAATGACTCAAATAGTATGCCTGCACATCGGTAGGTGCAGTCATTCAGTTCCGTTTGGCGTCGTCCGCACCGGAATAGACATGTATAGGCACCACCACAGCGCGCAGACGTCAGTTTTTTTCCACACCAGTTAGCCCAGATCCGGAGAGAACTACCCTTTAGTGGTTTTTGGGCTAAACTGACTTTGTCGCAGTGTTTTTTTAGATTTTCTACTGGTGTGGCAGGGACGTCATTTCAGAAGGACGGCTTCAAGCCCTGCGGCACGTCATCGCTCGATGTCAGTGACAAACCTGCATCTTGTACGCCTTTGGTGCCTTAAGCTAGACCGCGATCCGAAGGCCTGCTCCAACTGCCACACCATGAACCTGATGCCTTGAGGGAGCGATCCATCAAACTCCTTGCGGCTCGACATAAAACCCTGCAACGATCTGTCGAGTGGAAGGTCCCAGAAGCGGTCAAAGTCAGATCACAGTCGCTTTGAAGTTGTTGGATAATTCGGGTAAATCACACCACAAGAAGGTAAAGACCTCTTCGACTTCACCGCGACCATCGCCGGCGAGAGGAGGAAGCGCCAGGATTCGAAGCCTGGCTCTGCAGTTGAACCAGCGCTTGTTTCGGTTCCACACTCCTGTGTTTCCAGGAGCCAGAGCGACACCCACTCAACTTCAAGAATTTTATAAGGCTATATGCCTCATTTGAGCAGCCTGCTCCGGTTGACGTGCCTTCGGGTTCGGGTGGGGCCCCTACTGGATCCACACCGGCAGCTCCGGCACCAGTCAGGCGCCTTGGATCCACAGAAGAATCCAGACCAGCGCTAGTCGTGCCACATAGACCATTCCTGGTGCTGATCCAGACGACGTCCCCATTCTGATCCCCGACTCCGAAACAGAGCCGGAGGGGCGTCATCCGACTCACTGAAGCCATGCCTTCCAGACCAAAGCCCAAGCCCTACTCTTATGGGCTAGGGCTCGGTGAGGAATGGGAGGGGTCGCTGGACCATGAATAATGCCTGCCTTTCGACACGAATTTGCAGGTGTGAGGATTTGGCAAAAGCCAGCAAACTGTTCACCGCTTCAAATACTGGCATGCTTTCTTCCCCCTACCATGGCTGACCAGATAGCGTCATTTGCAATGGTTGTGAGAAGGTCCTGGACCTTAACCTACCCTCTGTGGCAGTAAATACAAACGTCTTGACGGAGGTGCTTCAGCTGGGAGTGACCCTCAGAACTACTCCCATTTAATGAGGCCCTGACAGACGTCCTGCTTGGAACAAGCCCAGCACAGGGGCTCCTGTTAACAGGACAATTGCCCGCCACCACCTTCTTTCCCCAGTGGGCCCAACTTCCTCACACAGCACTCTATTCCGGAAAGCTTGGTGGTCCAAACCACTTACCACGTAAATCCTGGCAAATTCCCTACCGCAACAACGGTTTGGGAAGCAAAGCCTGGACACCTTAGGGGGATGATTTTTTTCTTCCACTACCCTGGCATTGCGGTCCGTGAACACCGCATGCCTTTTGGGTCGCTATTCCTATGCTTTCTGGGATACGACTGCGCAGGTGCTGCCAACGGTCCTGGAGGGGACCCGGGCCATACTCGCCCAAGATTTTGCCGACAGGAGGTACGCAGCTACGTTATAGATAAAATGTGGACTGACACCATGACTCACTACTCAGAGCAGTTTAATAGACAGTGGCCTTGATGAGCCATGCCTAGTTTAAGACAATCAGCTTTTTAGGGGATGTCCAAGCATCGCTTATGGACATGCCCTTTGATGGCTTTCGTCTTTGGAGACCAGGCAGATTCAGCGCTTGTGGAACAGCTTGGATATGGTCAGGTCCTTGGACCTTTTCATAGCCACTCGCCAGCCCTAATATGCATTTCGCTCATTTCGTTACCACAGAAGAGGCTTCCAACCGTGTCTATACTCGCCCAGCCACTACGGCATGCAAGCTTCACAACATATGCACGGCTGAGGTACCCACAGACCTCAGTCGGGCAACCAGAGGTTTGGCCAGTCCACTACTCCCCCGGCACCAGCAGCCTCCAAACCCATATAGTCTGCCCTCTTACCATTATGGGCACTCAGTTGGGGCGGATCCTCCATCACCTGCCGCACTGGCGGTCTATAACAAACAAGTGGGTTTAGCACATCGTTCGAAGGGGCTACTCTCTCCCTTTGGAGACTACCCCTCCTCCCTCCATGCCACTGCTTACGGCAGGCTGACAGAGGAACACCAATCCATTCTCCGCAAGGAAGTGACAGCTCTCTTGGCCAAGGGAGCTATAGAGGGTGCAGATGCCTGAAGTGGGTCGTGGTTGTTAGTCCAGCTACTTCCTGGTGTCCAAAAAGAACAAAGTGCCATTCTATCCTAGACTTGCATCCTCTTAGTTTCTTCAAGGTGAAATTCAAAATTCCACGCTCGCTCAGGTTCTGTCTGCCCTGGACCCAGGAGACTGGATGGTAGCGTTAAACTTGAAGGAAGCATACTTCCACATCCCCATCCTGCCTGCCCACAGGAGTTACCGGCGGTTCAAGGTAGGTCATGAGCATTTGAGTTCGCTGTGCTCACTTTTGGCTGCACCAGAGTCCCTAGGGTGTTCACCAAGGTGATGGTTGCAGCTGATCTGCAGAGATGGTGTCAGTCTTCCCCGATCTAGACAACTGGCTGTTAAAGCAGGCTTGCCCAAGGCTTTCGTCTCCCACCTCCAGACTACAGCAGATCGCCTGCATTTGCTGGGGTTCACTATAAAAGTGCATAAGTCACACCTGACTCCCTCTCAGATGCTCCATTTCATCGGAGCTGTTCTGGGCATGGTGTAGCTTCGAGCCTACCCTCCTGAACGGAATATTCAGGCTATGATATCGGTGTTTCGGTCTCTATCCTGGATTTCCAGTGTTTCAGCCAACATCCTGGATTTCGGTGAGACCGATTGAGGCTGCTGGGCCTCAAGGTCTCCTGCATCCTCTGGTGATACATGCCTGCTGGCCAATGCAGGCTCTGCAGTGAGACCTGAAGTTCCAGTGGGCGCAGCATCAGGGAAATCTCTCCGACATGGTCCAGATCTCGTAAGGAACTATAAAAGATCTGCAATGGTGGTTAACGAACCGCAATTGAAACAGCGACAGACCCCTCTCCCTCTCAGCCAGATCTGACAGTAGTCACTCCTGGAATGGGAGGGGTCATCTGGGAGAGGTGGAGATCAGAGGCCTCCAGATTCCACATCAGCCTTCTGGAACACCGGACAATCAGGCTGGCATTAAAAGCCTTTCTACCCCCCTTCAACGGAAGGCTAGGGCAGGTGTTCACAGACAACACCACTGCCTTGTGGCACTGCAACAAACAGCGGTGTAGGGTCGTGGACCCTTATCAAGAGGCCCTGTGTCTCTGGACATGGCTGGAATGTCAGGACATTGAAAACTCAGCTGAAGATGCCTAGCAGATTACGAATGGAGTTTCGGAGGTGGTGAAAGGTCTCTTTCAGCAGTGGGGAGAGTCTTGATTAGATCAGTTCACCACCGCCAAGAAAGTGCAATGTCAGTGGTTCTGTTTACTGGTTTTTCCAAGGTGGCTATCACTCTGAGACGCTTATCTCGAGTGGAGCTCAGGGCTCTTATACGCCTTTCCACCAATACCACTCCTGCCCAGAGTTCAAGAAGATCAAAACTACCAGGCCGACCCAAGTCATCCTTGTGACTCCGGACTGAGCTCAGAGTTTGGTATCCAGAGCTGTTGAGCATGACCATCGGTCCTCCGATCAGGCTGCCCCTTCGGGAGGTTCTTCTGTTGCAGCAGCGGGGAAGGTTCTCCACCCGGACCAGTCAACACTTCTTGAATGGAGATTGAGCGGCTACGGCGGACAGCTTTCAACCTTGCTCCAGCAGTCTGCAACGTTATCTTGGCAGCCAGGAGTCCCTCCAACAAGACTGTATACACCTGCTGTTGGGGAAAATTTGTGGCATGGTGTACAGAAAGATCGATCCCCTTTCTGCCCCATTTCACAAGTCCTTCTCTACATTTCACACCCAACAGGGTTCGGCACTGGGCACTCTCAAAGGCTATCTTTCTGCTATTTCAGCTTTACTGTGCTTTGACAGCCATCCTTCTTCAAACCTTTTTGAAAGGTTTGCAACATTTGTTTCCACCTACCCCTTTCATTATGCCTCAGTGAGACCTAAATCTTGTCCTGACTTTACTTATATGTGCTCCTTTAGAGCCTTTGCACAATTGTCCTCTCAGGCTCTTTACAATCAAGACGGCCTTTCCCGTGGCTATCACATCTGCCCAGAGGGTCAGCGAGCTCCAGGCTTTATCATTCAAGCCACCATACTTAAACATGTACCTAGGCCAACTGGTGCTTCACACGAGCGCTTTCTTTCTACCGAAAGTGGTCACTTCCCTTCATGTAGGCCAATTTATCACTGCCTACATTTATCACTCCGCCACATACCTCTAAGAAGGAGCGAGTTCACCACCTGGACCCAAAAAGAGCGTGGTCGTTCTACCTTAACCACACGAGAGTGCCGGGTGGACAACCAACTCTTCATGGGATATGCCGGAGTGAAGAAATGACTAGACGTGCAGAAGCAGATCATCTCCAGATGGATTGTGCTCTGTATCAAGATCTGCTACGCATTGGCCAGAAGCAACCCAGAAAGCTTGTGTGCTCATTCCACCAGAGATAAAGCTGCTACCACTGCAGTAGCATGCAGAGTTCCAGTCCTTGATATCTGCCAGGGAGCAACGTGGGCTTGCTTGCACACTTTCACACAACACTACTGCCTGGACAGTCATGTCCCTTGGGACAGGCATTTTGTCAATTCGGTCCTGCAGGACTTCCTCATATGAAATTGGTCTGTAGACCCACCACCAGAAAGGTATTGGTTCAAAAAGTGAGGAATCTGCGACTAAGTCTACCAGATGAACAAGTTACTTCCCTTCGGACTATCTAGCCACAGATTCCTTACCGACCCACCCATCCTCCCTGCTATGCGAACAGATTTCTAGTGACAGGGCTGTTCCCCTTTCAGGGCCCTAGTTTTCCACACCAGTGGTCAGTGTTCTTCATGGCTCTGTGCTCCAGGCGTGGAAAGTTGCAAAAAGAATCTGACGTCCGCACGCTGGGGTGGAGCCTTTATGGGCACCGCGCACACAGACGTCACAGCCAAAAGACGCCACCTACCTGTGCGCAGGGTGCTGCTCGAGAAACCTTTCCAGATCCAGTCTGACACCTGGAGATAATTCAAAAGGTAAGGAATCTGCGGCTAGATACAGTCTGCACCAGATAAGGTGTTACCGAAGGTAACTTCATTACATACTTTACTTTCCTTCAATTCCAAAGCAGATGTTGCTCAAGGCTACAGCATGGATTATCTTTGTAATGCCAAAGACACTGCAGTCCCTCATTTTAAAATATCAAATCACAAACTCTAGTAAGCAGTTGAGGAAACTACCACATGGGCAAAAGGCTAGTGCGACATATGTTCCAAAATAAAGATCACCACCTAGTGAGTAGAGAAACACTTATGCAGTGATCCAAAACAAATAATGGCAACTTTAGTTCTGCTTTCATGAGCTTTTGGGATTTTATTTTTGTAAAAACGAATATGCAGTAACCAACTGCTCATTCCAGTAAGGCTGCTTGGGGGCACAGTGACACTGCTGATGCAGTGGGAATTGAGAAAAATTAAACAAATCACAAACTACAACCTTCACTTAAAAAGTCGGGCATATTGTGTAATAGAGAAAACCCCCTTTAGGTATATAAATATTTCCTAGACATTTTCTTTCTGAAGACATGGAAAATGTGCAAGCATAAACAATTTATAAGCTCATGGAGTTCAGTTAACTGGCAATGGTGCAAACAGAACACTGAAAACCCCGCATCTGTCTGCAGGGGCACCAAAAGTGGGGTCCAATGATCCAGGCAAGTTTGAGGGGCCACTGGCAAGGGATCATTTTCCAGTGGAGGTATCATTGCAGGATGGATAGCCATGCCACCTGTGGGGTCTAGTATGAAAAGTTATAGATGGGTGCAGGACAAACAGCACAGGTGCAAGACTGCTCAGCAACTTCAACATATTAAAGCGCAGTAATAAATCTAGGGATATTAGTGAACACGCCAACACTCCATGTGAAAAGTTGCAACTATGAAAATTCTCACTCCAAATGAAAAAAAATCAGCTTAAAGATTAGGATAGGGAATAATGAAAATCGAGGCCAATTTTCACATTCTGAACAGGTCAGAAGCATAAGAAATCTGTCTTAAATGGTAACGAGCCAACAATCTCCTCATAAGGATATATTGAAATGTATGCAGCCATATCTGCAGTTATGAGGCCACTTTAGGGAATAGTAATTTGGTAGCATTAATCTCCGAGAGCTGTGCTACTGACGGGTCATTGTACAAGACAACAGGTCTATATATAATGAAATCAAATTATTACAATTACATAGCAGTCAACTATTTCAGTTGGCATAGTTTGAGGCATAGAAAGGACAAGCCTTAGAGTAACAGTACACTTAAGAATTGGAATGGTGAGGGGGGAGGGGGTTTTCTTTCTGAATTTGAAGTTTTAATTCAGAGGACATGAAGGATCTAGCTCAGAGAAACGCATTAAAGCCTTTCATGACAATCATACCAGGCATTAAGCTCACTACGAGCTGCTTTGAGTGATAAATCTCGGGTAGCACAAAAAGTAACTTTTAATTCAAAGCATTAAACCACAAATAACTACTAGTAACTGGGAGTGGGAATCAAAATGCAGGTTTCCTGAAGCTACAAAGTTTTAGTGCGAAGAGTTAAGGTAGCAGAAAGAACCTAGCGTCATAAAGGGATGTACGAACTTGTATGTAGATCCTCGTCTGTTAAAAGGAGAAAGAGTCCTATGTAATAAGCAGCCACTGCCACCGGAAACCCAGAGCCCCAAGCTAGGATGTCAGTTTGTAATCAAAAGTCAAGAAAATTAAGAGCAAATGTTATGACTTAAGCTATATGCATTCTTTCCAGAATAGATCCAGTCTATGAGCTATTGTGACAATACTGTAAGGTAATTTCCAATTTTGGAAATAAACAGATAAAGGTGTGTACTTCTTCATATACTAAACAGCAACAATGAAAATGAATCAGTCGTGTCAAAAGACAGCACAGCCTAGGGTACCAGTTTCACTGGTTAGGAAACGGGCAAATACAACTGCCATTTTTGTGACCAGATTCCCATAAGGAAAATGCTACTTACCAGTATGCATCTGTTCTTGGCATGTAGAGCTGCAGAGCTTCACACTATGTGCATAGATCGCCATCTGGTGTTGGGCTCGGATGCTTGCACTTTGTTGTTGTCTTGGAAGAAGTCTTTGTAGTCACGAGATAGGGGACTCCTCCCTTGGACTATAGTGCGCATGGGCATCAACTCCATCCTCAGATTGTTTTTCGCCATGAAGGGAAATGATGGAGTTTATAAGAAACAGAAAGATGTCCATGTGAATGTATCTAAGTAAGAGAACACTGGAACAGATACAGGTTCCGGGGAGGTGGGTGGGCGTGTGAATCTCTGCAGCTCTACATGCCAAGAACAGATGCATTCTGGTAAGTAGCATTTTCCGTTCGAGGCATATGAGCTGCAGAATTCACACTATGTGCATAGACTGTACAGCAGTGTCTCCCCTAGCGGTGGTCGCCTGTATCGGTTGCAGTGGTTTGAAAAAGTGTCTTAAGAACAGCTTGGCCCACAGAAGCTTGTTGCTTTGCCTGCACATCTACACAATAGTGTTTGGTGAAGGTGTGTGTAGTAGACCATGTTGCTGCCTTACAAATTTCTTCTAGGGGAATGTTCCCTAAGAATGCCATGGAAGCCCCTAGTTTGCGTGTTGAATGCGCTCTAGGGGGAATTGTTAACGTACGTTTTGCTTTCTGATGGCATATTTGAATACATTTTACTATCCACCTGGCAATTCCAGCTTTGGAAATAGGATTGCCTTCATGAGGTGGAGAGAAAGCTACAAATAGTTGCTTTGTTTTCCTAAAGGCTTTAGTCCTGTCTATATATTAAAGTAAAGCTCTTTTGACGTCAAGGGTTTGAAGAGCTGTTTCTGCTACGGAATCAGGGTTTTGGAAAAATACTGGTAATTCTACTGATTGATTAAGATGGAAAGGAGAGCTTACTTTGGGAAGGAATTTTGGATTTGTCCTAAGAACCACCTTGTTACGATGTATTTGTAAGAATGGTTCTTGTATGGTTAAAGTCTATATCTCACTTACTCTTCTGAGAGATGTGATTGCGACAAGGAAGGCTACTTTCCATGTAAGGAATTGCAATTCTCATTTGTGTAAAGGCTCAAACGGGGGACCCATGAGTCTAGTAAGAACAATGTTTAGGTTCCACACTGGAGAGGGTGGCAGTCTGGGTGGAATTATCCTTTTAAGGCCTTCCATAAAGGCTTTGATAGCGGGTACCCTAAACAATGACAAATGTTGTCTATTTTGTAGGTAGGCGGCCAGGGCAGCCAGATGTAATCTTATTGATGAGTATGCCAGATTGCATCTTTGTAGATGTAGCAAATATCAGACAATGTTCTGAATTGAAGCATCTAATGGGTCAATTTTGTTATTGTTGCAGTAAATGGCAAATCTTTTCCATTTAGCTGCATAGCAAGCTCTAGTAGTGGGGCGTCTGGCTTCCTTAATGTTCATACATTCCGGTGGGAGGTTAAGGTAACCGAACTCTAGGATTTCAGGAGCCAGATCGCTAGATTTAGTTGTGCTGGATCTGGGTGCCTTCTCTCTCCATGGTTCTGTGTTAGCAGGCTTGGGGAGAGACGTAATTTTTGGTGTGGAACTACTGAGAGTTCGAGTAGTGTTGTAAACCATGGTTGCCGTGCCCATGTTGGAGCAACTAGGATCATGTTGAGAGACTGTTGTTTGAGCTTGCGTACTACTAGTGGAATGAGCGGGAGTGGCGGAAAAGAGTACGCAAATCTGCCTGACCAGTTCATCCATATCGCATTGCCCTTGGACAACAGGTGTGGGAACCTGGCGGCGAAGGTTGGGCATTTTGCGTTTGCATGTGTGGCGAACAGATCTATGTCTGGTTGGCCCCAGATGTGGAAGAAGGGTTGAAGAACTTGCGGATGAAGTTCCCATTCATGTATCTGTTGAGTTTGACGACTTAACAGATCCGCTATCTGATTGTTGACCCCTGGAAGATGTTCTGCTAGAAGATATATTTTTGGTGGAATGGCCCATCTCCATATACTTTGCGCTAGATGAAACGGCTGCAAAGAATGTGTTCCTCCTTGTTTCTGTATGTAATACATTGCTGTTATGTTGTCTGTGCGGACTAGGACAGCTTTGTTGAGGAGATGTGTTTGAAACTACTTTAACTCTAGAAATACTGCCAGTAAATCTAGGAAATTGATGTGGAACAGTTTTTGTTGGGTGTACCACCTGCCCTGAATTGTGTGGTTTAAGAGATGGGCTCCCCAGCCGGTGAGGGATGCGTCTGCCCTGTGGAAAGGTTTTGTATGTTCCACCACTGCAGAGAGCGATGTGTGCGGCTGTCCACCAACACCAGATCTATAAGTTGACCTTGAGCCTGGTTCCACTGACGTGCTAAGCATTCCTGTAAGGGGCGCATTTGAAGTCTTGCGTGAGGTACAATGAAAATGCAAGAGGCCATCATTCCTATCAGCTGCATAAACACTCGTGCTGGGAGAGAGTGTTGGGGCTAAAACTTGGAGATGAGGGTTTGCATACTGGCTATCCTTGGTGGATTGGGGTATGCTAGAGCTTTGGAAGTGTCTATTATGGCTCCTAGATACTGATGTATGTAGGAGGGTTGAAGGTGCGACTTGGTGTAGTTTACTGTGAACCCCAAGTTGTGTAGCAGCTGAATGGTTTGGTAAGTGTGGTGAACACATTGGTTTTGTGACTTGGCTTTTATCAGCCAGTCGTCGAGGTATGGAAATACATGGATTTGTCGTCTTCGCAAGTGCGCTGCTACTACTGCAAGGCACTTTGTGAAAACTCTGGGTGCTGTGGTCACTCCAAATGGAAGGACTTTGAACTGATAGTGTTCGCCGTCCACTGTGAACCTTAGGTATTTTCTGTGAGCAGGGTGTATGGGAATATGGAAGTAGGCGTCCTTGAGATCTAATGTGGCAAGGAAGTCGCCTTGTTGAAGCAGTGGAAGAACCTGTTGAAGAGTGATCATGTGAAAATGATCTGACTGTATGTAGAGATTGAGAGGTCTGAGGTCTAGTATTGGCCTTAGGGTACCGTCTTTTTTGGGGATTAGGAAGTAGAGAGTAAACTTCTGTTCCTTGATGTTGTATGAGGACTGGTTCTATTGCATGTTTTTGAAGCAGCGAAAGAACTTCCTGTTTGAGTGTGAGATGTTCTGTGGACATTGGACACTGCTTGGGTGGTATGTTGGGTGGAGTCGCTGTAAGTTCCAGGCAGTAACCATACTGGATAATTTGTCTTACCCACTTGTCTGTAGTGATGGAATTCCAGACTGGTAGGAACTGTGAAAGTCTACCTCGGACCGGAGTGGAATGGTCTGGAGGGAAGTCACTGCTCATTAGTGGGAGAGGCGCGAGTGTTGTTGTTACCTTAGCCTCTTCCTTTCTTGTTATTTCCCCTGTAACCACCTCTAAAATAGCCTTTGTTGGGGGACGTTTGTGAGGGGTTTTTGTAGGAGGAAGCAGTGTCTGCACCGATGTTTTTGGATACGCCTCTATAGAAGGAGCGTCGAAAGGAACCTCGTGTGGATGGTAACTGTAATGCGTCCATAGATTTAGCAGTCTCCGTGTCCTTTTTCATTTTTTCTAGAGCTGTATCTACAGCTGGGCCAAAAAGTTGTTCTTGATTGAAGGGCTGATTGAGGATAGTTGTTTGTACCTCCTGTTTGAAGCCAGAAATGCGCAACCAGGCATGCCTTCTTAGTAACACACTAGTGTTAATGGAACTAGATGTGGTGTCTGCACACTTGATTGATGCCTTAGTTATTAATTTGCCCTTTTGAATCAAATCATTGGCCTTGGTTTTATATTGATCAGGCAAATGCTGCAATAGGGTTTCCAGCTGGTCATAATGAGCCCTATCATACCTGGCAAGTATGGCCTGTGCATTGGCTATTCTCCAGTTATTAGCTGCTTGGGCAGCAACTCGTTTGCCGGAAGCATCTAATAATTTAGACTCTTTGTCCGGAGTGGAGCATCACCGGAGGTTTGAGTTGGCACGTTTTCTAGCGTTGGTTACTACTAGAGAATCTAAAGGTAGTTGACCCTTGATGTAGGTGGGATCATTGGGAGCGGGTTTATATTTTTTGTCAATTCTGGGATTGAGAATTCTAGCCTTACGGGGTCTTTGCATATGTCTGGGGCGTGTTTAATGACTCCTTTTAACATTGGTAAAGTTTGTACAGTCCTTTGTGACTGTGCAAAGGTGTCTATTAGGAAGTCCTCCTCTATGGGGTCTAAATGCATTTGAACACCATGGTACTTGGCAGCTCTGTCTATAAGCTGACCAAAACCAATATTGTCATCTGGGGGAGATGGCTTTGTAGGGTATGCATGTGGATCAGGAAGGTCTGGAGGATCTACTGGGTCATCATAATCATCCCAATTGTCCTGTGGAACGTCTGTCGTCATCAGGGTCAATGAAAGGGTCATTATCCCCTCCCCCACCCCCTAAATCATCATCCTGTGGTGGAGGTGAGTATGTTGGAAGTATCGGAGAATTTGGTGAAAAGAAAGGTTCAGTAGGAAGAACAGGAGAAAAGGGTCGTGAAGGTGAAGTGGCACAGTCCCTTTTCTTTACAGGCACCAAAGGGATGTGTGGGGTGTCAAATTTTCTCTTGTTGTGTGGAACAGTGATTACATGTCCTGTTTTAGGGTCCACTTGGAGAGTTTTTTGTTGCGGATCGATAGGATCAGGCCGAAAAAGTTCTTCCTGTTCGATAATCGCTTTCGGCGCCGATTTTTTCGGGTCCGAGCGAGGTTTAGATTTCTGCTCTGGAGCCTTGGAAGGGGTTTTTGGATCCTTCGGCTTCGATGCGGAGTCGGAAATCTTTTTCGGTTCCTAAGATTTTGGTTTCGGATCCGAGGCCTTTTCCTTCGGCGCCGAGGTGCCGATGGCTTCTTGGGGATTGCGACAGCAGGACGAGCTCCCGGCTTCGGTGCCGATGGTGTCTGCGGGGCGGTGATATGCAGCATGCTCGGTCCCGAGCCGCCGGAAGGCTTCTCCTGTGTCTTCGGAGCCGGGCCCAGGGGCGGGGCTTCTGAAGCTTTGTTTCGGTCGCGACTGGGGCCAACAGGCGAAGTTTTGACCGGAGCCTTCTTTTTTTCAGGTGGGGTTGGGATAGGGGCAGTTGTACTCACTCGTTAACCTGGACTGATGTGGTCGTCTGAGTCGCCTGCTTCGGAAACGATTTCCAGGTCCTCCGAATCATCCTCCGGGACATCGGGGCCTTCGTTGAAGATGTCCTCCGGCACCGGAGCTGATCGTTGCGCCATAACGAGTCGTCGGGCCCGGCGATCACGGATAGTCTTTTTTGATCGAAAGGAGGCGCAGGCCTGGCAATTATTTTCCTCGTGCTCGGGCGAGAGACAGAGGTTACAGACCTTGTGATGGTCGCTGTTTGGGAATTTAGATCCACACTGGGGGCATTTTTTAAATGGAGTCCTTTCCATTAGCCGTAGGCCCGAATGGCGTCGATAGGCCCAGCGGCCCGCGCCAACAACCGGAATCGAGGATTTGAGGAGCGCGTCGAAAAGCACGCGAACAAACACAATACCGTTGTTTATTTATGTTTTGCGCGTCGAAAAGGTTTGGATAGTAGAGTACGGAACCAGAGCACAGAAGTTACATCCGAACCCGATGGCGGAAAAAAACAATCTGAAGATGGAGTCGATGCCCATGCGCACTATCGTCCAAGGGAGGAGTCACCCATCTCGTGACTACAAAGACTTCTTCCAAGACAACAACAAAGTGCAAGCATCCGAGCCCAACACCAGATGGCGATCTATGCACAGTGTGAATTCTGCAGCTCATATGCCTCGAACATTAGTATTTCTTTTCAGGGAAACTAGTGTAGCTTAAGAAATCCATCATTTTGAATCGTTAAAGGTTCAGAGACTCACAAGTGTAGCTAACAAGTTTGCTCAGTGGGTTCACATGTAGATTACAAGCATAAACCTTAGAAATTCGAACTAGGCTAGTCATTCTCCTGAAGCCAAGGGTACCATTAAATTGGCTGCATATAATACTTGTGACAATCATACAAAAAGCAAAACTACAGTAATAATGCAGATATAAAAATATGCTTAGTTTTATGGATATTTGGCCTAGTCAGTGCCAAAGTCTTCGATTAACTTCCTGAAGGCAAGAAGGGAGGGAGAATAGATCCTTTGTCCAAAGTAGCAGAGCTCATTACTAATGCAGGCAGCAGTTAAGAAATCAGCATTTTAAAGACGTGAAATGGGCAGGTGTGAATAGACACTTTCAAGATAACTACAGCACATGGTGTAAACTTACATTGTTAGCAGTTGGCCACATCACTTCATAGAATTGAATCCCAAACTGGCTCTTTAACCATCAAAAGTGTGTCTAGACAATTACATCAGGGAGATCTAAACCATCAACACAAACACCTAAGAAAAGGGAGGACAACTTGAAACTGCAGCAGAAGCCATGTAAAGGTTGCTCAAGCTGAAATGACAACCCAGGTTCTCATGGTAACAATAACTGGTCGACATTGGAATGCTATGGGGCAAACTTCACTACAAAGCACCAGCCAAGAAAAATAGGGACTGGTAAGATCAGACACTTTAGAAAACCTGACTGGGAGATACCTGACTGGGAGATGACTGACCAGTTACTGCAGCTGGAGAGTGACTGCGTAAAATCAACCAAAACTAAGCAAAAGGAAAAAAGGAAGGGGAAGGGAAAGAGGTAAAGCTGCTGAAGCCAGTGGAATGGAGAACCAGAGACATGAACCACTGACCAATAGCCAATCTTCCCAGACCTAAGAGTTTACAACAAGCATCAGCAATGTCAATAGGTCCAACGTTAAAGGAAAGTTGTATAGTAATGTGAAGCTTTACAAGTAAATATGGGACTATATATGTATTTGTGTATAAGCAAAGAACTGTAGATTAATACTAGTGTGGCTAAAAGATCAGGTGACAGTTGCACTGTCAAGACAGATCGAATAATCCATGTAGGTTAATGACTGCAATCTTCACATTTGTGCTGCTGCTAGAGAAAAACAAATCTAGTTATCTAATACACATCAATGGCATTACAATATTGTGTGTGCCTCTTAATATTGTGTGTGCCTCTTAAAGTTCAAGCTTAGGAAGCTGTATAAATAAAATGATCACAGCTGTGTGAAGGGGTAGCTGTTTTGTGGAAGCGCACATCTTCTGTCCAATCAAAACATGTACTCCTGGCTTCCAACATGTGGGCAGAACTAAAGCCCCTCTCTAGTGATGCTCACAATTGTCTAGTGACAGCTGAGCTGTCAAGAAGACCATAATGAGCAGTGGAGCACTGTCCACCTTAGTAGACACTGTTGAGGGGAAGCATATACTCCTGAACCAGCCACAAATTTCTTTGTACAATTCTGGGAAAAATAATTCCTCGATGGAGGGCTACGGAGCTTCATTATCTTAGCGTACATACAAGAAACTGCAGAATATAGGGTATGGTTTTGATGGAAACTTGGGAGAACTTTGTGGAGGTTTTTCTTTTTAAACCGGGAAAGGGGGGGTATACGAATTCACCAGACTTCCACCAGCAAACCAGAAGTTAACAGGAGCATCAGGAATAAGCAAGTGCGTTGCTGCCTTGAGCTGTTGCACAATTAGGTGGGTTACCTTGCCTGACACAGATATAAGCAGCAGGAAGTACTGGAAAACATCTGCACAGGCTGCCCAACTGTTCTAGGGCAAGGCCCCACGAAATATTGCCTTCTTAAAGAGAGAAATGCTTGATTGGTACCTTTTCAAGTGAAGCCCTGTTTCAACATACACAGAACCAGTTTGAAAAGAGGAAACTGCACTAAAGAGCATTATTTGGGTGAAATTAATGTTGCCAATGTAATTTGCCTATTTAGCTAAGAGACTGCAGAAAATATTTTTTTAGCCATGCCACGAAGTGGCAGTGTACAAAATGTTAACCAGAAGGTGGGCAGTAACAGCCACAATAAAGTCAATATACTTGTCATTAAAGCATCAGTCGTATCAAGGGTGGGCAATATGATGTTCAGTAAAGTAAAGGAGGATCCAATAAACAAGACGGTTTAAGGTTTGAACCAAGACTGTTTATTTTCATAAAATAAAAAACAAGTACTACAGTCAGACAGATTTACCAAAAACAGTCTAAAAATGAAAAATTACATTCTGCAAGTTCTAATAATCTGTACCAATCTGAGATGTGATGGTTTAATTCCCTCTCTTGGCAGGAGGAAAGAACTCAAAAGGAATTTCAACAGAAAATCCCTACTGCATACTTCAGTAATTATACCGATTAATGGCGTTGCCCTTATCCTGTGAACAATCAATCTTCCCATATCACATTTTAAAACATATTTACAACTATTTCTCCTGGATTTCAGATGGAGAATGACAAAACGTTTTGATACTTCAGATTTTGAGGAAACCGTTTAAACATTTCGAACTAACTGTAAAATATCGATATAACAGAAGGGTTTTTTTTTTTTTTTAATATATATATGTATATCAGTGGCAGTCCTCCATTTCCGTTTACTGTGCCCTGATGGCCTTCGTGTATATTTATCAAGGCTTCCTTGTAACAGACTGGAATTTCTGCAATATTCTTGACAAAAGGTAGCCTCGTTTGCAACAAAAACGCATTAGATTTTGTAACCAGTTAGAAGGCATGTCAGTATTGGTTTATAAGTACTGCCTATTTGGTACGTTTTCCTGACATTTCCCTCCACAAGAACATTTTCCTGCAGCTTCAGAGGTGAAATCCCGTGATGGAGTATTTGTAGCATTCTGCAACAGATTAATAAATCGTTTAGTGTTGGTTGAACCATCACAAAATCAGTTACTATGGAACACCGATCAAAGTTTTATTTTCAGCTTTTGTATTTTGATTGGATTTAGAACGTTCAAGGCAGGCAAAAGACTTGCTCATGCAAGACTATACCTGCAGCTTTCCTGTTGCAAAAGACAATACTATAATAATCTTCGGAAAAACAGTTGACAAATCGGCATCATTTGGAAACAGGCTGAGTGGAGGACTTAACGAACTGAGTACTTCAAATACCGTTCCACTGGATAAATGCAACAATGGCAAAACTGCTTAATCTGTTCAGCTGTTTTAGCACCAAACTCGTCTCCTAGAATCTCTGATCACTGAATGGACTCCATCGAAAATGTCTTGCATCTGATGTGAAGCCATGTTGTGGAGGTCATTTTCACAGCTTTGGTGGTCATCTTTAAGTAAAAAAAAAAAAAAAAAACTTAATTCTTTTGATAAACAATAGATTCCAAAAAGACTGCACTGTCTTGAAAAATTTAAAGGGCTCGGAAGACTCACACCCTTGAATGGCAAGTTAATGATTTACAAATGATCCGCAAAGAAACACTATTGTGCAGTTGTTGCTCAAATTATATCCATGCATGCGATGGTGGAATAAATCGCAATATTTTACAAGAAAATGAGGACTGCCCGACCCAGGTCTAGGAAACAATCTGTACAAGCTAACTTCAGCAGACATCCAATATTTGGAACGCCAAATATGTTGTAAATCCCAAGAAACTGACATCTGGCTTGCTCAGTGCAGTCCAACTAGTCATTAGGTTTTTATTTCAGGACGCCATGGTGCTCTTCTTTTCACCTCTCCTATGAGAACTGAAAATTACTTTTGACAGGTTTATTCACTCTATTCCATTAAATTCTGTTGGGGCAGGGGACAACATCAGTGGGAATAGAGTGCAGAAGGAGCTAAAATAAGTGACGCTGCACAGCAAACACTAAATGCCCAACTCTTTGTAAAAATTATTAGAGGAAAAGAGTTCAGCAATAGCAAATGGGACATCTTTGTAGCAGCATTACTTGTGGAAATGAACCTAAACGCATTTTACGGGGACAGCACAAACAGTAGTGGGTATTATGCTTGTTCTATAATTTGAGTACTGTCTCCTGCATTCCAACTGGCAAAGAGGAAGTGTGTTGATCTCAGAATGGTACAGAGAATTATGCAGTTTTTTTCTCCAGAGAAATAAACAAATGATCTAAGTGTGGTAAACAATTCAAGAGAATTTTACACAAACGTCTCCCAGACTAGAGCCATTGAATCAAGACCCTTCACACGTTACAAACCCTCATTGACAACGCAGGAAAACAGTCAACGCAGTTAGTGTCCCAAGATAGTCACAATGCTATTAAAATGCATTAAAGGAAAATGTGATGCTCTAATCAATCGCCACATGGTGCCCAGGGATTCTGGTTAAGTAACTTAATATGCATGATCAATCACCTTACTCTATTATTGCAAGTTAAAAAAAAAAGTCAAGACCAGCAGGACACCTAAGCATCTAATGGCCTAATACATAAAGAAATGAATAACAAAAACATCAATTTTAACATGCAATAATGGAGGACAATAAAAATGAGTAAACCATCGAAAAATCAAAGCATTTTTAGACTGGAACTACCAGGCTCCTCTGTCGGATTTTGGTGTAGCACTGCTCTGTCTTGATTGAATGTCTTCAGCTGTACCAGGCCTTGACCATTAAGGGACTACGGATTAATGGTGTGTAAGCGTTTTGTTCTGGTGGGGTTTCCTAGAATTTTCATTTCAAATACTTTTACAAATTTGTTGGCTTCATTTTTAATGTCGCATGCCCGTCATTGCAGTGCAATTGAAGAGAGTCGTTAGGGAGATCTGGGATCACTAAAATAAGTGACATCACACGGGAAGCAAGCTACCAAAATGAAGATCACACTAACTCACTTGCATGAAAAATTTGCATTTTCATAGATTTCCTTATTTTGACTAACTGGCACACACAAGACTATTCACCCTCCAGAATCTCAAACTTTGTTCTTGCGGAGCTTTTTCGCACTCTATCAGACCAGTATAATTACCTACAGGATGAAATATGGTTTCATATGTGACTGATGGAGCACCCACCTCTCCAAGACCAATAATTTGAGAACAAATGAAGAAATAGGTCATTATAAATAAAACCACGACAGTCAAAGAGCAGCAAACAAAATACCAGTAGCCACACAACCCAACTACACAGACTTTCACAGTTTCCACATATAATCAATTGCCTTCAAAAAGGTCTGCTGTTGGACTGCTTCATTCCTCACGCCTATCAATACGCAAAGCACGTCGTCAAATTACCACGTAAAAGAACGGCACTTCAGATTTTCTTGAGTGCATTTAATCAAGTTCTGTTTCTGGAACAGAGTCCGACAGCGCATGTGGAAAGTAGTACTCAACAAGTGCAGAGACTTTACCCCCCATAAAATCTAGCGATTATGCACCTTGAGGCACTGGTCATAAACGAAGAGTAGGGCTAGGAAACTTTAACTGACATTCTATCAGGACTGATTTAGAAGCTTTCATTACGCTTTATAAAAAGTTTAACTTTCACACTGACTCAAGGTACACAAAATTTAAGCAATTCCCCCAACTACTCAGCCTTTAGAGCACACTAGTCTATGGCTTACAAAGTTTTGGTTGACCTTAAGGGAGGAAAAATCACCTCACATGGAGTTAAACAATGGGTGAAAATGTAATTACTGGTCCCATCCAACCAAAGGATACTATGAAGATAACAATATGGATTTGAGGCAAAGGGAGAGAAATAACTGAGCAAGCACCTCCACATCATGTAAACCCCGCACACAATTCATACTATAAGCGAATCCTAAAGCAAGCAAGCTCTGAAAATCTTTACAAGAGGTTCACTACTCAATCCCTTTGAAAAAAAAGCAATCATGGATCCACAATCTCAAATAGCAGAGAGCCAACTGTTAAGAATCCATTCAAAATGTAAAATACAGGCAGGTCAATCTGCCTTGACAGAAATCAGAGCACATATCTCACCGTAGCATTTTCAACTCCTGGGCAGCCTTCAAGATTATCTCATGCTGCCTCTGGCTTAGGACCATTGACCCCGCCATGGCTGGTGGTTGCTCAGGGTCCAGGTTCATTTCTGCTTCAGGTAATGCTGAAGAGTGCACAGCAGGACCTGGGGGAGGCAGAGGTGGTAACGGAAGAAGAGGATCCAGGCGGCCCTCAAATCGATCTCTGGTTTCTGGTGGATACCATCTCTCTCCCAACCGGTCTTTGTCCCAGGGCCTTTCTGGTGGATAATCTTGACTTTTTTCCTCATGCCATGGTCTATCTGGGAACTCTCGAATCCTTAAGTCTCTTTCATGGCGGTCTCTCTCATACACAAAGTCTCTGTCTCTCTCCTCTCGCCACCGATCCTCCCGGAATCTGTCCAAAGGTGGGAGAGGAGGGAGAGGGGACAAAGCTCTAATTGGCGAACGTGAACGGAGGGGTGAAAGAGAGCGTAGGGGTGGAAGAGGTGGCAGGGGTGGAAGAGGTGAAAGAGGTCGCAGAGGAGACAGGGGCCTGCGAGAGAGGGGTGCCACCGAAGGATAGTTTCTATCATGATGGAAGCCTCTATCTCGAGACCCAGAGAAGTCTCGATTAGGGTTCTGACTGAACCTTTCATATGGTCTTTCATATCTGTCCAAGTCTCTACCCAAATCTCGCTCTCTCTCTCTATCATCCCACCATGTATCACGGTCAAGTTCATGAGGTGCAGAGGGACCAGTAGGACGAAGTGGCACTCTCTCTTCCCTGCTGTAGGGATCACGAGGCCCTTGCTGGAAATTTGGATCTTGCTCTCTCCAATGCGGCTCTTTCTTCCAGTCTTGCATTCCTTCTTGCCCCAAGTCTCCTCTTCCTCGAACATCAAAAGGAACATCAGCTGGTACTCTTTCTTCTCCAAGCCATGGTGCTCTGGGAACACGACTGGACTCCTCTCCATGCCTTTCATCCATTTCATTTGGTCTAGCCAATGGAAGTCGTTCTCTGGTCATTTCTGGTCTCTTGTCGTGAGCACCGTGTCTTAAAGGACTCACATCATGACTCCCCGATTTCAAGGGGCTCCTTTCACGATTTCCTGTTCTCACTGGGCTCCGCCCACGATTACCCATCCTTAAGGGACTCCTACCACGAATTCCTGGTCTCAAGGGGCTCCGGTCTCGAATTTCAGCTCTGATGAGGCCCCTGCCATGACTATTTTCAGGTTTTCTGTCCCGACTATCTGATCTTGCCGGATCTATGCTCCCTCCTGTCACCAGGCCTCGGTCCATGTTGCCACCCATCAGTGGGGGCCTCTCCATGTTGCCGCCCATCAGTGGGGGCCTCTCCATGTTGCCGCCCATCAGTGGGGGCCTCTCCATGTTGCCGCCCATCAGAGGAGTTGGGCCCTTGTTGCACCCACCAGTGAATGGTCCTTTGTTCATTTGACTACCAGACATTAGCCCCATGTTCATTCCTGCAGCAGCTGGGACCTTGTTCAAATTGCCAGCAGCTGATGTTGCCTTGTTCAGATTGCTATCCATCATTGGGCGTTTGTTTAAATTGCTGCTTGCTGTAGATGAGCCTTTATTTGAGTGGCTGTCTGTTGTGCCTGAGCCCCTGTTCAAGTCCCTCTCTGTAGCAGCTGGTGCCTTATCCAAACTGGCGACTGTTGACAATGTCTTGTCCTTGCTACTGGCCAATGGGGCAAAGTCTTTACCTGTACTAATTCCAGATACTGTGCAACTGTCTGAGCTGCTGGCTCCTTTAGTCTGGCCTTTGGTGGAACTGCTTCCTCCTGTCGATGGACCTGTGTTACCAGTGCTGCCTGCTACAGGGCTCTTGCTTGAACTGCCGCCTTCTGCAGGGCTTTTGTCAGATATATTAGTTGAAAGGCTTTTGTCAAAAACACCCCCAGCTGGAGAGCCCTTATCGGAAATGCCACCTGCTGCAGGGTCCTTGGTTAAATTACCACCTTGTGATGCAGAGTTCTTGTTCAGAGTACTGACAGCATCCTCTGACTCACTGTTCAGACCACCACTTGTTGCTGGGCCCTTTTTGGGACCACTGATTCCTGCTGCTGTTGGAGCTGCTGCTGTTGGGCCCTTGCTGGGACCGCTGCTGCCTGCTTCTGTTGGGCCCTTGCTTGGACCGCTGTTGCCTGGTGATGCTGTTGCTCGACCCTTGCTCGGACTGCTACCTGCCGATTCAGTTGTTGCTGGGACCTTACTAGGACCGCTGGTGCCTGCTGCTGTAGGCCCTTTGCTCGGAACGCTGCCTGCTGTTGTCGGACCCTTGTTGGGACCGCTGCTCCCTGCTGCTGTTGGGCGCTTGGTCAGACCACTGCCATCTGCTGTTGCTGGGCTCTTGCTTGTACCGCCGGTTGTTGCTGGGCTTTTGGTTAGGCCAGCAGTTGCTGTTGGGCCCTTGCCTGAACCCCCAGCTGTTGATTTTGGTCCCAAGCTCAGAGCACCACCCACTACTGGGACCTGACTCTTCTCGTTACCAGATTTTGCTGAGCTCTGGTCTGATTTTTTTTCAGTCTGTGCTTTATCTGAAGTGCTGTCTACTGGGCTCGTCTCCAAACCACCACTTGCTTTCTCTGGAAGCTTTTCTGAACTTTTCTCTAGTCTCTGAGTAGCACTGTTTGAATTGCTGCCTGGTCTTGCAGAATCCTTGTCAGAATTGGTGTCTTTTTTGGTGGAGCCCTTATCTATGTTGCTACCTGTTCTGACAGGACCCTTTTCGAAGTTGCTTTCTGGTTTTTTGGAAACCTTATCAGAAACACTATCTGGCTTATCAGGGCCCTTTTGAAAAGTGTTACTTTGTCCCTTATCATGACTGCCTTGTCTTGTGGGGCCTTTGTCAAATGTATTGCCAGGTCTACCAGGAGCCTGATCAAATAGGCTTCTAGGTTTGTCTGGGGCCTTATCAAAAATACTTCCAGGGCGGTCAGGAGCAGGAGGCTTGTCAAAAATGCTTCCAGGACGGCTAGGGCCAGGGGGCTTGTCGAATATACTACCAGGTCGGTCAGGGGCAGGAGGCTTGTCAAATATGCTGCCAGGCCGGTCCGGGGCAGGAGGCTTGTCAAATATGCTGCCAGGCCGGTCCGGGGCAGGAGGCTTGTCAAATATGCTGCCAGGCCGGTCCGGGGCAGGAGGCTTGTCAAATATGCTGCCAGGCCGGTCAGGGGCAGGAGGCTTGTCAAATATGCTGCCAGGGCGGTCAGGGCCAGGAGGCTTGTCAAATATGCTGCCAGGGCCAGGAGGCTTGTCAAACATGCTGCCAGGAGGCTTGTCAAACATGCTGCCAGGGCCAGGAGGCTTGTCAAACATGCTGCCAGGGCCAGGAGGCTTGTCAAACATGCTGCCAGGGCCAGGAGGCTTGTCAAACATGCTGCCAGGGCCAGGAGGCTTGTCAAACATGCTGCCAGGGCCAGGAGGCTTGTCAAACATGCTGCCAGGGCCAGGAGGCTTGTCAAACATGCTGCCAGGGCCAGGAGGCTTGTCAAACATGCTGCCAGGGCCAGGAGGCTTGTCAAACATGCTGCCAGGGCCAGGAGGCTTGTCAAACACGCTGCCAGGGCGGTCAGGACCAGGAGGCTTGTCAAACATACTACCTGGGCGGTCAGGACCAGGCCTGTCAAGGTGGCCACCTGGCCTACCCAGCGGATTGTCAAAAAGACTGCCTGGCCGGCCTTGGGGCTTGTCAAAGAGGCTGCCCGGTCGGTTTTGGGGGTTTTCAAAGAGGCTGCCAGGCCTGTCCATGGGCCTGTCCAGCAAGCTGCCAGGCCTGTCCATGGGCCTGTCCAGCAAGCTGCCAGGCCTGTCCATGGGCCTGTCCAGCAAGCTGCCAGGCCTGTCCATGGGCCTGTCCAGCAAGCTGCCAGGCCTGTCCATGGGCCTGTCCAGCAAGCTGCCAGGCCTGTCCATGGGCCTGTCCAGCAAGCTGCCAGGCCTGTCCATGGGCCTGTCCAGCAAGCTGCCAGGCCTGTCCATGGGCCTGTCCAGCAAGCTGCCAGGCCTGTCCATGGGCCTGTCCAGCAAGCTGCCAGGCCTGTCCATGGGCCTGTCCAGCAAGCTGCCGGGCCTGTCCATGGGCCTGTCCAGCAAGCTGCCGGGCCTGTCCATGGGCCTATCCAGCAAGCTGCCGGGCCTGTCCATGGGTCTATCCAGCAAGCTGCCGGGCCTGTCCATGGGCTTGTCAAAGAGGCTACCTGGCCGTGTTGGACCTTTGTCAAAGAGGCTCCCTGGTCGCATAGGACCCTTGTCAAAATCTGTGCCTGGTCTGTCTGGTCCCTTGTCAAAAAGGCTACCTGGTCTTGAACCAGAGTCCAAATTAACACCTGGTCTTCCAGATCCCCGTTCTATATTCATGAGGGGCCTCACTGCACCTCTTTCTAAGCTGCCTGGCCTCTCTAAACTTCTATCCCAACTAGGTCCTTGTGCATCTCTATCAAAGCTTTCTGGTCGCATGGGGCCTCGCTCAAAATTGCCTTCAGGCCGCATGGGGCCACGCTCAAAGCCCCCATCCGGGCCCAGGGGGCCACGCTCAAAGCTGCCATCCGGGCGCAAAGGGCCCCGCTCAAAGCCCCCATCCGGGCCCAGGGGGCCACGCTCAAAGCTGCCATCAGGTCGCATTGGGCCCCGGTCAAAGGAATCATCAGGTCGGAAGGGGCCCTTATCAAACCCATCAGGTTGCATTGGGCCCCTATCTAAATTACCAAGTCTCATAGGGCCCCTATCCAGATTACTGCCTGGAGCCACCAGGCCTTTGCCCCAATTGCTTCCAGGTCTATCTGGACCTTTGCCCCAATTGGAACCCATTCTCTCAGGATCATTCTCCAAGTTGCCGACTGGTCTTGGTGGGCCTCTATCCAAAACACTTCCTGACATGACTGCACCTTTATCCCAATTTGTACTTTGCCGTAAAGGACCTTTCTCCCAACTACTGTCCGGGCCCTGATCCCAATCATCTTCTGCTTGATCTGGATCCTGTTCCCAATTATCTGGTGGATTCTGGTCCTCAACCCAATCATCATCTGTTTGCATTGGGTCATTTTCCCAGGGGCCAACTGGCCGCCTGGGGCCTTGATCCCAGGGGCCAACTGGCCGCCTGGGGCCTTGATCCCAAGGACCAAGGCGCTTCGGACCTTGATCCCAGGGGCCACTCTGACGTCCACGGCCAGCTTGGCTTCCTGGACCCTGATCCCAAGTCCCGTCCGGCCGCTTCGGACCCTGGTCCCAAGCGCCGTCCGGCCGCTCGGTCCCTGGTCCCAAGCGCCGTCCGGCCGCTCGGTCCCTGGTCCCAAGCGCCGTCCGGCCGCTTCGGTCCCTGGTCCCAGCGCCGTCCGGCCGCTTCGGTCCCTGGTCCCAAGCGCCGTCCGGCCGCTCGGTCCCTGGTCCCAAGCGCCCCGTCCGGCCGCTCGGTCCCTGGTCCCAAGCGCCGTCCGGCCGCTTCGGTCCCTGGTCCCAAGCGCCGTCCGGCCGCTTCGGTCCCTGGTCCCAAGCGCCGTCCGGCCGCTTCGGTCCCTGGTCCCAAGCGCCGTCCGGCCGCTTCGGTCCCTGGTCCCAAGCGCCGTCCGGCCGCTTCGGTCCCTGGTCCCAAGCGCCGTCCGGCCGCTTCGGTCCCTGGTCCCAAGCGCCGTCCGGCCGCTTCGGTCCCTGGTCCCAAGCCCCGTCCGGCCGCTTCGGTCCCTGGTCCCAAGCCCCGTCCGGCCGCTTCGGTCCCTGGTCCCAAGCCCCGTCCGGCCGCTTCGGTCCCTGGTCCCAAGCCCCGTCCGGCCGCTTCGGTCCCTGGTCCCAAGCCCCGTCCGGCCGCTTCGGTCCCTGGTCCCAAGCCCCGTCCGGCCGCTTCGGTCCCTGGTCCCAAGCCCCGTCCGGCCGCTTCGGTCCCTGGTCCCAAGCCCCGTCCGGCCGCTCGGTCCCTGGTCCCAAGCCCCGTCCGGCCGCTCGGTCCCTGGTCCCAAGCCCCGTCCGGCCGCTTCGGTCCCTGGTCCCAAGCCCCGTCCGGCCGCTTCGGTCCCTGGTCCCAAGCCCCGTCCGGCCTCTTCGGTCCCTGATCCCAAGCCCCGTCCGGCCTCTTCGGTCCCTGATCCCAAGCCCCATCCGGCCGCTTCGGTCCCTGATCCCAAGCCCCATCCGGCCGCTTCGGTCCCTGATCCCAAGCCCCATCCGGCCGCTTCGGTCCCTGATCCCAAGCCCCATCCGGTCGCTTCGGTCCCTGATCCCAAGCCCCATCCGGTCGCTTCGGTCCCTGATCCCAAGCCCCATCCGGTCGCTTCGGTCCCTGATCCCAAGCCCCATCCGGTCGCTGCGGTCCTTGGTTCCAAGAGCCATCGGGCCCTTTGGGGCCTGTATCCCAAGTGCCATCTGGGTGCTTTGAGCCTTTGTCCCAGTCACCGGCGGGTGGTGCCGAGCTCTTATCCCAGTTGCTAAATGGTCTAGCTGAGCCCATGTCCCAACTGTCTGCCTGAAGCTTGGCATCACCAGGCCCAGAGATGTTTGCAGCTCCTAAAGGCCCCCCCATCCCTGCGGCTCCTACTGCAGAAAACCTAGGTGCATTAGATGTAGGAAATTGCTTTTGATTCGGCGCTGCAAAAGGTGGAACAGATTTGGATACATTTTCAGTGTTTTGGGGATTCTTGTTCCAACTTGAAATTCCAGGGATATCTACTTCCATTTTTGTTTCTGTCTGAGAACTCTTGCCATCATCCCTTGATTGGAAAAGGAGAGGTGGTTTGGATGCAGAGTCTGGGCCTAAAAAAGGGGGAACCGAACCAGATGTATGAACGTCCGAGTATTCAGCCGATTGCTCTTGTGTTTCCATGGGCTCAGTTTGTTGCTCTTCTTTTGCTGCAGCCGTTTCAGGCCCTCTCCACCATAATCCTCCTGGGGTGAAACTAGATGAGCGCTGTGTGTTGCTCTGAGGATTGCCAAATCGTGATGTTGGCCACTGCTCTTGCATCGGGCCTCTCACACCAGGGCCTGGTACGCCAGGAGGGGGTACGTCAAATCGTGGTCCTTCAAATCGTACTGGGGGCTGTACACCTCCACCAGGTGGTCCATCAAGTCTGCAAAAGAAACACACTTTCAGTGCCAAGATATAGAACAGTCCAATAAAGCTAAATTAAGAACTCAACTTTTTACAAGACTCCCAGTGGTCATATGCTAAAAAACAACAACATCACAGTAGCACAAAATACATAATCATTAGAGAAAGAATTCATAATCAACTTAATCTGCGTGAATATGAGCCACTGAAGTAATACTCTAGAAAAAGCAAACCAAGATCAAAAAGGGGGTAAACAATCACAAAACTTTGTATAAAGGCAAGATTAGCATGCACTCTTAAACGGGACTACAATTAATTTGGAGAAAAAGTAGTTAGAATTTTGTTTTTGTGAACTCTGACCAAACCTACTTTTATTTCATTTCATTAAAATAAGAGCGAAATGAAAGTTTCGTAACCACTGAATCTTCAAGAGGGAAAACCTGCACTATAATTTTATGGCAGCCTATGACCAACACAGTGCCAGCATGCAATAGGTGCTCTGCTTCTATCCTCTAAGCACTATCTTGGAAAAGGTTTAACAATACAGCAGGTAACTCTTATGTCATCCTGCGAGTCATGAACATAATAGCAGGCCTCGAAAAATCCACTCGCCATGTCGAGTGAGATGTTATCAGGTCGAGCTATTTTTAGCACTTACTGACCTTGCTGGCCAGTTAATTCAAACTGGAACAGGTGTTCTGTTAATTCAGAAAGTGAATGAGCAATAAAGAGGCCTTTAAATTTGGTTTTGTCTTGACACATTTTCTGTCTGTTAAAGGAAATCGGTCAAATGCAAGTTACTCGTTTTACTAATAGTTACTTATCTGTCCCTGGAAAATGTTTTTTTACTTTTCTCTTATTGTAGTTAGTGGTTTTTATCAAGTGAGTTATCTGACAATTATTGTGAAAAAACGCAGTAAAATGTCAGTTTTTTTCTCCAACACAATAATTAAACAGCATGTAAATGAATAGTAGAGTTACTTCAAAATATAGCAGGAATTATGAAAACTTTTTTGTAATTCAGAAGTGTAATGCAAAGAAAGATTTTCATAGGAGCAAAACAAATCACAACACTTTACTTGAGGATTTGCAAATGACAAATATTTGCAGAAACTCGATTTCCAGACATTGTACACTATATACTTTTAAAACCACATGTCAGTGGGAAATTCAGTGGGCATTTAAATGTAAACTCTGCCGATTGCAAATGACCGTGTGCTGCTACATCATGCTTTAGTTATGTATTGAATAACAGTGACAGTTTTTAAACATGTTAAGAAACATTTCTGCCCCTGCACTGATTACAATGCTTTAATGAACTGAGGCAAGTCAGCGGTCATGTGTATCTTATATGTGGCTAGATTTGTATTATATATGGAGCAAACGTTTAGTCTATTAAACCAAACAAGAGTTTTCTGTACAGACATGCTGAACTTGCGTATTTGAAGGTGCTCTCATGTGATAAAGAAGAAAATGGTGTCTTCGTGGATTAAAATATTTGCCCAGGATCACATAATTTGAAACCAGTTTATGAGTCAAGAGCATTATAATTAGGGCGAGTAGATTTTTCCAGTCACTAAACCTGCAGGTCTATTAACATTTTTAGGATTTTCGAGGCCTGAATAGAACACACTTCAGCGGCAAAATATCACTTGGTACAAAATATACAATTGGCAACCTAATACTTTCTGAAATCAGGCATTACAGCAATAGGATATGGTAAACATCAGAGAGTGACAGAAATCGCCTAAGCAATAATTTCGGAAAAGTAGATCTTCTGAAGATCGTTGCTTTTAGTGTTTAACAAGGACATACTGTAGGAAGCTGAGTTTGTTGTAGTAACCCCTCCACTTGCCAGATTTCTGACGCACTATGATTTGATGTGCCCTGGGATCCCTGCCAATCAGGTCGCCAGGGCCTGTGTCCTTTCCCAAAACTGTACCTTTGTACCCCCAATTGGCACCTCTCTGGCCACATGCAAGTCCCTTGTAAAAAAGTACCATGACTACCAAAGGCACTGTGACCAGGGAAGGCCTCTAAAGGCTGCAGCACATTGTGCCACCCTTAGAGGTCCTGTACCTTAACACACATTGCCATTGCAGGCTGCGTGTTTTGGTGCAGAGAAAAGTGAAGAGTCGACATGGCACATACCTGTGTGCCATGCCTGCACCCACTTCCTAAGTTACAGATAAGACACCCCTCTAGCTGGGTGCACTATACCACTGGTTCATGAGCACTGTACCCCTAGTGTCTAAGTCCATTCTTAGACATTGTAAGTGCAGTAAAGCCATACAGAGTATATTGTCTGGTAGTTTGTCATTACAAAATCAACAGCAAAATAATGGCTTCACTGAATTCTGGGAAAATGGTAGCAACCTTCTCAGCATAATAAACCCACACTGATGCCAGTGTGGGATTTATTATACCATGCACTTAGAGGGCATCTTAGAGATGCGCGCTACAAAACGACCAGCAAATGGTGGGTTCCCTGACTGGTAAACACCAGCCTGCCACCACAAGATAGGTTTCTGGACCCCTGGGTTGGGAGCCTTCGCTCCCTGGGCCCAGAAACAAAGCCTTTCCTGGGCAGAGGCGGTCACACCTCCCCGTCAGGAGAGCCATCTGTGGCAGGGGAACTTCAAAGACCATGCCACCTTTGTAACAGGACCCCCAGCCTTTCCTGCCATCAAGAGCAGGCCCCCTTCCTGTCTCACCCACTTTTTCGGAGAGAGGACAGGCGGGAAAAATTAAAGCAGCCCAGAAGGTGTGCCCACCTCTGCCAACTCCACCCCTCAGGTGGGGGAGGCGGTGTGAAGCCCACTCTCCAATCAGTGTTGGGGATTGTGCCCAATCCCACACGTGGGGTGAGCACACCAAGGGTGTAGTCACCCTAAGGTCGGTAGCCCATTGGCTACGGACCTCAAGACCCCTAAAACACCCCCTAAGGATTTTTTTACTTACCCAGTAAGCATCTTTTCTTGGCATGTAGGGCTCTAGATTCACATGCTTTGCATACTCCTGCCATCTTGTGTTGGGTTCAGATGTTTGCAAGTTGTTTTTCTTCGAAGAAGCCATTCCAGTCACAAGGTATGGCGACTCCTCCTTTCGGTGATAGTGCGCATGGGCATCGGCTCCATTGTTAGATTGCTTTACCTCAAGAGGTTGAGAATGGAGTGAGTGTAGTAAAGAGATGTCCATGCGTATGCAATGTAAAAAATGAGAACTGCAACTACAGGTGTCCAGGGAGATGGGAGGGCGCAGGTGAATCTACAGCCATACATGCCAAGAACAGATGCTTACTGGGTAAGTAACAATCCGTTCAAGGCATGTGTGCTGTAGATACACATGCTTTGCATAGACTATATAGCAGTATTCTCCCAAAGCTAACCAGTAGATGTCGCAGTTGTCTGAAAAAGTGTCTTTAGCACTGCTAATCCTACATTGGCTTGTTGGCGTGCTAATACATCCACACAATAGTGTTTGATAAACGTGTGTGGAGTAGACCATGTTGCTGGTTTACAGATGTCAGCTATAGGAATGTTACCTAAAAAGGCCATAGATGCCCCTATTTTGCGAGTAGAATGCGCTCTAGGGGGTATAAAGTTTTTAGCTTTAGCATAAAAAATATGAATGCTTTCAACAATCCATCTTGAAATTCCAGATTTAGAGATAGGATTGCCCTTGTGAGGTGGTATAAATGCAACAAACAGTTGCTTAGTTTTACGAAAATCTTTTGTCCTTTCTATATAATATAATAGCGCTCTTCTGACAAAGTGTGTGAAGAGCTTCTTCTGCTACAGAATCAGGTTGACGGAAGAACAAAGGTAACTCAACTGATTGGTTAATATGAAAAGCAGAAACTACTTTAGGTATGAATTTTGGGTTGGTGCGAAGAACTACTCTATCTTTATGAAGCTGAAAGAAAGGTTCTTCTAAGGTTAATGCTTGTAGCTCACCAACTCTCCTCAATGAAATGATTGCAATGAGGAAGGCAACCTTTCATGAAAGAAACTGTAAAGGACAATTGTGTAATGGTTCAAAGGGTGGACCCATAAACCTTGTGAGAACAATGTTGAGATTCCATACTGGTGCCGCAGGAATTATGGGTGGTAATACTCTTTTTAAGCCTTCCATAAAGGCTTTAACCATGGGGACTTTGAACAAAGATAAATGCTGTCTGTTTTGCAAATATGCAGCTACTGCTGCAAGGTGCAATCGAATAGATGTGTAAGCTAGATTAGTTTGCTGTAGGTGCAGAAGGTAGCAATGTTTTGGACAGCAGCATTGAGGATTTTGTTATTACAATAGATAACCAATAGTTTCCATTTTGCAGCATAACCAGCTCTGGCAGTGGGCTTTCTTGCTTCTTTTAGAATAGTCATACAGTTTGATGACAAATTTAAGTATCCTAACTATGACTTCAGAAGCTAAATCGCTAACTTGAGCTCCTTGCGGTTTGGGTGTCTGATTTCTCCACGATTTTGAGTGAGAAGGCTGGAATTGAGGTACAGCTTTTGATGCTGAACTACTGAGCATTCCAAAGTGTGGTGTACCATGGTTGACGGGCCCATGTGGGAGCTACCAAAATCAGTGGGAGCGATTTTTGACTGAGCTTTCTAACCAGAAACTAAAGGTGTAAGAGGCAGAAAAGCATAGGCAATTATCTTTGATCAATTGATCCATAGGGCATTGCCTTTGGAGCGAGGGAGTGGGAACCTGGAGACGAAGTTTGGGCATTTTGATTTGTCCACTGTGCCGAATCACCATTGTTTAAAGTATGGAAGGAGAACTTGGGGATGAAGTTGCAACTTGTGTATTTGCGGTCTCCTTCTGCTGAGAAGATCAGCAGTTTGATTGTTGACTCCTGGAAGGTGTTCTGCCAGAAGATTAATTCTGTGATGAATTTCCCAGCTCCAGATGGTCAGAGGCTTGACAGCTGGAGAGAATGAGCCCCCCCCCCTTGTTTTTGTACATAGTACATGGCTGTCATGTTGTCCGTGCGGACTAGGACAACTTTGCTATGAGAGGAAACTGAAAAACTTTCAATGCTAGAAATACTGCTAGAAGCTCTAGATAGTTGATGTGGAGACGTTCATGGTGTCCCAGAGACCCTAAATTGTGCAATTGTGGAGATGGGCACCCCAACCTGTGAGAGGAGTCTGCTGTTAGTACGATCTGTGGAACAGGGTCTGTAGGAAGCTGGCTCTGTATGGATACATTTATTTAAATAGTAAGCATCTGTTCTTGGCATGTAGAGCAGTAGATTCACATGCTTTGCATACCCCTGCCATCTAGTGTTGGGTCTGGATGTTTGCAAGTTGTTTTTCTTCGAAAAAGTCTTTCCAGTCACGAGCTAGGTGACTCCTTTTGGTGACAGCGCGCATGGGCATCGACTCCATTGTTAGATTGTTTCCCCGCAGAGGGTGAGAATGGAGTTAAGTAAGAGTATAATAGAGATGTCCATGGGTATGTATGTAAAGAAAACTGCAACAGGTATAGGTATCCGGGGAGGCGGGTGGGCGCATGTGAATCTACAGCTCTACATGCCAAGAACAGATGCTTAGTAAACTCCCAAAGCGGTAGCTAAACTGTAGCTGTTGCAGTTGTTTGAGAAAGTGATTCAAGTACTGCCTGGCCTACATTAGCTTGTTGCCTTGCTAACACATCTACACAATAGTGTTTGGTGAATGTGTGCGGTGTAGACCATGTTGCTGCCTTACAGATTTGAGCTAAGGGAATATTCCCCAAGAAGGCCATAGTAGCTCCTATTTTGCGTGTGGAATGCGCTCCACGGGGTATTGTGAAGGTTCTTTTCACTTTCACATAACATGTTTAGATAGATTTCACGATCCATCTTGCAATGCCTGATTTAGATATGGGATTGCCTTTGTGTGGTGGTGAAAAAGCAACAAAGCTGTTTTATCTTACGAAAATCTTTTATTTCCACATAATATAGTAGAGCTGTTCTAACATCTAGTGTGTGTAGAGCTCGTTTTGCTGCAGAATCAGGTTGAGGAAAGAACACTGGTAACTCAACTGATTGATGTGAAAAGCAGAAACCACTTTGGGAAGAAATTTGGGATTGGTTTGAAGAACCACTTTGTCTTTGTGAAGTTGAAAGAAAGGCTCTTGTATAGTTAGCGCTTGGAGTTCACCAACTAACCTTAAGGAAGCCATTGCAATAAGAAAAGCAACCTTCCATGAGAAATTGTAGTTCACACTTGTGCATTGGTTCAAAAGGTGGACCCATTAACCTTGTAAGGACCATGGTCAAGTTCCATACTGGTGCAGGTGGAGCTCTTGGTGTTTTTACAAATTTTTAGTCCTTCCATAAAGGCTTTAATCACTTGTACTCTGAATGAAGATAAGTGTTGTCTATTTAGTAAGTATGCAGCTACTGCTGCTAAATGCAATAAAATGGATGTGAAGGCTAATCCAGATTGCTGTAAGTGTAAGAGAGAACAGATGTTTTGCTCTGAAGCATCAAGGGGATTGATATTGTTACAGTATATAACAAATCGTTTCCACTTTGCTGCATAACATGCCCTAGTAGTAGGTTTCCTAGCCTTCTTTAGGATATTCATACAGTTTGGTGGAAATTGTAAATAACCAAACTCCATGACTTCAGGATCCAAATCGCTAGGTTGAGTTCCTTGGGATTTGGATGCCTGATTTCTCCATGGCTCTGAGTGAGGAGCATGGAGTTGGTGTCGAACTACTGAGAGCTCTAGCAGGGTGGTGAAGCAAGGTTGACGTGCCCACGTGGGAGCTATGATAATGAGTTTGAGGGATGATTGTTTGAGCTTCCGAAATACTAACGGAATGAGTGGAAGAGGCAGAAAAGCGTAGGCAAATATCCCTGACCAGTTGATCCATAGGGCATTGCCTTTGGAGAGCAGGTGTGGGAACCCGGAGGCGAAGCGTGGGCATTTTGAGCTGTGGCAAACAGGTCTATGTGAGGAAACGAAATGGTTACTTACCAGTAGGAGTAGTTTTGCAGCTTGAAGAATTTTCTGGATTCACATGCTGTGTATTATCCCGCCATCTAGTGGTTGGGTCCGGAATAGTCCTAGTTTTTTTTTACTTCTCGTTTTGGACGCTGTCGACCACCATTTGGTGCTTGGTACGTTCCCTGTGACACGTCAGACGGCGCCCTGGAGGCCATTGCGCGGGATAGCCATCTTCGGATTCTTTTTTCTGTATGTGTTCTTAGTTAGAAGTCCTGTCGATGGTTATTTAGATAATTACTGTAAATTTCTTCCCCACCTGTTTATTTTCCTCGCAGGGGAAGTCGGATGGGTCGCATGTGAATCCAGAAAATTCTTCAAGCTGCAAAACTAGTCCTACTGGTAAGTAACCATTTCGTTTTGCAGTGTGAATGCTTTTCTGGGTGTTACATGCTGTGCATCAGATTACGTAGCGAGTTCTCCCATCTTTGGGAGCATGTGTTAAGAGGAAGACTTTGCGAACAGGTGTTGGAGTACTTTGTCCTATTTGTGCTTCCTTATTCATTTGTATGTCCCAACAGTAATGCTTTGTGAACGTGTGTGGTGATGCTGATGTAGCTTCTGCACATATAGTGTCTATGGGCACATTGGCCATACATGCCAAGGTTGCTCCCTTCTGTCTTGTGGAGTGAGCTCTTGGTTGTGTTGTTAATTCCTTATTAGCAGTGGCATAGCATATTTGGATAGCTTGGACTATCCATCGTGAGATTGTTGCTTTTGTGACAGGCGATCCTGTGTTGGTGTGTGCGTAGGCCACAAACAACTTTGTATTTTCGCGTTTTTTCTGTTCTTTGTAAGTAGTAAAGTAGTGCCCTCCTTACATCCAGGGTATGGAGGCTTCTTTCTCCCTTAGTTTTTGGGTTTTTGAAGACTGGGAGGAGGATATTTTGGTCTAAGTGGTATTTGGATAACACTTTTGACAGGAACTGTGGGTTTGTTTTTAAAATGACCTTGTCCTTGTGTATTTACATGCATGGCTCCTGTATGGCTAATGCTTGTAACTCGCTTACTCTCTGTAAGGATGTTACGGCAATGAGAAAAGCTGTATTTAAGGTGATGTGCTTGAGTTCTGCCTTATGCATGGGCACAAATGGTTTTGTCATTACTTGCGTGAGCACTGTATTTAGACTCCACATGGGCACTTGTGCTGTTGTAGGGGGAGCAATTCTTTTCGATCCTTCTAGGAATCATTTTATGACAGGCCTTGTGAAGAAGCTTTTGCATGCTCTTCCCCTGGTGTATGCTACGATAGCCGCGAGGTGCACCTTTATGCTTGAGTAGTTGATGTGGCTGTCTAGGAGATGTTAGATAGGTGATCACTGTTTGTGTGGTGATCGAATTTATGTGATTAGCTATGCACCAGGAGGTGTATTGCTTCCGTTTTGCTGCATAGCATTTTCTTGTAGTTTGCTTTCTTGCCTCCTTTAGGATTTCCATTGTTCGTTGAGGCAGGCTGCGGTGGCCAAACTCTACGTATTCAGGTGCCAGGCCACTTGTTGTAGCATCTTTGGCTCCGGGTGCAAGATCTAGCCCTGTTGCATTGTCAATAGGTCTTTGTATGTTTTGATCTGGATCATCCTTCCCCTGGACAGTTGTAACAGGCTTGAGTACCATGTCTGTCTTGGCCATTGCGGGGCAATGAGAATTTGGTTTGTTCCTGGTTGTCTTGCCCTTTCTAGCACTCTTTGGATTAGGGGTATTGGAGGAAAAGTGTAGGCAAATGTCCCTGACCAGTTTAGGGACAGGGCATTCCCACTTGACAGGTGGCGTGGAAACCTCGAGGCAAAGAACTGGCTTTTCTTGTTCTGTATTGTTGCAAACAGGTCTATCACTAGTGTTCCCCAGAAATTGAAGCTGTATTGTACTGTTTTGTAGTTCACCTCCCATTCGTGGGAACAGTTTTTGTCTGCTCAGCTGATCTGCTGTCGTGTTGTGTGCTCCTGGTAGATGTACTGTTTGCAAACTGATCGCTTGGGATACTGCCCATTACCAGATTTCCTGTGCTAGCTTGCTCAGTGGGAATGATTGTGTACCTCCCCGTTTGTTGAGGTAGAACATTTTTGTGGTGTTGTCTGTTTGGATCAACACAGTTTTCCCCTGAATGTGTTTATGGAACGCTTTCAGTGCTAGGAACACAGTTTTCATTTCTAAGTAGTTGATGTGTTTTATGGAATCCTGTTCGTTCCACTGACCACGTACATTCAGCTGTTTGAGGTGCGCTCCCCATCCACTGAGTGATGCGTTTGTAGTGATGGTCACAGAAGGAGTTTGGGTCCTGAAAGGTCTGCCTTGTGCTATGTTGGATGACCACCATTGTATTTCTGCTTGCAGCCTGTGCGTAACAACCACTAGATCCTCCCAACTTCCTGTGGCTTGGGACCAGTTGTTGGTCAGCCGTTCTTGAAATGGGCGCATGTTTAGGCAGGCGTGAGGAATGAGTGGTATGCATGATGCCATCATGCCCATAAGTTTCATGACCCTCTTCACTGTCAAGAGACTGACCCTTTTGGTAGAGTGATGTTTCTTGCTTTATTGCCTGTATTCTCTTCTGCATCTGGTATGCCCGCCCGTTTCTTGAGTATAGCCTTGCACCTAGGAAGGAAAATGCTACTTACCCAGTATGCATCTGTTCTTGGCATATAGAGCTGTAGAGTCATATGCTATGCATAGATCGCCTTCTAGTGTTGGGTCCGGATGTTTGCACTTTTTTTTTCTTCGAAGAAGTCTTTCCAGTCACGAGGTAGAGGACTCTTCCTTTCGGTGATAGTGCGCATGGGCATCGACTCCATTGTTAGATTGTTTTCCCGCAGAGGGTGATAATGGAGATAGTAGGAGTAGTAAAAGGAGATGTCCATGAATGCATGTATCCAAGTAAGAGGTCACTGCAACAGGTATAGGTACCTGGGGAGGCGGGTGGGTGCATGTGACTCTACAGCTCTATATGCCACACAGATGCATACTGGGTAAGTAGCATTTTCCGTTCGAGGCATATGAGCTGTAGATCATATGCTATGCATAGACTATATAGCAGTTATCTCCCAAAGGGTGGCTAACCTGTATGTGTTGCAGTGGTCTGAAATAGTCTACGTAAAACTGCCTGGCCCACCCTAGCTTGTTGTCTTGCTAACACATCTACACAATAGTGTTTTGTGAAGGTGTGAGGTGTAGACCATGTTGCAGCTTTGCAAATGTCATCTATGGGTATATTTCCTAGGAATGCCATAGAAGCCCCCAGTTTGCGTGTAGAGTGTGCTCTAGGGGGAACTGTTAACGTTCGTTTAGCTTTTGCATAGCATATTTGAATGCACTTGACTATCCACCTTGTAATACCTGATTTTAATATGGGATTGCCTTTGTGTGGTGGAACAAAAGCGACAAAAAGTTGGTTTGTGTAACGGAAAGGTTTTGTCCTTTCTATGTAATAAAGCAATGCTCTCTTCACATCTAATGTGTGTAGTGCACGTTCTGCCAATGAATCTGGTTGAGGGGAGAACACGGGTAACTCAACAGATTGATGGATATGAAATGCAGAAATTACTTTAGGAAGGAATTTAGGATTAGTCCGGAGAATCGCTTTATTTTGGTGCATTTGTAAAAAGGGTTCTTCTATAGTTAATGCCTGAAGCTCACCCCCTCTTCTGAGTGATGTGATAGCAACGAGGAAAGCAACTTTCCATGTGAGAAATTGCAGTTCACATTTGTGCAATGGCTCAAAGGGTGGACCCATTAGTCTGGTGAGAACAATGTTGAGATTCCATACTGGAGCAGGTGGACGTCTTGGGGGGAATGACACTTGAGTCCCTCCATAAAGGCTTTGATAACAGGCACTCTAAAAAGAGATAGCCTCTTTGTTAATATTCATGCAGTCTGGCGGTAGATTAAGATAGCCAAACTCCAAGACTTCAGGAGCCAGATCGCCAGATTGAGTTGACTGGGGTCTGGATGTCTTATGTCTCCATGGTTCTGTGTGAGAAGATTGGGTGTAAGACGTAGTTTTTGATGAGGAACTACTGAGAGTTCCAATAGGGTTGTGAACCAAGGTTGACGTGCCTATGTGGGAGCAACTAGGATTAGTGTCAGGGACGCTTGGTTGAGTTTCCGAACCACTAATGGAATGAGTGGGAGAGGCGGAAAAGCGTAAGCAAATATCGCTGACCAATTCACCCATAGTGCATTGCCTTTGGACAATGGGTGTGGATACCTGGACACAAAGTTTGGGCATTTTGCGTTTTGGTATGTGGCGAACAGGTCTATGTGAGGGACTACCCAACGTTCAAAGTACGGAAGGAGGACCTGAGGATGGAGTTCCCATTCGTGTATTTGCTTCCTCGGTCTGCTGAGGAGATCTGCAATCTGGTTGTTGACTCCTGGGAGGTGTTCTGCTAGGAGAAAGTCTGTGGTGGCTGGCCCACCTCCAGATGTCTTGGGCTAAGTAGGACAACTGGAGTGTGGTCCCCCCCGTTTTTGTATGTAATACATGGCTGTCATGTCTGTGCGAATTAGGACAGCTTTGCCCTGTAGGTGAGTCTGAAACACCTGGAGTGCTAGAAAATTTGCAAGCAGCTCTAGGTGGTTGATGTGGAGCAACTTGTTGGCTCCACAAGCCTTGCACTGTGTGCTGTTGTAGATGAGCTCCCCAGCCAGTGAGGGACGCGTCTGCTGTCAGTACTATCTGTGGAACCGGGTCTATGAACAGCCGTCCTTTTGATAAAGTTTGTGTGTTCCACCACTGCAGAGAGCGATGATTGGCTAAGCATTCTTGAAGTGGACGCATGTGCAGTCCGGCATGGGGAACGATAATGCAGGATGACATCATTCCTAGTAACTGCATCCAAGTTAGAGCTGGAATCTAATGGTTGGGTTGAAAGCGGAGAACTAAAGCCTGAATATTTCGAATTCTAGCTGAGCTGGGAAAAGCAAGAGTTTTGAGTATCTATTGTTGCTCCTAGGTAGTCATTTGTATTGGTTGGAGATGTGACACTAGTACATTGATTGTGAACCCTAGTTGATGCAGTAACCAACTAGTCTTTAAAGTGTGCTGCAGACATTGTTGGTACGTGTTGGCTTTGATGAGCCAGTCGTCCAAGTACGGGAAGACGTGGATGCTTTGTCTCCTTAGGTGAGCAGCTACTACGGCCAGGCCCTTTGTGAAGACTCTGGGGGCAGTGGTGACACCGAATGAGAGTACCCTGAACTGATGGTGCTGAACCGCTACCGCAAACCTGAGGAATTTGCGATGAGCAGGGTGAACTGGTATATGAAAGGAGGCGTCTTTTAGATCTAGAGTAGATAGAGAGTCGACTTTCTGTAGCAGAGGAAGTACCTGTTGAAGTGTCACCATGTGGAAATGGTCTGACTGAATGTACTGGTTGAGTTCTCCAAGATCTAAAATTGGTCTGAGAGAACCGTCTTTTTTGGGAATCAGGAAATAAATGGAGTATATGCCCGACCCGTGATGTTGGGGCGGCACAGGCTCTATAGCCCCTTTTAGAAGTAGAGACTGAACCTCTTGTTTGAGGAAGTATAGGTGGTTTGGTGATAGTTTGTGGGGCTTTGGTGGAATATTTGGAGGCGTGTTGATAAATTCCAGGCAGTAACCAGAACGGATAATTTGGAGTACAATGTTAGAAATGGGATTTTTGGCAGGCTAGGGCATGTGCCAAAGCCAGGCAAAAACCACCACCCTAGTCAGGATAAGGGAGTTACACTCCTACAATAACCCCTGCTCACCCCCTTGGTAGCTTGGCACGAGCGATCAGGCTTATCTTAGAGGCGGTGTGTAAAGCATTTGCACATAACCAACAGTAATACAGTGTAAGCACTACAAAGGACACCACACCAGTTTAGAAAAATATCCAATATTTTTATATAATTAAAACAAGACCAAAAACGATAAAGAACCACAATACTATACTTAAAAGTTCACAATTCAAAAATACGCTGATTAAAAAGAGTTCCTTGTGTGGATAGCGCCGTCCGGGCTACCACGGCGTCGTGAACACAAATCCAAAACAGTTCTGGCTGACCGCAGGGTTGCAGGCCAGCTACGGTGTCGGGAAGACCCGCAAACAGTACCTTTCAGAGATGCAGGGCGATGGGGCCCTCGAAGTCACACGCGTTGCAGGTCGATCTCCTCTCTAATGGAGTCAGGAGCGCTGGCGTCGGCAGGCGTCGGGTGCAGCGGTGCGAAGTGCAGCAGTGCGGTGCCCTCAGGTTGCTGTGCGAGCAGCGGCTCGGTGGCGGCGTCAGATGGCGTCGTCGTGAGACTAGGGTCACGGTGCGAGATGAAGGCGGTGCTCGTCACGGTGCTGGCAGATCACGGTGCAAGCAGCGGCGGCGTCGTTGCTGAAGCGCTGCCGTCGGCTGACGAACTGGAGTCGATGGCGCCGGCGTCAGTAGGCCAAGGCTGCGGTGTGGGATGAGGGCGGTGCGTCGTGTAACTTACGAGCGGTGCCCCCGAACCACGGTGCAAGCAGCGGCGTCGATCTCGGCGGGACGTGGCGGCGTCAGGCAGGCCAAGGCGTCCTCGTGAAGCCAGGCGGTGCGGAGTGCGGTGCCCACAGGTCGCGGTGCGAGCAGCGGCCCGGTGGCGGCGTCAACAGGCGTCGTCGGTGAGACCAGGGTCGCGTTGTGGCGGTGCCCTCTGGGGAACTGGTAGCCTTGTAATAGTGAAAAACGAAATTGGCTGTAATTCACTATCAGGACATGCCACACACACCAGGGCATGTCCCACCTTTCACATACACTGCACCCTGCCCACAGGGGTACCTTGGGCCTACCTGAGGGGTGTCTGACATGTAAGAAAAGGGAAGGTTAGGGACCGGCCAGTGTGCGCACTGGCCAAGTCGACATGGCAGTACAAACTGCGCGCAGACTTCTGCAATGGCAGGTCTGAGTTACTGTTTTCAGGGCTACTCACGGGGTGGCACAACCAGTGCTGCAGGCCCCCCCCGAGTAGCATTTGATTCACCAGCCCTGGCACACGCAGTGCAACTTTACTAGGGGCTAACAGGTAAATCAAATATCCAATCATGGAAACACCCATCCATAACACAATTTACACAGAGAGCATATGCACTTTAGCACTGATTAGCAGTGGTAAAGTGCCCAGAGTCCTAAAACCAACAAAAACAGGGTCAAAAATAGGAGGCCAAAAAACAAAAAGTCTGGGGGTAAACCCGCCGAAAAAGCCAAGTCTAACACAACCCCCTCCCAGCCTAAAGCCAGGGTAGACTAATCAATCCCTTGATGGACTTCCCTGCTTGGGGCGATCGAACATAGACCTGGCCCACAACAGCGGGGCACGTTCTGGTTCTACGCCTTTCCAAACCCAGTTGGATCCCTCTGTCCTCACTCTCCGGGCCCAATAAGCTGACCCATGGGGAACCCTTCTCCTCACCTGTGGACCCTATCTGTGCAGCACCTAAACTTACTTTGCTCGCAGATGTGTCCCAACAGGCAGACAGCACCCACATGGCCAACACAGTGGCGTGGCCCAGTCCACCCCCGGGTGTGACTCCTGTCCCCTCCCAGGGGCAACCCTGTCCACCAGGACAGGCAGCCACAGTGGCCACTGACAACTGTCAGTGATGAGAGCCCGGCCTTACGCCTTTCCGGCCACTCCAACCACGGTGGCGTCAGAGAGTGGGGGCGGTAGCCCCAGGTGCCTGGCACCCTTTCTCTACTCTCCCCCTGCCAAGTCAGGTATGGCATCCTGACACTGGCCCACCAGCCCAGGGTCTGTACCCTGCAGCTGGACAGGAGGCGAGGTGGGCTCCCCACACCTCATCTTCTCACTGGGGCTCTGTACCTCCCACCTGGAGCGGAACCCCCTTCCAGAATGGTCAGGGCACCTGTGGCAGGTGTCCTGCACAATTCACCCACCAATTCAGGGGGCTATCCTGCAACTGGTACCTCAGTCCAGGGTCTGTAACCTGAGGCTGAACAAGGGCCTGGGGTGGGCTCTCCCCCACCCGGTCCTCCTCCATGGGGCTCTGGACCCTCCCACCTGGAGCGGCACCCCCAGAAGACAAATTGGTAGGGGCACTGTTATCAGTCGCCCCTTCCCCCAGGTCAGGGGGGACACCCTGAACCTGGTCCTCCAACTCAGGGTCTGTACCCTCAGGCTGACCAGAGGTCTCGGGCGAGGCTCTCCCCCCCCTTACCTTTCCTTCCTAGGATCCGTACTCTCCTCCCAGGAGAAGCACCCTCAGAACCAAAAACTGTCAGGACGCTGGAATCAGCCCTCCCCAACAATTCTTCCACCAGCTCAGGGCCTTGACCCTGCAACTGATCCACCACCCGAGGATCTAAACCCATGGGTTGAACCGGGGTCAGAGGCGAGGACTCCCTCCCTCTGCACCCCCTTCCAGAGTTCTGCACCCTCCCACCTGGAGCGGTACCCCTAGAAGACAAACCGGTCAGGACACTGCTTACAGTCGTCCTTCCCTCCAGGTCAGGCAGGACCTGAACCTGGCCTCCCAACCCAGGGACTAAACCCTGCGGCTGACCACCTGCCCGGCGCACCAGGGCTTCCTTGGGAGCACGCATGCCCCCCCCTGAGGGTAACACATGACTCGTGTTGTGTGACCGTCTGCCTGGCGCAGATCTCCCGACCCCTGTCTATCTGACAGGGCGCGAAGATCCCCCAGGACAGAAGTGGTGTCACCATGGTCACTCCTAGGAGGCTCAGCCCCTTCTGGCTGGCCCCTGACCCATTGGTTCTCCCACTGGGAACGCATCCCCTCTCACCCCTCCGTCTGGACTTCTGCACCCTCCACTTAGGAGCAGCACCGCCCGACACCAGAACCGCTGGAGCTCTGTTTACAGACCCTCCACGTTCTCCTGACACTAGGAGATCCCCTCAACGGACGGCCTACCAGTACAGCCTAGGCTCCCCACCTGGGTTCCTCCTGGAACCACCCAGGCTCGGGGACCGGGTTTTGGGCACCTTGGGCCGCAGCCCCTTCCCACTCCTTCTCCGCGGAGACAGGACGTGAGTCCCTACACCCTTCCCACGACACCAGGGCCTATCTGGGCTACCAAAAACCTTTCCCACCACCCTCGGTTGGGAAATACCCAAGCCACTTCCTTCCGGGTCACCCCCAGATGCTTCTCCAGACCCTCTGGAATCCACCAAAAGGTCTGCCTCCCATGCAGGCTCCCTGGGGTCAGAGAACTCACACTCCAGTGGGTGTTGGCATAGCTCTGGAAAACAGGGACTTAAAATATGCTCTCCAACAATTGAATCACACAGCCCCACACAGGTTTTAACCAAACTACCCTTCACCCAATCATCCAGTGCCTCAGAAAAGTATCCCACATCATTCCCACAAGACTGGTGAGACAGTGTCTGACTGTTGCTGTCTCTTAACCCATACTCTTCTGCCTGGTCTCCATACTCACTTACCAGGGCTTCTATCATGGGGGAACCCCTCTCCCTGCACCTCTCATCTAGAGTCAGTAGAGTGTCCCTCCCACTACCAGGAAAATGATCCCTGTGCCAGTTCCCCAATCCACCTCAGGGACACTGTGCACCATTGGGGTAACCTCACAATCCTGAACCCCTGGTGTATGTCAACCCCCTCCTTGAAGCAGGGCCCCAAACCTGTGTGTCTGTGTACCTCATCCTCAGTACTGGACCTAACACTTTTGCTGCCACCATCTGGGCTGGGCCTAGCCCCACTGCCTTCCCAGTCCAGCTCTCTCATTTTAAACTCATGGTCTAACATCATCCTCCTTTCCTCCATGGCTATTCTTTTGTATTCCCTCTCACTTTCCATCCTGAGTTTCTCCAACTCGAACTTCCTCGCTTTCCTCCTGTCCTCCAGCTCCCCGGGGGACAGACTGCTGCTGCCTGGTTTAGAGGGTGCCCCCCCTCCCAAAAGCACATCCACCCTTGGAATAGGCTCCTCTGCCTCCATGCCAAGGTCTCCAGACAGCTCACTAGCATGTCTGGCTGCTACCCAGGCCCTCAGCGCCTTTTGTAGCTCCTCTTTTCTGGTGAGGCCCCAGATTTGGATTGAGGTTTTTGCAGATCGCCTTCAATTCCTTCCCATTGTAGGTTTCTAACCTCTCCTCCTCAAAGGCCACTTCCAAGGATGCAACAGATGATGCAATTGATTCAGGCATGACGAAGTAGCAAGTTCAAACTGGCAAGAAAAAAAAAATAGGCCAAAAAGAAAAAGAACCAGTATGTGGCACGTAATGGTCTGCGATATGGTGGTAGTGCACACCAATCACTCCAAGTCAGGTGCAAACGCAAGTCCTATCCTCACCGCTGACAACCAATGTTAGAAATGGGATTTTTGGCAGGCTAGGGCATGTGCCAAAGCCAGGCAAAAACCACCACCCTAGTCAGGATAAGGGAGTTACACTCCTACAATAACCCCTGCTCACCCCCTTGGTAGCTTGGCACGAGCGATCAGGCTTATCTTAGAGGCAGTGTGTAAAGCATTTGCACATAACCAACAGTAATACAGTGTAAGCACTACAAAAGGACACCACACCAGTTTAGAAAAATATCCAATATTTTTATATAATTAAAACAAGACCAAAAACGATAAAGAACCACAATACTATACTTAAAAGTTCACAATTCAAAAATACGCTGATTAAAAAGAGTTCCTTGTGTGGATAGCGCCGTCCGGGCTACCACGGCGTCGTGAACACACAAATCCAAAACAGTTCTGGCTGACCGCAGGGTTGCAGGCCAGCTACGGTGTCGGGAAGACCCGCAAACAGTACCTTTCAGAGATGCAGGGTGATGGGGCCCTCGAAGTCACACGCGTTGCAGGTCGATCTCCTCTCTGATGGAGTCAGGAGCGCTGGCGCCGGCAGGCGTCGGGTGCTGCGGTGCGAAGTGCAACAGTGCGGCGTGCGGTGCCCTCAGGTTGCGGTGCGAGCAGCGGCTCGGTGGCGGCGTCAGATGGCGTCGTCGTGAGACCAGGGTCACGGTGCGAGATGAAGGCGGTGCTCGTCACAGTGCTGGCAGATCACGGTGCAAGCAGCAGCGGCGTCGTTGCTGAAGCGCTGTCGTCGGCTGACGAACTGTAGTCGATGGCGCCGGCGTCAGTACGCCAAGGCTGCGGTGTGGGATGAGGGCGGTGCGTCGTGTAACTTACGAGCGGTGCCCCCGAACCACGGTGCAAGCAGCGGCGTCGATCTCGGCGGGACGTGGCGGCGTCAGGCAGGCCATGGCGTCCTCGTGAAGCGAGGCGGTGCGGAGTGCGGTGGCAAGCAGCGGCTCGGTGGCGTCAACAGGCGTCGTCGGTGAGACCAGGGTTGCGGTGCGGCATTGCAGCGGTGCCCTCTGCGTTGCCTTCAGGACACGGAGTCGGCAGTGGCGTCGTAGACGTCGTCGAGTTGGTGTTCTTCGGGTTGCAGCACAAAACACACAGTCCCCAGTGCTGCGGGTCGAAGAACTTGAAGTCTTTGCTGTTCCTGAGACTTCGTGAACAGGGGGCAAGCTCTACCTCAAGCCCTTGGAGAGACTCACAAATTTAGGTTGCAGAAAGTCCAGTCCAGGCCTTTCACTACCCAAGACAAAAGCAGCCACTGCAGGTCAGCCCAGCAAAGCACCCAGCAAAGCAGTCGTTCCTTTTGCAACTTCTCCGGCTCTTCTTCTTGGCAGTCTTCTTGTCCAGATGAGTTCTAAAGTTCAGGGGTCTGGGACCCAGCATTTATGTCCAAAATCCTTTGATCTCTTAGGCAGAGAGGGCCTGTGCCCAGTCAGGACCAGTTCTGCCTTCTCTGGTGTGAATTCCTGGCAGGAGGTGGAGACAGCATTTATCAGAGGCAGAGCAGGCCCTTTGAGGTGCAAGGAAATCTCCTCCCCATCCACCATCGTAACCCAGGTCTCTTCAGCCCTTTCCTGACCTACCTAGACCATCTGGCGCCCCTCCTGCTCCCCAGCCTTCTGTCATCCAAAACCCAGACAGGCAATCCACATTCCAGCAGAGGTACACGGATGACTGAGCAAGAAAATACCTACTTTCTAAAAGTGGTATTTTCAAACACAGAATGTAAAAATCACCTTCACTAAAAGATGCATCTTTAGATTCTGAGTTCAGGCATACTAAATTCTATTTTCTTAGCGAATTCCCTGGGCCAGTTATGTTTATAAGATGTTGTAAACAAACCTCCCATTCTATCCTATGGGGAACTGGTAGCCTCGTAATAGTGAAAAACGAAATTGGCTGTAATTCACTATCAGGACATGCCACACACACCAGGGCATGTCCCACCTTTCACATACACTGCACCCTGCCCACAGGGGTACCTTGGGCCTACCTGAGGGGTGTCTGACATGTAAGAAAAGGGAAGGTTAGGGACCGGCCAGTGTGTGCACTGGCCAAGTCGACATGGCAGTACAAACTGCGCGCAGACTTCTGCAATGGCAGGTCTGAGTTACGGTTTTCAGGGCTACTCACGGGGTGGCACAACCACTGCTGCAGGCCCCCGAGTAGCATTTGATTCACCAGCCCTGGCACACGCAGTGCACTTTACTAGGGGCTAACAGGTAAATCAAATATCCAATCATGGAAACACCCATCCATAACACAATTTACACAGAGAGCATATGCACTTTAGCACTGATTAGCAGTGGTAAAGTGCCCAGAGTCCTAAAACCAACAAAAACAGGGTCAAAAACAGGAGGCCAAAAAGCAAAACGTCTGGGGGTAAACCCGCTGAAAAAGCCAAGTCTAACACCAATTGTCTGTTATTGATTGCCAGATTGGAAGAAAATCTTACAATCTTCCCCCAACAGGTGTTGAGTGGTCGGGGGAAGTGAAGGCAAGTCACAGCTTTGTGTTGGCAGGGGAGTTGCGCGTGTTTGAACCCCTGCCCCTACCGTTGTTACCCCTGTAACCTTCCCTGAAATAACCCCTAGATGGAGAGGGTTGGTTATTGCCCTTATAGGTGGAGGTGGTTTCTGATTAGGTATTTTTTGAACCTCCTCTGAAAAAGGAGCGTCTAAAGGAAGCACGACCCTGTGTGGACTGAAGGGCTCACATAGATTTGGCTACCTCAGTATCTTTCTTCATTTTCTCAAGTGAAGAATCTACCACTGGGCCAAATAAAGGTTCCTTATCGAATGGGGTATTTAAAATGGAGGTTTGAACCTCGGGTTTAAAACCAGATATACGGAGCCAGGCATGTCTCCTTAAAAGGACACTAGTGTTTATAGCTCTAGCAGCAGTGTCTGCAGCATCTAAAGAGCATCTTATTTGATTGTTAGCAATAAGTTGCCCTTCATGAACCAGATCTTGTGCTTTTGATTTGCGTTCCGGGGGTAAATATTGGATCAGTTCCATTTCATCCAGTGCGCACGGTCGTATCGCGCTAACAGTGCTTTAGTGTTGGAGACGCGCCAGAAATTGGCTGCTTGAGAAGCTACCCTTTTCCCTGGAGCGTCAATAAGGTAGGATTCCTTATCAGGAGGTGGAGCCTCTCCTGTTGTCTGGGAGTTGGCTCTTTCTTGCATTGGACACAACCAGGGAGTCTAGTGGCTATTGTCCCCTTATATATACTGGGTCCGATGGTGCTGGCTTGTACTTTTTGTCCACTCTAGGGGTAAGAATACGAGCTCCGACTGGGTCATTAAAAATGTCATCTACATGCCTGACCATCCCATTAAGCATGGGTAGTGTATGTGATGACTTCTGTGTGGTACTCAGGGTTTCAAAGAGGAAATCTTCTAATGACTCCTTATGTAGCTGCACCCCATGGTAGTTGGCAGCTCTACCCAGTAACTCGATGTAGCCTACACTATCATCTGGTGGAGAGGCTTTGGTAGGGTACAAATCGGGATCATTGCCCGTGGGTGAATTGGTATTCTAATCGTCCCATGGGTCTTGTAATGACTGATCATCATCCCTATCCTGATCATCATCATCCCCATTATCCTGGTTGTCAGGTGTATGTGGTGGTGAATCTGAGGGGAAGGTGGTGATGAAGGAAGAATAGGTGGAGGAAGAGGAGGGGAAGGGTTAGTTCCAACAGATCTCTTTAAAGGTATGTGGTATTCTTCTGCATCAGTCCTTTTTAGAGTCACTTTAGTGGTGATATGACCAGTCTGTGAATGGAGATACAAAAGCTTTTGTTTCGGATCCGGCTAGTCAATTGGGGCGTCGAAACTGGGCTTTGTAGTGGTCTTCAGCACTTCTGTCTGTTTCGGCACCGGAGTCAAAACCGTTGATGTCTTCAGATCCAACGATTTTTTCGGGGCCGAACAGTGGGGGTAGAGGAGGTCGGTGCCGGACTTATGTTTCGACCCCGAAGGTTTGGGCTCTGAAATGGGCTTGGCGGGAGTCTTTTCGGAGCCAGAAGGCTTTTTGGTAGGCTTCGGTGCAGAGCCAGAGGGTGGGGCGTCAGAAGCGTGATCTCGGTGCCAACCGGGGCCCGAGGGCGCAGGTTGGACTGCAGCCTTCTTTTTAATTGAAATTGTCTCTTGGGATGAGGGGGGAGGTGTACTCACGGTACGTTGACCATGTGGGATGTCCTCCTCTTGGTCGGAGTCGAGCTCTGAGATGGCAACCGGCTCCTGCTGCTCCTCCTCTGTTCCCATGGCCTCGCCGGCCGACTCAAAGATGTCCGGAATGGAGCTTGTGTGCTGGCTCTGCATGTCGCAACGTCGAGCCAGACGGTCGCGAAGTGTTTTCTTGGAGTGAAAAGCCTGGCACGCGTCGCAGTCTTATTCTCCGTGTTCGGGGGACAAACACCGATTACACAGTTCGTGTGAGTCGGTGCGCGGCAATTTCTCGTGGCACCGAGGGCAGAATTTGAAGGGAGTTTGTTCCATCGACCGCAGGTCGACCAGACGCGGGTAGGCCCGACGGCCTTCCACAAACTTTCCGTTCGAAAGATTTTAAGTAATTACGATATGCGGGGAGACGCAATCGAAAACAATACCGTCGAGGGCGAGTATCTTGCGTACCGAGAGGAACGGTGTCGAACCAGAGCGCAACGATAGACGTCCGAACCCGATGGCGGAAAAAACAATGTAACAATGGAGTTGATGCCCATGCGCACTATCACCGAAAGGAGGAGTCACCTACCTCGTGACTGGAAAGACTTTCGAAGAAAAACAAAGTGCAAACATCCGGACCCAACACTAGATGGCGTTCTATGCATAGCATATGATCTATAGCTCATATGCCTCGAACAGCCTCTCTTTTCTGGCTTTGTGGATGACTTCTTGTGGTTTATAGAGAAACCTAGATCTTGCAGCGTGTGTGTATAGCGGTTTGAATGTGCTTGAGGCATTTCTGTTGTGTGCGCCCTTATGAGCCAGTCGTCCAGGTAGGGGTAAACGTGTATCCCTTTTCTTCTTAGGTGTGCCGCCACTGCGGCTAGGCACTTGGTGAAAAGCCTTGGTGCTGACTTGATTCCGAACGGGAGTACCTTGAATTGATAGTGCATTCCTCTGTATAGGAACTGTAGGTATTTTCTGTGCTTCTCGTTCATAGGAATGTGTAAGTAGGCGTCTGAGGTCTATTGTTGCCATGTAATCTCCCCTTTGGATTTGGGGGATTATTCCTTGCAGTGTAGCCATTTTGAAGTGTTGTGTTAGGATGAACTTGTTTATGAACCTTAGGTCCAGGATTGGCCTTCGTGATAGGTCCTGTTTGGGAATTAGGAAGTATGGTGAATAGTTTCCTTTGAAAACCTCCTGTGTTGGTACTAATTCTATTGCTGGTTTTTGCAGTAGTTCCTTTATTTCCAAATTTAACTGTATGAGTTCTTGTTTTAGGAAACATTGTTCTTGCTGGGTTTGCAGGTGGTGTCTGTTAGTTCTATGCAATACCCGTATTTCACCAAATTTAATATCCAATTGTCTTGTGATTTTTTGCCACTGTTTGAAGAATTGTGATATTCTTCTCCCCACTGGTGTTTGATGTGGGTCCTCTTGTATTTGGGAGTCAATTTGAGCCGTTTCATCTTCCTCTAGAGGGCTGGCCTCTGTCCCTGCCTCTTCCTCAAAAGGGCTGCTTGGGTTGTTGTTGCCAACCTTGGTATCCTGATTGTTGGCCTGTTTGTTGTCCGTTCCCTTGGCCTTGTTGCTGTTGACATTAGCTGTCCATGGCCAAATGCACCTCTTCCTGTGGGTTTTCTGCTGTTGATCCCACCTCTTTTGAAGGAACCTCTTTGCTGCAGGGGTCCCAACGCTCTGGCTGTTTCATTGTCCTTCTTGATTTGTTGGGAGGGATTAGTCTACCTCCTTCCCAAATTGTGCGTCCTCTGCGAAGGGCCTGTGGATGGAGGTTTGTACCTCCTGTTTGAACTCTTAGATCCTAAGCCACGCATGTCTTCTTAGGGTGGTGCCTGTGCACATTTGCCTGCTGGCGGTGTCTGCTGCATCTAGTGCAGATTTAAGGCATGTGTTAGCGATGTTTCTGCCATCTTGGACAATAGATTTTCCTTTTTGTCCTCCTCAGGGAGCTTGTTGATGATCCTTTATGTCGTCCCACTGCTGGTCTCCGTATCCGTTCAGGAGGGCGTTGGAGTTAGCAATGCGCCATTGTGTCGCTGCTTCTTTCTCCATTTTTCTTCCCACCATATCCATTCTCTTACTTTCTTTTTCTGGTGGGGGTCCAGTGTTGGAGTGCATTAGCTTTTCTCTCCGTGGTGACGATGATTGAGTCAGGCACAGTGTTGCCCTAAATATATTTAGGGTCCTTGGAGGAGGCCTTGTACTTTGCTGGTTCCTTAAAGGCTTCCCTGCCCTGGTCTAGGATGCTTGGTAGCATTGGCAAGTACTGTGTTCCATTGTTGGCAGGGGCCAGTGTTTCCAGCAGGAAACAAGTGTCTCCTTTTTCCTTTTCGAGGGGGTACCCCGAAAGTGTTTGCTGCCCTTTTAACCAGCTGGTTGTAGAAAGCTATATCATCTGGTGGTGATGCCCTCGACGGATAGCAGCATATCTCCTCTTCGGGACTTTCGGTGTCGAGGTCATTCCATGTCTCCTCAAAATTTTCGGAGGCCATCTCCTCTTCTGGAGAGTCTCCGTAGTCCTCGGATCATCTTCAAGGTTCGGGGGTTGGAGGTGATTAGAGGATGTTCCTCTTCTCCTTCGGCGTCTTCCGCGTCGACGTTTTCCGGTTCGGTGACTGGGACATTCGGAATCCAGAAGTCTTTAAGTGACGCATCTAACTCCTTTTTCTTCTGGAGGAGCGTCGCCATCTCGGCTTAGAGTACTTTTCTCTTCATTTCGACCTCAAGTGCTCTCTGCATCAGATACCTGAGACTTTCTTGCTCACGCTTGCGTCCTTGGACTGTCGCGCTTCATTTCGGGGGTTAGTGTTCGACCCTCGTTTTCGGCGTCTTATGCGATTTTCCCTCTTTGGTATCCCTTGGTAGGGTTCCGCGGGGTTCTTTAGATTGCGGCTCACCTTCGATCGCCTTTTTAATTCGGCGATCCAGAATTTAGACGTCTGATCCCTGGTGCGTCGACTCTGCTGGCATTTCCTGGTCCTCGTCGTCACTGGACAGGCCCAGGTCCTTAAGAGAAGTCTTCTTTGATGTTTGAGACATGGTGGCGTAGTGGACCTCTGTAGGAAGCTGGGTTTCTGTTGCAGTAACCCCCCCCCCCCCCATTTTTTGCCAGACTACTGATGCACTTTGACTTGATGTGCCCTGTGCCCCTACCAATCGAGTACCCAGGGCCGGTGTTCTTTCCCTAAAAATGCAAAAGCCTAAACCCCAATGTGAGAAAGTGCCATCTTTCTTGCATGGTATGCCCCCCACTTTTTGCTGAATTGCTGATGTACTTCGACTGAGTGTGCCCTGGGCTCCTGCCAATCAGGTGCCCAGGGCCTGTGTTCCTTCCCTAAAACTGCATTACAGCCTAAACCCAATTGGCACCTCTGGCCACATGTTAGTCCCTGGTAAATGGTACCCTAGGTACCCAGGGCATTGTGACCAGAGGAGGCCCCTAAGGGCTGCAGCACTTATTGTGCCACCCTTAGAGGCCCTGTACCCCGACACCCACACCCTGCCTTTGCAGGCTGAGTGTCTTGGTGCAGAACTAAACAGTCGACATGGCACACGTCCTTGTGGCCATGCCCACAAACACACTGCCCTGGCATACCCCAGTCACCCCTCTAGCTGGGTGCACTATGCCAGTGGTGTGGGCACAGGTGCATGAGCCCTGTGCCCCTACAGTACCCAGGGCCATTCCTGGGCACTGTAAGCGCAGTGATGCCATTAAGAGTATATGGTGCTGGGAGGTTGTCATTACGAACTCCACAGCACCATGATGGCTACACTGAAGACTGAGAAGTTTGGTATCAAACTTCTCATAACATTAAACCCACACGGATGCCAGTGTGGGATTTAATGTAAAATGCACTACAGAGGGCAACTTAGAGTTGCCGTCTGAACCTAACCTACAATCCACGTCCTGTCTGAGGGGCTGCCAACCAGCAGACATGTTGCTGGACCCCTGGGTAGAGAGCCATCCGCTCTCCCGGGCCTGCAACAATGCACGTCCTGGGCGAGGTGCTAGGCCCCCTACCCCCAGGATGGGCAGGGGGAAGCTTCAAAGGAATTCCGCCTTTGTGAGCTTCCCCAGAGCACTTGCTGTACTCGGCAACTGGTCCCCACTGGTTCTAGCCCCCACTCTGGCGGGAAGACTGGCGGGAAACACCAAGGGAGGAGAGGGGGTGTGCCAGCCTCTGCCAACCCCACCCCTCAGGTGGGGAGGCGAGGTGAAGCACATCTCCGGGCTCTCGCCATCTTGAAGATGGGGAGCCCTGCCCAATCAGGACTAGGCTCCTGCCCCTCCCACTGGAGAGTGGCAGGATAGGGGTGTACTCACCCCAGGGAAGGGACCCATTGGTCCCTGCCCTTTACCTACCTGCAACACCCCTAAATCTAGTATTTAGGGGCACCCTGAACCTTCCTTCGTTAGTTCCAGATTCCGAAACAAGAAAGAAGAAAAAGAAACAAGACCTGCTGTGCAGCTGCTCACAAGAGGAAGACACCAACTGATTTGGCCCCAGCCCTACCGGCCTGTAGACCCTCGATCCTGCTCCTGCTAAACCCCGGCATCTCCAGTGGTCAGCAACCTCACAAACCCCGGAGGACCCGACTGCCTTGTGACTAACTACCTGGGAATCCCAAGAGCAGTGGTACTGCTCAAAGCAAGCAACAACCCCTGGTGCCAACTGGGAACCGCGAATCCTGCACCCGCCGAGCCCGGCCTGTGCCTGAGTGGGCAAATACCACGAGGACGTCCCCCCAGCGACTGTGACCCAGAATCCAGCACCCAAGGACCCTCCTCGACGCTCCTGACGCCTGCAGCCTCAGAACCAGGGACCCCTCCAACCGCGGGTAAGATTTCCGACGCCTAAAGACACCCCTGCACCCCACACCCCACGGCCTCCTGTGCCCAACTCCTGGGTGCCTACCCTTCCCACAGCTTCCCAACTTACCTCTCGAAGTGGTGGTCGCACCTGAAGAATCACCGTCCCGAGCTTGCAGTCTTTGTTCGGTCACGCAGCTTTCCCATTGAAAACCATTGGGCGCCCGACGGCCCAAAAGCCCTCTGCACCCGGCCGCCCCAGTGCCGCTGAGGGTGCACCAACTACCCTGTTCGACTTCCCCACTTGCCCCGAGTAGGTGACCAGGAGCTTTGCTCCCACAGCCAAGTGGCCTGCTAGCCAGCAGCCACCAACCAAAGGCCCCCTGCCGTCCATAGGATAACATTGGGCCTACTCACTCTGCACCCGGCCGCCCCTGTGCCACTGAGGGTGTAACAACTGTACTTACCTGACCCTGGGGGACCCCTGAGTCTATGCCCAGAACCTTAACTCTGCCAGTCGAGTACTTACCCAAAAGCCGATAACTCACTTTTCTTCCATAGGGTAACATTGACTGGTTTCACTTGGAAATTCTTCTAAGTGTGGAGTTTTGAAACTTTAAAATATTCATCTAAAATCAACCGAATTACGAAAACGAATTTACTCACCTGTTATCAGGAGAGATCCCAGTGCTGGATCTGGTGCCGAGCACCGACCCTGAAAAGTAATCATAACTGTACTTACCGGTAACTTGAATTTCCTTCCCTAGGATAACATTGCCTGGTTTTGCCGTAAACAGTTTCTAAGTGTCGATTTTGCAAACTTACAAATATTCGTTAAAAATCGCCTGTGTGACAAACGCATTCTTTCAATTGTTTACAGGAGATGCACCAGTGCTGGATCCAGGATCCAACACTGAGTAAGCAAAAGTAACGATAACACTACTTACCTGCTATGTGAATTTCCTCCCATAGGATTACATTGGTGATTCCATGTGAAAAAGTTTCTAAGTGCCAACTTTTAAAATACAATAATATTCCTTAAAATCACAACTGTAACCAAAACGTTTTTACTCAACTGTTTACAGGAGATGTCCCAGGACTGAATCTAGGATCCAGTCCTGTGGTAAGAGAAGTAATCCAAAAAGTAATCTATTGCATTTAACTGGAAATTCCCATTGAGCTCAATGTTAAATTGTGTTTGAAATTGTGTTGCCTATTGCAACAACTGTAACCATTGCATTCAAAAGTCTAGTGCCTATTGAAAGTATTCATCTAAAGCATCTCATTCCGAGAAAGTATATTTTGATACCTATTGTTGGTTCTAAAATAAAAGAAGCATATTTTTATATACAAACCATTGGCCTAGAGTGCAGTTCTTGAGTGTGTGAGACCATTTGCTGACTGAGTGTGTACAACAAATGCTTTACACTGTCCTCTGATACTGCCTTACTGCTCGACCAAGCTACCACTTTAGAGAGTAAGGTTATATCTAACTTTAGCCTCTGCCAAACCTCAGGGGACTGTGGATTCTGTGCACACTGAACCTTACTTTGGTTCAGTATATACAGAGCCACTTTCTTACACCCAATTGGCACTCTCTGGCCACAGGTCAGTCCACAGGTACCCAGGGCACTGTGACCAGGGAAGGCCTCTAAGAGCTGCAGCACTTCTTGTGCCACCCTTAGAGGCCCTGTACCTTTACACTCACACTGCCTTTGCAGGCTGCGTGTTTTGGTGCTGAACAAAGTTAAGAGTCGATATGGCACATCCCTGTGTGCCATGCCTACAACCCACTGCCCTGGCAGAGATCAGCCACCCCTCTAGCTGGGTGCCCTATACCATTGGTGAGGGTATAGGTGCATGAGCCCTGTACCCCTACAGTGTCTAAGTCAAAGGTGGGCACACATCCCTTCCTCACTTGGTTTTCCCGCCCAAATTGGGGAGTCGGGACAAGTTGCAGCAAGCAGCAAAGAACTGGGGAAGCTCACAAAGGCGGTAAAAGCCTTTGAAGCTTCCCCTTCGTGGACCCTGCCCATCCTGGGGGAGGAGGCTTGGCACCTCGTCCCAGGATGTGCATTGTTTCAGACCCCCGAAAGCAGCAGGCTCTCGACCCAGGAGTCCAGAAACGTCTGGTGGTGGCAGCTGGGGAGCAGCCACTCAGCCTGGACACTAGTGTTAGGTCATTTTTCAGGGGGCATCTCTAAGATGCCCTTGGTGTGCATTTTTCATTGAATCCCACACTGGCATCAGTGTGGGTTTAACGTGCTGAGAAGTTTAATACCAAACTTCAAAGTTTTCAGTAAAGCCATTATGGTACTGTGGAGTTCGTAATGGCATTACTGCACTTACAATGTCCAAGCATTGGCTTAGACACTGTAGGGGTACAGGGCTCATGCACCTGTAGCCTCACCAATGGTATAGGGCACCCAGCTAGAGGGGTGGCTGATCTATGCCAGGGCAGTGCCATGTCGACTCTTCACTTTGTTCTGCACCAAAAATAGCAGCCTGCAAAGGCAGTGTGAGAGTGTAAAGGTACAGGGCCTCTAAAGGTGGCACAATAAGTGCTGCAGCCCTTCGAGGTCTTCCCTGATCACAGTGCCCTGGGTACCTGTGGTATCATTTACAAGGTGCTGACCTGTAGCTAGAGTGCGCCAATTGGGTTTGGTCTTCAATGCAGTTTTAGGGAAAGAACATAGGCCCTGGGTACCTGATTGGTAGGAGCCCATGGCACACTCAGTCAAAGTACATCAGCAGTTCAGCAAAAAGTGGGGGTAACCATGCAGAAAGAGGGCACTTTCTTATAGCTTGTTGATCCATCTGTCTGGAAAAGTACAATTCTATTTACCTGTACCCAGTCCTGATTGGTTCTAAAAATAAAATCCAACTAAAGAAATATTAACACTACCCTCTGATAAAGCCTTACTGCTCGCCCTCACTACCGCTAATAGAGAGTAAGGAATTATCTACTTTTACCTCTAAGCCTGTGGGGATCCACTGGACTCTGCGCACTCTACACCTTACTTTGGTATAGTATATACAGAGCCAGCTTCCTACAGCGCTTGCCTATGTTATCAAGCCTTCTGCTTTCCTTATCTGGGGAGCCGATAAAGGGGCCAAAGGATTTTTCGATCTACGTTGTGCCGCTTGAGATCTCCGAGTCCTGTCTTGGATGACCCGTGAGGCAAGCAGGCACGTCATTCAGAGCTTTATACTTTTTATCCAGCCTTGGTAACACAGGAGGCCCAGTCGCTAGATTTCAAATTATCTTCAGGCCTTGATCCCAAATATAAGTCGATAATGGGCATGGATCTCACTGATTTCCTGAAAGACTCCTTAAAATCGTAACGGAAACAGTCCTGTTGATGTGCAGGCCTGGCCGCTACCTGTAAGAGGTTATGGAAACCTCCTATGTCTTCTGGAGGGGAGTCCATTTGAGGTGGAGATGGCGACGCTGGTGGAGGAATTATGTAGTCGTCCCATTCGTCACGCTGCTGTTGTATTTCACCTTCCTCTCTTTCTTACTCTTCCTCAGAGGAGGATAATTGCAGTAAAGGCACTTCTGGAGAAAAGTGATGAATAGGAGATGTGCGTAGAGGGGAAGGTGGAGGTTAACTTTGCACCACAGGAGGCAGAGGTGGTGCTTGTTGATGAGCTTCGAGCTACACCAAAGAGGCTATCATCCTCAGACTCATCATCCAAAAGGTGTGCTGGCAACAAAGATTGCACTCTACTTGGTGATGTTGATGGAGTGAGGTTTGTAAAATACATCCTCATGATATTAAGTAACCCCATAATAATGTATTGACTGCATGGATTAATCAACTCTGAATGCACACATTTACATAAGGGGCAAACGCATTTTACATAATATACTAAACCATGTTGGCATGAGTACGTATGAATTGTTTGCGCATTGAAAAACCGTACTACTGCATGTTTATGCTATTTTGTACATTGCACATTTTGCATGTTGTGCACAAGTAACGAAAATGTTGCTTTAAATTAATAGCTTTTGCTAGGATTTAATTAACACAGGGCATTAGTATGGTGGGAGATAAACAATGGGTTTTATTTCACGAATTAATATTCTTTTGTGTTTGTTTACTTTACTAATGGATTGGGCCTGCATGAAAATGGCCTCTCGCTTAAACCAGCATGTGGTTGGCCTGGTCGGTGTGAAGTGCGCATGCGCCGGGATGGGTTGCCTGCTCGCAGACTACAGAGTGTACCAGCTGATGTAACTCGTGTGAAGGCCATATTGACCTGTGTCCTATTGTTTGTGTGCCAAGACGTGACAGCGACTGTGGGAACAGCCATCACTACGTGCAATTCGAATGTGAAACGGATATCATATTGAACAATGCGACAAAATGTATAATTATGAATGTTAATGGTATACGAATGTATTGGTCTTAAATCCTTCCTTTGTTAGAACCGGTATAAGATGGATTTGTGAGGAGAACTGGATGGGGCAACCCTAGTATGATTTATGACAACCAATCACAGACCAAGTTTCTACCGATACTGCAACATTGTAAGATAGTAAGCTAGACAGAAGAGTATAATTTATATCCCAATTAGGGGTGTGGCAGACGCAGATGAGAGATCTGACGAGAGCAAATCAGAACAGACGAGACGGAGAGAGAAGGGTCGGAGAGAGAGATCAGATGAACCTGAAGTAGTGCGGTCCGGTATAACAGTGCAGGCCGGAGTGGCAGATCCAAGACAGAGAGAGCAGACCAACACAAAGCCAGAGAACACTTTAGGTACGAGAACGTTGCGGGAGTGCTTGGGAGGAGATTGCGTCCGAGAACTAGATCAAGATAGATTGATTGGGAGATTAATTTAGTAGATAGTTTATGGCAAGCTTAGCTGCATCTGTCCTGTTAACTTTGTCCTCTGAGCCTATCTCTGGGGACCTGTTGCCACAACTTTGGCCAAGGAAGTGGTTTTCCTGATTCTTTGGTGGGTATCACCCTCCTTGATTGCTTTAATTTGCAAGTATATTTCTGCATGTATTTATGCTGTACCTTCTTTTCCCAATTCCTATGCACGCTTTGATATCGATGCAAATGATTCATTTTGATTACATTGCTTGATAATTTGTTCTCTTATACGCAATCGTGTGTGTGCACTGATCAATTTAAGAGCATTTAATAATATAAAATCATTAACCTAAGAAGTGACTGTGATTTAGTTAAATGTTAAACTGTTTAGTTAATCATAGTCACCATCAACTCTTCAACTAATGGTTCAGCGACCAAAAGGAAGAGGTTGAAATTACGAGTAGTTAGAATCATATATAAATGTTATTAATGTGAAGCATAGTACTTAATAAAACTGACAAATTAAACCCCCCAAATCCAGCGCCCGTCTTCAGGGATCCTTTATGGGTAATGTGTGATGGGCCCTGTTTGGTAAAGCAATTTATGTATGACGAGATTTCCTTTGGTCCCCGACTCATGGGTTGCGCTGGATCAATGTCAAAGATGGAGTTGGAATTTTCTGCTTCAACTTCTGGTAAAAAAAAAAAAAAAACTCTTTACGTCAGAGTAGTCGACGAGGTAGTGGACAAAGGTTTCTTTACTGGCATTTCTGAATGGACCGTATGCGGGACAGCCATCGTCTACGATGAGCAGTCGTCAACTATGACAATAGAGCAGCTGTTGACAAGGTCATTGACGTTGTGATCAACGAAGTAGTCAACGGGACAGCAGGCGAGGTCGTTGACGGAAGGTCCGCCGTCGACTGGAGGGTAGACGCTAATGAGGGAATCATCACTGACATGAGATTAGTTGTCGATGGACACTTCGAGACACAGCAATCCGTACCATCGACGATATTGGAGCTTTACTCAATGAGGTAGTCGACAAGGAGATAGTTGCCAACGACACAGACAGTGGAGACTATGGAAGTCTACGTTACTGAAACAGTACCTGATTTTATCATCATCAAGCTCTCCGTCGGCAGAGCCGAAGTAGGCTTTTTGAAAGCATGTTTAACCGAGAGGGGAGAAGGAGGGGGGGGGGGGGGGGGATGGGGTAGAAAGTTCTGAAGCCAGTTTCTGACGAGATTTTACAAAAACTTTTTTTGTCCTGTTGAAGTTGGAGGTAGCTTAGAAGGAGCACCATGTTTTTGGGAACCTTCAAGACTAAGAGTCATTTTTAGTGGTTGCTGAGAGAAATGAGGAGGATCTTGAAGAAAAATCACTCATCAGAAACTGGATCATCTGTTTTTAAGCCTCTGAAGCCACAAGAGAAGCCTTCCTTCACGATCCTTCAAAGTCTTAGTAGAAAACGGGCAGCATACCTTGCAATCCTTGGGTTTGTGGTCAGGATAGAGACAATAAAGGCCGTCCCTATGGGGGTCGTCAATATGTAGTCTGTTCTTCCTGCAGGTGCCACATGGCCTGAAGAGGCATTTTTTTTAGGTGTCTGACATGGTGGGCGCCAGTTTACTTCACCTAAAAACAGATACACAGATCTGAGAAGTATATACGGAAGGCAAAAGAAAGAATCTGTAGAAATCTGTTTTCCCAAAGTTGTGAGGAAAAAACTGAGCAGAGCTCAGTGTAGACTGCCTAGCACGACAAGCAATAGAAAATGTGAGGGACTGGAGCTTCTCTCAGGAAGGTTCTACAGAGTGGTGTCGCCTGGCTGTTTTCTAAGTTTGGTCCATTTTTAAATAAGGACACAAATAGGTTACTAAATAATGAGGCCTTATGTGGTCTATTGGTACATTACTTTTAAAGATACCGGGGAGTCCCATCTCAACGACGGGGAATGATTCGAGCATGTGAGTCTATGAAAGGTCCAATACTGGAGTAATGCCACGTTCCTTGAAAAGGTATTGAAAGTGGACAAGAATGTAAGGGCTCAAAAGGAGGACCCATGAGTCTATTAGTACCAGATTGAGATTCCATACTGGAGCAAGTGGTGTTTTGAAGGTATTGCCTTTTTCAGACCTTCCATTAACGCTTTGACAACAGGTATTTTAAATAGTGAAAGGTGTTCTCAGTTTTTGCAGACACGCAGTAATGGCTGCAAGGTTAAGATGTAATGATGCGTAAGCTAGACCTGACAGTTGCAGATGTAATAGGTAGCATAATAGATTTTGTACTGTAGGACTGATATGCTCAATGTGTTGAACCGTACAGTAATGAACAAATCTTTTACATTTACCTGCATAATAAGTTCCAGTGGTAGGGTGTCTCGCCTCCAAGAATGTCCATATTTGATAGAAGATCAAGGTACCAAACTTCTAGGACTTCAGGAGAAAGATAGCTAAACTGAGCTGTTTTGGATTCAGGTCTCCGATTGTCCCATGGTTTTGTGAGAGAAGATCCTGCAGGTTGGGGAGCATGTCATGAGGGACCACAGGCAACTCGAAAAGGTGTACCATGTTTGTATTGCCCATAAGGGAGGTACCATAACGAGTGAGGTTTGTCTGAGTTTTCTCACCACGTATGGTAGTAGTAGGAGAGGTAGAAAGGCAAGGCAAATAAATATCCCTGACCAGTTCATCAATAGTGCATTGCCTAGTGACTGTGCAGTAGTGGAGTCCATGAAAGCCCTTCCGCAGCAGCAGATTGTTGCTGTTCTACCATCGCAGACAGCGAAGAACTGTGGGCTGAATCAATACTGTCCTCCAGACTGCCCTTCGCTTGTGAACATGGATGCTATGCACTCCTGTAGGAGGCACATATGCAGTCTTTCATAGGGTACAATGGCTATGCAATGCCTAGGAGAGACGACAATCCTGACTGGCAGGTGACGCTGTGGCTGAAAAAGAGCCAGTTGGATCTGGAAATTGAGAACTCTGGGAGTTGGGGTAGGCTTTGTCTGAGACACCGTTGAGAATAGCCCACAAGCAGGGCTGGTACTGGAGTGGTTCCAGATGAGACTTTGTTGCATTTATCATGAAGCCCAATCTGTGAAGCACTCCGAAGGGCAATACTTAGAATTGATAATGGTGCCCACTTATCACGAACTTAAGGTACTTGCGGTGAGCTGGGTGGATGGGAATGTGGAAATGGATGTTACTTACCAAGTAAGCATCTGTTCTTGGCATGTAGAGCTGTAGATTCACATGCTTTGCATACTCCTGCCATCTAGTGTTGGGTCCGGATGTTTGCAAGTTTTTCTTCAAAGAAGTCTTTACTAGTCACGAGGTAAGGTGACTCCTCCTTTCGGTGATAGTGTGCATGGTCATCGACTCCACTGTTAGATTGTTTTCCCGCAAGAGGGTGAGAATGGAGTAAGTAAGTAGTATAGAGATGTCCATGCGTATAAATATATAATGAAGAACTGTAACAACTACAGGTACCTGGAGGGAGGCGGGTGGGCTCATGTGAATCTACAGCTCTACATGCCGAGAACAGAGCTTACTGAGTAAGTAACATTATCCGTTCGAGACATGTGTGCTGTAGATACACATGCTTTGCATAGACTATAAAGCAGTATACTCAAAGCGGTCGCCAACCTATAGATGTTGCAGTTGGTTGGAATAGTGTTTTAAGTACTGCTTGGCCTACATTAGCTTGTTGTTGTGCTAACACATTTACACAATAGTGTTTGGTAAACGTGTGTGGTGTAGACCATGTAACTGCTTTACACATGTCAGCTAGAGGGAGGTTACCTAAAAAGGCTGCAGAAGTCCCTATTTTGCGAGTCGAATGCGCTCTAGGGGGTATAGTCAAAGTCTTTTAGCTTTAGCATAGCATGTTTGAATGCATTTAACAATCCATCTCGCAATACCAGATTTAGAGATAGGATTGTCTTTATGAGTGTGTGTGAAGAGCGTGTTCTGCAACAGAATCAGGTTGAGGAAAGTAAACTGGTAACTCAACCAATTGATTTATATGAAAAGTAGAAACTACTTTGGGATTGGTCCGGAGAACTATCCTGTCTTTGACTAGCTGAAAGAAAGGTTCTTCTAGTGTTAGTGCCTGTAGCTCAGCAACTCTCCTCAGTGATGCGATAGCAATGAGGAACGCAACTTTCCATGACAGGAACTGTAAAGGGCATTTGTGTAATGGTTCAAAAGGTGGGCCGATGAGCCTTGTGAGGACAATGTTGAGATTCCAGACTGGGGGCGGGGGGGGAGGAATCATTGGTGGTATTACCCTTTTTAAACCTTCCATAAAGTCCTGGATTACTGCAACTCTAAATAGTGACAGATGTTGCCTATTTTGTAAGTACGCAGTTACAGATGCAAGATTCAAGCGAATAGACGTGTAAGTCAGTCCTGTTTGTTGTAAATGTAACAAATAACAGATAATGTTTTGTATAGAAGCGTCTAAAGGATTGATTGTTGTTCTTGCAATATTTCCATTCTGTAGCATAGCATGCTCTGGTGGTAGGCTTTCTTGCTTCTTTTAGAATATTCATACAGTCTGGTGGTAAATTTAAGTACCCAAACTCTGACTTCAGGAGCCAGATCGCTAAATTCAGTTCTTTGGGATTTGGATATCCGATTTCTCCTTGGCTCTGTGTGAGAAGACTGAAGTTCAGGTGTACTTTTTGATGTGGAACTAGTGACAGCTCCAACAGGGTGGTATACCACGGTTGACGAACCCATGTGGGAGCTACTAGAATTAGTGTGAGGGATTGTAGGTTTCTGTTGTAGTAACCCCCCCACTTTTTGCCAGGCTACTGATGCACTTTGACTCTATGTGCCCTGGGTCCCTGGCGATCAGGTTCCAAGGGCCTGTGTTTTTTCCCAAAAACTACTTTGTACCCCCAATTGGCACCTCTGGCCACATGTCAGTCCCTTGTAAAAGGTACCATGGGTACCAAGGGCACTGTGGCCAGGGAAGACCTCTAAGGGCTGCAGCACTTATTGTGCCACCCTTAGAGGCCCTGTACCCTGACACACACACACTGCCTTTGCAGGCTGCGTGTTTTGGTATAGAACGAAGTGAAGAGTCGACATGGCACACATCCCTGTGTGCCAAGCCAACAACCCACTGCCCTGGCATAGGTCAGCCACCCCTCTAGCTGGGTGCACATTACCAGGGGTGAGTGGTGAGGGTACAGGTGCATGAGCCCTGTACCCCTACAGTGTCCAAGTCCATTCTTAGACATTGTAAGTGCAGTAATTCCATTAAGAGTATATGGTGCTGGGAGTTTGTCATTACGAACTCCACAGCCCCATAATGGCTACACTGAAAACTGAGACGTTTGGTATCAAACTTCTCAGCACATTAAACCCAAACTGATGTCAGTGTGGGATTTAATGAAACATGCACTAAGAGGGCATCTTAGAGATGCCCCCTGAAAAACGGCCAGCCTCTGGTGGGTTCCCTGACTTGTACACACCAGCCTGCACCACAAGACATGTTTCTGGACCCCTGGGGTGGGAGCCTTCACTCCCTGAGCCCAGAAACAAAGCCTTTCCTGGGCGGAGATGTTCACACCTCCCCAAGGCCAGGAAGAGCCATCTGTGGCAGGGGAGCTTCAAAGGCCTTGCAGCTTTGTAATGCAACCCCCAGCCTCTCCTGCTATCAGGAGAAGGCCCCCTTCCTGTCTCCCCTCCTTTTAGCAGGAAGACAGGCGGAAAAAATTAGCCAGCCCAGAAGGTGAGCCCACCTTTGCCAACCCCACCCCTCAGGTGGGGGAGGGGAGGTGAAGCCCACTCTTCAGTGCCCGCCATCTTCCAAATGGCTTGAGCGAGTTTTGACAGTTGGAGACAGTGCGCCCCCCTTGCTTCTGCACAAAATACATTGCTGCGATGTTGTCCGTCCGGACTAGGACAGTTTTGGCTACGAGATGAGTCTGAAAAGCTATAAGTGCTAGGAAGACAGCTAATAGCTCCAGATAGTTGGAGTCTTGTACTGGTTGCTCCACAAGCCTTGTATAGTGTAATCTTTGAGATGAGCTCCCTAACCTGTTAGAGATGCGTCTGCTGAGAGTACGATTTGTGGAAAAGGGTCTATGAAAGGACGACCTGTTGATAAGTGTTGTGGGTTCCATAACCGCAGAGAGCTAGACGGCCGTCTATCAACACTAGATCGGTTAAAAGAACCTGTGATTGATTCCACTGGCGTGCTAAGTACTCTTGTAGGGGGCTCATGTGAAGCCTTGCATGGGGTACAATTGCTATGCAAGACGCCATCACTCTCAGTAGTTGCATGAACACTCTGGCTGGTAATGCCTGGTTTGGCTGAAACTGTTGAATGGTAGCTTGAATATTGTATATTCTGGATACAGTGGGAGAGGCTAGAGCTTTGATTGTGTCTAGAGTGGTTCCTAGGTAAGACTGCATCTGTGAGGGATACAGGTGAGACTTGTGCATTGATGGTAAAGCCCAGTCAATGAAGTAGAGCTATTGTGATGTGTGTGCGGCAGACAGTTTTGGGGAGTGTTGGCTTTGATGAGCCAGTCGTCTAGGGAGGGGAAGACATGAATTTGCTGTCTTCTAAGATGAGCAGAGACTACTGCCAGGCATTTGGTAAAAACTCTGGGCGCTGTAGTCACTCCGAAGGGAAGCACCTTGAACTGGTAGTGCTTGCCTGCTATCACAAATCTGAGGTATTTGCGATGAGCTGGATGAATTGGAACATGAAAATATGTGTCTTTTAAATCTAGAGTAGACAAAGTCTGCTGTTTGTAAAAGTGGGAGTACATGTTGAAGTGTCAACAAGTGAAAATGCTCTGACAGTATGCAATTTAGCTCTCTCAGATCTAAAATAGGTCTTAGGGAACCGTCCTTTTTGGGGATGAGAAAGTAGAGAGTAAGCCCCTGAGCCCAGGTACTGTATTGGAACTGGCACTATTGCTCTTTAGTAAAAGAGACTGGACCTCTTGTCTTAGCAAGTGTATGTGTTCTGTAGATAAGAAATAAGTTACTTACCTGTGTAAGAAGCTGGCTCTGTATATACTATACCAAAAGTGAGGTATAGTGTACAACGTCGTCTCGGTGCCGACCTTGGCCAGAAGGCTGAGGTGGTGACGAAGCCTTGTGCTTTTTCGGAATTTGTGTGGGCAAGGGGTCTTTGGTACTCACGTCACCTTGGGGCAGTTCTTTGGCGTCGAGGTCTTTCTCAAGCTCCGAGTGAGTTGTTCAGAGAAGGCTTCTTCCTCCTCTGCCGCCGATGCCTCGATGTCTTCTTGGGCGGAGTCTTCACCGAAGATGTGCGTGTCTTCGATGCTTTGACGTTGCATCTCACGACATCGAACTAGACGATCGGAAAGAGTCTTCTTAGATCGGAACGATCGGAGAGCGTCGCAGTCTTCTTCCTTGTGCTCCTGAGATAAGAACAAGTTGCACACTTTGTGTAAGTCGGTGCGCGTATACTTCGCGTGGCACCGGGGACTTAATTTAAACGGAGTCAGATTCATCGACGGAGAGCTTACTGGGCGCAGTTAGGCCTTGAAGGCTGTCTACGTAGCTTTCCGATCGAAAGGAGATTTCGATGTTGAAGCACAAGTTACTAACTTGTGTAACGATATATCTGTAAGAGACAGTAGTTAGTGACAGATTCCTTACCTTAGAATATCCCCAGGCGTCAGGCTGGATCCGGAAAGTTTTTGCGTAGCAGTACCCTTGCGTGTCGGTAGGCGGCGTCGTGCAGCTCCGCGTCAGTCGTCGTGATCGCCGGGATGACGTCGCGGGCAGTACTTAGACGCCGCCCCTGCGCGCTGACGTCAGTTCTGTACACGACTTTCCGCGCCAGGAACGCAGAGCCATGCAAGAAGCGGACATAGGTGTCTGAAAAATACTAGGGCCCTGAAAGGGATGTCCTTAACCCTAGAAATCAGTTCGCAGAACGGGGAGGATGGGTGGGCGGTAGGAATCTGTCACTAACTACTGTCTCTTACAGATATATCGTTACACAAGTTAGTAACTTGTGCATCTGAAAGAGACACGTTAGTGACAGATTCCTTACCTTAGAATAGATACCCCAGCAATACCAACCCCGGTGGTGGGTCTGCGAACAAAGATCAGACAAGGAAGTCCCGGAGGACAGAACGGCCAAAGAAGCCGTCCTCCGGACCGGACTGTCAAGGCAGTAATGCTTGGTAAACGTGTGCAGCGAGGCCCACGTAGCTGCCTGACAGATATCCTGCAGCGGAACACCGCGGCCTAAGGCCGTGGTAGCAGCCGTTGCCCTGGTGGAATGGGCACGCAGCCCAACAGGAGGCTCCTTCTTAGCCAAAGAATAGCAGGCTTTGATACACAAGGTTACCCAGCGGGAGATGGTTCTCTTGTGCACCGCCCGACCTTTTTTGGCGCCCACGTAGCCAACAAAGAGCTGGTCATCCACCCGGAAGTGTTTTGTGCGGTCGATATAGAAGGAGAGCGCACGTTTTGGGTCCAGATGGTGGAGCCTCTCTTCCTCTCTGGAAGGATGCGGAGGCAGAAAGAAGGTGGGCAAAGTGATGGTCTGCCCAATGTGGAAGGCAGTAACCACCTTTGGCAAGAAGGACGGACGCGTCCCAAGAACAACCTTGTCTGGATGGACAGACAGAAAGGGAGGTTTGCATGATAGAGCCTGGAGCTCACTCACCCGCCGAGCGGAGGTGATGGCCACCAGAAAGGCGGTCTTCAGAGTCAGAAGACGAAGAGGACAGTTATGTGGAGGCTCAAAGGGAGCGCACATAAGAAAGGTAAGAACCAACTTCAAGTCCCGCTGAGGCATCACAAACGGAACAGGAGGGAAGAGGTGTGTAATGCCTTTTAGAAACCTGTTAACAGGGGACTTGAAAAGGGAGGGCTGATCAGGAAGCCTGAGGAAGGCCGAGATGGCACAAAGATAGCCCTTGATGGTACCCAGGGCAGAACCCTGTTGGGCCAGAGAAAGAAGGAACAGAAGAACCTCAGAAAGAGGGGCAGAAAAGGGATTCACAGCCTTTGCTGTGCACCATGCCACAAACTTGTTCCACCTGCAGGCGTATACCACCTTAGTGGAGGGACGCCTGGCTGCCAGAATCACATCACAAACTTCGGGAGGCAAGTCGAAAGGAATCAACTGCCGCCACTCAATCTCCACGCAAGCAGGTGGAGGCTGGACAGGTTCGGGTGGAGGACCGTCCCCTGCTGCTGCGACAGAAGATCCTCCCGAAGAGGCAGACGGATCGGGGATCGACGCTCATACTGGAGTAGCTCGGGATACCAAACTCTTCGAGCCCAGTCCGGAGCCACAAGGATGACTTGGGCCCGGTCGCGCCGAATCTTCTTCAACACTCTGGGTAGAAGTGGTATAGGCGGAAAGGCGTACAATAGACCGCAACTCCACTCGTGACGAAAAGCGGCCGCCGAGCGAGTGCCGCCTTGGAAATTCCAACGCGCAGAACTGATGACATTGCGCGTTCTCTTCGGTGGCGAATAGATCTAACCAAGGCTCTCCCCACTGTAGAAAGAGTCCTTGCGCCACTTCCGAGTGAAGACGCCATTCGTGATCCATCATGCACCTGCGGCTGAGTTCGTCCGCCCTGGCGTTCAGGGAACCTGCCAGGTGTTGAACCATCAGGAACATGCCCTGATGTTCCAGCCATGTCCAGAGGCGCAGAGCCTCCTGACAGAAGGTCCACGACCCCACCCCGCCTTGTTTGTTGCAGTACCACATGGCGGTGGTGTTGTCTGTGAACACCTGCACTACCTTCCCTTTGACAGAGGGAAGGAATGCCTTGAGTGCAAGTCGGATCGCCCAGAGCTCCAGAAGGTTGATATGGAGCCGGGACTCCGCCAGAGACCAGAGGCCTCTGATCTCCGCCTCTCCCATGTGACCACCCCATCCCAGAAGGGACGCATCCGTCACAACTGTGTGCTCTGGCTGGGGAAGGGAGAGGGATCTGCCCATGACCCATTGCCGGTTCAAGAGCCACCACTGCAACTGTTTTGCAGTCCCCTCCAAGATCTGGACGTGATCGGACAGGTTGCCCTAGTGCTGCGCCCACTGGAACTTCAGGTCCCACTGCAGAGCCCGCATATGCCATCTGGCATGATCGACTAGCAGGATGCAGGAGGCCATGAGGCCCAGCAGCCTCAGGGTCATCCGTACCGAAACTCAGGATAAAGGCTGAAAGATCGGAATCATAGCCTGAATATCCCGGACTCGCCGTTCGGGAGGATAGGCCCAAAACTGCGTCGTGTCCAGAACTGCTCCGATGAAAAGGAGCTGTGGAGAAGGAATCAGATGCGACTTCGGCACATTGATGGAGAACCCCAGCGAGTGCAGGAGTTCGGCCGTAGTCTGGAGGTGGGAGACGACTGCCTGGGACGAGCCCGCCTTCAGCAGCCAGTCGTCGAGGTAGGGGAAGACTGGAACCCCTGCCCGGCGCAGATGAGATGCGACCACCGCCATCACTTTCGTGAACACCCAAGGGGCACTTGTAAGGCCAAAGGGGAGCACGGTGACCTGAAAATGCTCGAGGCCTACCGTGAACCGCAGGTAACGCTGGTGGGCCGGCAGGACGGGGATGTGAAAATAAGCGTCCTGCAAGTCCAACGCTACCAACCAGTCTCCAGGGTCGAGGGCAGTCAAGACCCGAGCTAGGGTGAGCATCTTGAACTTCTCCTTCCGGAGGAAGCGATTGACGTTCCGGAGGTCCAAGATAGGACATTGGGCACCAGAAAGTAGTGGGAGTAGCAACCACGTCCTACTTCTGGGGTCGGAACATGCTCGATGGCCCTCTTGGCCAAGAGGGCCGTGACTTCCTTCTGCAGAAGCACCAAGTGATCCCCTGACATGCGGTGGAATTGAGGTGGCATGGCTGGGGGGGTGGTCTCGAAGGGGAGGGAGTAGCCCCTTCGGACAATGTCCAAGACCCACCTGTCAGAGGTGATGGGACGCCAGTGGTGAAGGTGATGGCGGACCCTGCCCGCTACTGGCGTGCTGTGCACCTGAAAGGAAGGACTAGGAGGGCTTGGAGGCCGCGGACGGGCGGGGTTGGTGGCCTGACCCGCACGCTGGTTGCCCGAACCGCCACGGCGGTATCCACGTCCTCGGCCACGCGAAGACGCTTGCTGCACGGGCCGGTGGCTGGGCAGTGGACGTTACTGGGCGCCCCTTCCGTGCCCACGAAAGGGGCAAAAAGCAGATGTCAGCGGAGGGCGCACAACAGAAAGGCCCAGGGACTTGGCAGTAGCCCGTGAGTCCTTAAAACGCTCCAGCGCATGGTCTGCTTTGAAACCAAAAAGACCGACTCCATCAAAGGGCATGTCCATGAGTGTATTCTGGACATCACCCGAGAAACCAGTGGTTCTCAGCCAGGCGTGGCGACGCAGCGCCACCGTCGTTGCAAGCGATCTGCCCAGCGAGTCAGCGGTATCAAGGCCACAACGTATGGTGTATTTAGCCGCATCTCTACCTTCCGCAATGGTGCGGGTAAGCAGTGTCTGGACCTCCTCAGAACACTGGGGCAAAACAGACGCCACCGAATCCCACAGGGAGTGGGTATATCGGCCCAAAAGGCAAGCGGTGTTGACGGACCACAAGCCAGCACTGGAGGAAGAAAAAGCCTTCTTCCCAAACTGGTCAAGGCGTTTGGATTCCCTATCCGGAGGGGCGGTAGGGAAGGCGGTTTGGGAGGCAGAGGCTTGGACAACCAAGCTCTCTGGGGTGGGATGTTGAGAGAGAAACAAGGGGTCGCCCGGAGCCGGGCGATGGCGTCGGGCCACGTTCCTGTGGTGGGCTTGGACCAGGTGCCCAAAAGAACGTCAGATAGTGCATCATTAAACGGCAGCACAGTCTCAGATGAGGAAGCTGCCGGCTGAAGCACTTCCGTCAGAAGATTAGTCCTGACAGCCACAGTAGGCAACTGGAGGTGTAAGGCTCCAGCTGCTCTACGCAACAGTGTTGCGAAATTTGCACCCTCCTCCGTAGCCACGGGAGGAGACAGCATGCCAGTGTCAGGGGAAGTGTCTAGACCACTGGCATCCCCAAGTTCCTCTGCCCAGTCCTGATCATACTCACACTGCTGTGTGAGAGGGTCTTCCGACCCCTCCCAGCTCTCCTGGTCCTCCTCTGGTTCAAAATATGGAGGAGGAGGGACATTTGGGACCCAAGGTCTCATCGGCGTCCGAGCGACGTCGGTCCGGCTCCATGTCCGGAACCGGAGAGAACCGGGGAACGACGCCGCCCGGAGCCTCGGGCGGCGTCGGGAACGGCACCGGGGAGATCGGCGGAGGCGTGGTTAGGTCAACCGGCGTCGATCGGGGTTGCGGTACCACCGGAGCCGGGATCGAGGCCGGGATCCGGGCTGGCGGGACAGGCGACGCCGGGACCGGAGTCGACGGCGACGCTGGGGCAACCCCATCAGGGCCCGCGGGGCCCGAAGGCGCACCGGAGGGACCTTGAGGCCCGAAGAGGCGGGCCATGGCCGACAGGAATTCCTGTATTTCGGCCGGAGTCGCCCCCGAACCCGGAAAGGATGGGTAATGCGGGGGCGGCTCCACGGGCACGTCCGGGGCCACGGGGATGGTGCCGACAGGGGCCTCAGCCGAGTCGAGAGACCGGCGAGGCGAAGTCTTAGAGCGATGATGCTTCTTAGACTTGTGCTTCGACTTACCCGAGGAGCGCGAAGACTTGGACTCCGACGACCGGTGGGGGCTCCGCGACCGGCCCCGCGACCTCTTACGGGACCGGGGCTTGGTGCGGCGCGGAGCCAACTGCCGGACCTCGAGGAGCTTTCGAGACCGCTCTCGCAAAGCCTTCGGGTGGAGTTTCCGGCAGTCAGGGCACGACTTCGTGTCGTGGTCTCGGCCGAGACAGTAGAGACACTCTAAGTGCGGGTCTGTGATCGACATCATTCGACCACAGGCACCGCATGGATTGAAGCCGGGCATCCCTACTGACCTTAGAGTCGTTAGAAGACTCGAAAAGAAACAGTGAAAAATTCACCCAAAATGTAGTCAAAAATTGACTAGGGCACTGCTCTTCCCGGATCTGTGCTTACTGGTGCGGAAAAAGAAGAACTGACGTCAGCGCGCAGGGGCGGCGTCTAAGTACTGCCCACGACGTCATCCCGGCGATCACGACGCCGACGACGGACGCGGAGCCGCACGACGCCGCCTACCGACGCGCAAAGGTACTGCTACGCAAAAACTTTCCGGATCCAGCCTGACGCCTGGGGATATTCTAAGGTAAGGAATATGTCACTAACGTGTCTCTTTCAGATACAATACGCGGAGAAATGGGAAAAGCGTATGGAAACAATACAGTCTAGGGTAGAGAGGACTGCACGCCGAAGGGAACCTGAAGAACGGTTTCGGAGCGCAGCAATACACGTCCGAACCAGATGGCGGGGAAAAAAAACCAATGGAGTCTATGACCATGCGCACCATCACAGGAGTTCCCTTACCTCGTCACTAGGAAAGACTTCTTCGAAGAAAAACAACTAGCAAACATCCAGACCAAACACTAGATGGCAGGAGTATGCAAAGCATGTGCATCTACAACACACATGCCTCTAGCATGCATTTTTGAGTTAGAAAGCTGCCAGGACTTAGATTTCCTGCAAAAGTAGCATTACATCCTGAAGGGTCACCATGTGAAAATGTCCATATAGGATGTTATCGGTTGAGTGGTCTGAGGTCCAGAATAGGCTGCAACGTGTCCAGTCCTTTGGGATTAAGTAGTATAGTGAAGACTCTTCTGTCTTGACTTTTTTATTTTTTATTTATTTTTTTATTTTAAGAACTGGATAAATGGCTTGTTTGCCAACAAGCACCTTTAAATCTTCCTTCAGAAGATGCAAGTGTTGTGGACTGAGGAATTGTGCGTGGAGCAATGTTTGGTGGGGTTGATATGAATTCTAGACATCAAGTACTGTAATATTGACAGTACCAACTGGTGGGATGGGATGTCTGCCTACTGTATCTGGAACCCCAAAAGCCTCTCCTCCCCCACAGGTTTTGGGTAGTCGGGGGGGGGGGGGAGGGACGCAAGGGCAGTCATTGTTTCATGGTGGAGGCAGTGTTGACGTGCCTCTAACCTTTCCCCTGGTAGCACTGCCTCTGTATGAGCCCCTACCAAAATCTTTGCCTTCCGGTTGGTGGTAGGGATGCTGCTGCTAATGGTGGGATTGCCCAGATCTGTGGTGCATGCTTTTCTTCCACCCATTCCTTGTTGCTTTCTAAAGGACTGGATGTAGGAAGCGGGCTCTGTATACAATATACCAAAATGAGGTATAGTGTTAAGAGTCCAGTGGAACTCCAAAGTTAGGCAGAGGTAAAAGTAGATAGCACCTTAGTCTATTTGTGGTAGTGTGGGCGAGCAGTAAGGCTTTTTCAAAGGGCAGTGTTAAGCATTTGTTGTACACACTCAGGCAAGAAATGATGTCACACACAAAGACTGAACTCAGACCAATTTGTTTGTATCAAAAATATTTAGTTATTTTATTTCTAGAACCAAGCCAAGCCTGGTGCAGGTAAGTGAAATAATACTTTGCAAAATCTTATGCAGTGATTTATAGTTTAATGCAGGTTCAAATGCAGTTGGTTGAATTACAGCAAAGTCAAAAGTTTGAAATTACTTTTCAGCTACTTTACAGATTACAGTGCATGTTAGTTTTTGGATTACTTTTGCTAATCAGTGTGATATGCCTAGATATCACACAGACATTTCTTAGACAAAAGGTAAGTAATTCACTTTTAGTACATTTGCAATTTTTCAATGTTTCATACAAACCAAATCCACACTTTAAAGAATTTTAGGAAAAGCAGTCAATGCAGACGTATGGAAGGAAATGAAGTTAACTGTTTGTAGGCAAGTACTTATTTGTGGGAGTTAGTACTCAGGGGTTACAACCAGGGTTCCCCCAGGGTCGAGGATGCACTCTCAGAACACCCTCAGCTGCACTAGGGCGGTCGGGTGCAGAGTGCTGAGGCCCAATGTTATCCAATGGGGGATAGGGGCCTCCGGTTGGTGGCTGCTCACGAGCAGGCCACAAGGTATTGGGAGAAAAGGTCCTGGTGTTAGGCTCAGGGCAAAGGGGGATCAGAGTTAGCACACAAGGTGCACCCGCAGCAGCACAGGGGCGGCTGGGTGCAGGGTGATGTTTTGGCATCGGTTGCCATGTTTTCAATGGGAGTTGCCAGTTTGGGATTTTGGCTGCAGGCTCGGTCCAGGAACACTTCCGGGAGGAACCAACAGCTGGACAAGTAAGTTGGAGGGCTCGGGGAGGTAGGTGCACCTCAGGTTCTCTTCTCTTTTGGCGCAGGATCTCTGGAAACTGCAGACGGGCCGGTAGGGCTGGGGCCAAGTCAGTTCTTCTCTGAAGTCTCCTCTGCTGGGCATCTTCTTTCACCCTTCGTAGGTTGCGGGAATCTCCCTTCTTCGTTCAGGACTGCCCCCCCCCCCCAGTACTGTACTTCGAGGGCGTTTTAGGGGTCTGGAGGTCAGTAGCCAATGGGTTACTGACCTGATTAACCCGTTGTGCACATTTGCATTTCTTTCAGGCCAGCAGCACACTGGCAGAAAGGTGTGTTTAGCTGTCTGCCTGGCTTTGATTTCTCAGGAGAGTGCTGTTGCAGGTAATTGATCAAATCACGAAGCTTTTTGAGTGGTAGTGCACAGAGTTTACTGAGCTGTGAAGTGCTTGCTTTTAATTGTTATTGTATTTTCATAGCGCTTACTATCCCTGAGAATGTCTTGAAGGGACAGTTGTGTAAAAAAAATTGCATTACATTGGGTCTGGATATTACAAAAATGTATGGGTCTCATTTACAATGAAATGGTGTAGGGCAGCTCCGCAAGTATTTTTGCTGCACTGCCCTATGTCAATTCAAAAGGGCAGGAATGGACTGTATTTATAAGATACGGTGCACTCCTGTCCTTTCTGCCGGCACACAATTTAGTGCCTAGCGCCAACACAGGCACCCTCCCACCATGGTGCAAGGGTGTCTGCATTGTTGGCAGAATTGTTTGTGCAAGAAGCCACGCCTTCCTGCGCAAAAACAAGCCATGGAGGCCTTTTCCTCTTTTTGTGTGTGCTACAAATGCTAAAAATGTATTTATTATTTATTGAAACTGCCCGTCATTTTATATGTAGCTACCTGACAGTGAAAGACCTAAAAAACATACGTATGTTTTAATTATGATGGATGATATGGAAAATGCTACTTACCAGTATGCATCTGTTCTTGGCATGTAGAGCTGCAGATCCTCACACTGTGCATTAGATCGCCATCTGGTGTTGGGCTCGGATGCTTGCACTTTGTTGTTGTCTTCGAAGAAGTCTTTGTAGTCATGTGATAGGTGACTCCTCCTTAGGACAATAGTGCGCATGGGCATCGACTCCATCCTCAGATTGTTTTTCGCCATATTGGGGAGTGATGGAGTTAGTAGAAAAGAAAAGAGATGTCCATGTGTGTGTATCTAATTAAGATAGGACTGGAGCACATACAGGTCCCGGGAGGTGGGTGGGCGTGTGAGGATCTGCAGCTCTACATGCCAAGAACAGATGCATACTGGTAAGTAGCATTTTCCGTTCGAGGCATGTGAGCTGCAGAGCTCACACTGTGCATAGACTGTACAGCAGTATCTCCCCTAGCGGTGGTCACCTGTATGTGTTGCAGTAGTTTGAAAAAGGGTTTTAAGGACAGCTTGGCCCACGGAAGCTTGTTGCTTGGCTTGCACATCAACACAATAGTGTTTAGTGAAGGTGTGTGTTGTAGACCTTGTGGCTGCCTTACATATGTCTTCTAGGGGAATGTTCCCTAAGAATGCCATGGATGCCCCTAGTTTGCGTGTTGAGTGCGCTCTAGGGGGAACTGATAATGTGCGTTTGGCGTTTTGGTAGCAGATTTGGATACATTTAACAATCCACCTTGCAACCCCGGCTTTTGAGATGGGATTACCTTTGTGTGGTGGAGAGAAAGCCACAAACAATTGTTTGGTTTTGCGAAAAGATTTGGTTCTGTCAATGTAATACATAAGGGCTCTTTTGACATCTAGGGTGTGGAGAGCTCTTTCTGCCACGGAATCTGGGTTTTGGAAGAACACAGGTAGTTCTACTGATTGGTTAAGGTGGAAAGGCGAAATAACTTTGGGAAGGAATTTTGGGTTTGTTCTGAGAACTACCTTTTTATGATGTATTTGTAAGAAAGGCTCTTGTATAGTTAGAGCTTGTAGTTCACTGACTCTCCTTAGAGAAGTGATTGCAATTAGAAACGCAACTTTCCATGTAAGGAATTGAAGTTCACATTTATGTAAGGGTTCGAAAGGTGGACCCATGAGCCTGGTAAGTACTATATTAAGATTCCACACTGGGGAAGGTGGTAATCTGGGAGGTATGATGCGCTTAAGGCCTTCCATGAAGGCTTTAATGGCGGGAACTTTGAATAGTGATAAGTGTTGCCTGTTTTGCAAGTAAGCAGCAAGGGCTGCGAGGTGCAGACGTATGGATGAGTATGCAAGACTACATCTTTGCAAATGTAGCAAATAGCAAATGATGTTTTGCGTAGAGGCTTGTAATGGTTGGATGTTATTATTAGTGCAGTAAATAGCGAATCTTTTCCATTTAGCTGCATAGCATGCTCTGGTAGTTGGGCGTCTAGCTTCTTTATAACGTCCATGCAGTCTGGGGGTAGGTTAAGGTAACCGAATTCTAGGACTTCAGGAGCCAAATTGCAAGGTTCAGCTGAGATGGATCTGGGTGCATTATCTCTCCATGGCTCTGCGTTAGCATTGATGGGGAGAGGTGTAGTCTTTGGTATGGGACTACTGATAGCTCCAGTAGTGTGGTGAACCACAGTTGGCGTGCCCACGTGGGGGCTACTAGTATCATTTTTAGAGACTGTTGTCGAAGCTTGCGTACTACAAGTGGGATGAGTGGGAGCGGTGGAAAAGCGTACACAAATCTGCCGGACCAGTTCATCCATATCGCATTGCCCTTGGACTGCGGGTGTGAAGCCTGGCGGCGAAGGTTGGGCATTTTGCGTTTTGGTGTGTGGCGAACAGATCTAAGTCTGGCTGGCCCCACATCTGGAAGAAAGGTAGAAGAACTTGTGGATGTAGTTCCCACTCGTGAATCTGTTGTGCCTGTCGACTTAACAGATCTGCAATCTGATTGTGAATGCCTGGTAGGTGTTCCGCTAGAAGGTAAATGTTTTGTGGAATGGCCCACCTCCAAATGTCCTGTGCTAGTTGGGACAGTTGTGGAGAGTGTGTCCCCCCTGTTTTTGTATATAGTACATAGCTGTGATGTTGTCTGTTCGGATCAGGACAGCTTTGTTTTGTACGTGGAGTTGAAAGGACTTGAGAGCTAGGAATATGGCTAGTAACTCTAGGTGGTTGATGTGGAACAGCTTCTGCTGAGTGGTCCACTTGCCCTGTGTTGTATGGTGTAACAGGTGTGCTCCCCATCCTGTAAGGGATGCGTCCGTGGTTAGTACTACTTGTGGAACCGGCTCTAGGAACGGCCGTCCCTTGGACAAATTGTTGGTGTTCCACCACTGCAGAGAGCGATGTGTGCGGCTGTCCACCAACACCAGATCTGTAAGATGTCCCTGAGCCTGGTTCCATTGGCGCGCTAGGCACTCTTGTAGAGGACGCATTTGAAGTTTTGCATGAGGGACGAGAAAAATGCAGGATGCCATCATGCCGATGAGCTGCATAAACACTCTGGCTGGGAGAGAGTGCATTTGAAACCTGGGGACAAGGGTTTGTATACTGGCTATCCTGGCTGGGCTGGGGTAAGCTAGAGCAGTGGAAGTGTTTATTGTAGCTCCCAGATATTGAAGGACATGGGAGGGCTGAAGGTGGGACTTGGTATAGTTTATTGTGAACCCCAAGTTGTGTAATGTTTGTATTGTTTGGTGAGTGTGTTGGACACACTGGTTGAATGATTTGGCTTTGATAAGCCAGTCGTCCAGGTATGGGAAGACATGTATTTGTTGTCTTCTTAGATGCGCTGCTACTACTGCAAGGCATTTGGTAAACACTCTTGGAGCAGTGGTGACTCCGAATGGGAGTACCTTGAACTGGTAGTGCTGCCCATTGAGAACGAACCTTAGATACTTCCTGTGAGCAGGATGTATGGGAATGTGGAAGTAGGCGTCCTTGAGGTCTAATGTGGCAAGGAAGTCTTGTTGTTGTAGCAAGGGAAGCACTTGTTGGAGAGTGATCATATGAAAATGATCTGAGTGTATGTATTGATTGAGAGGTCTGAGGTCTAAAATAGGCCTGAGAGTGCCGTCCTTTTGGGAATGAGGAAGTACAGGAGTAAACCCCTGTGCCTTGCTGTAGCAGAGGCACTGGCTCTATGGCGTGCTTTTGAAGCAGGGAAAGTACCTCTTGTTGTAAAAGTGTAAGATGGTCTGTGGACATTGGACGCTGCCTGGGTGGTATGGTGGGGGGTAGCCGTTAGCTCCAGGCAGTAGCCATGTTGGATAATCTGTCTCACCCACCTGTCTGTTGTAATGGAGTTCCAGACAGGCAGGAACTGTGATAGCCTTCCCCCGACAGGGGTGTTGTGGTCGGGGGGAAGTGGAGGAAAGTCACTGTTTGGGAGTGGTGGAGGTACGGGTGTTGTTATTATTACCTCGACCTTTAGAGTTGTTGCCTCTGTAACCACCCCTAAAGTATCCTCTATTAGGAGAGGTTTGGGTGTTTGTTCGATAGGAAGAGGAACTGTCTGCGGTGGTATTCCTGGAGCCCCCTCTGTAAAAGGAGCGGCGAAAGGAGCCACGTTGCTGCGGGGACTGCAATGCTCCCATTGATTTGGCAGTGTCAGTATCCTTCTTCATCTTTTCTAGTGCTGTGTCGACAGCAGGACCAAATAGTTGGTTTTGGTTAAATGGCTGGTTTAGTATGGTAGTTTGGACTTCTGGCTTAAAACCTGAAATGCGAAGCCAGGCGTGTCTTCTAATAAGCACGCTAGTGTTAACTGACCTAGCGGCGGTGTCGGCTGCGTCTAAGGCGCACTTAATGGAGGCATTTGAAATAAGTTTGCCTGCTTGAATGAGGTCAGTGGCTTGTGTTTTGTATTGATCAGGTAGATGTTGAAGGAGGGTTTCTAGCTGATCGTAGTGTGCCCTGTCGTACCTAGCTAGTAGAGCTTGGGTGTTAGCGATGCGCCAGAGGTTGGTGGCTTGCGCAGCTACGCGTTTGCCAGAAGAATCTAACAATTTGGATTCTTTATCAGGGGGCGGAGCATCCCCTGAAGTTTGTGAATTGGCGCGTTTTCTGGCATTAGAAACGACCAGTGAGTCAAGGGGAGCTGACCTTTGATGTAGGTGGGGTCATCGGGGGCAGGTCTATACTTTTTATCCACTCTAGGATTAAGGATCCTGGCTCTGACCGGGTCGTTAAAAATTTCAGGTGCATGTTTAATGACACCCTTGATCATGGGCAAAGTTTGAACAGTTTTTTGAGACCGTTCAAAAGTGTCTAGAAGAAAATCTTCCTCTGGTTGGTCGGTGTGAATATGCACCCCATGAAAAACGGCCGCCCTATGTATAAGTTGCCCAAAACCTATGTGATCATCTGGTGGAGATGGTTTTGTAGGATAAGGTGGAGGGCTGGGGAGGTCTGTAGGGTCTGGGGGTCATTATAACCCCAGTCATCCTGTGGTGGATTATCTGGATCCAGATATAAATTATGAGGGTCATCCCCGTACCCCATGTTGTCCTCATACTCATGTGGGGGAGAATCCGCAGGTTGAGGAGGTGTGATAGGGATGTGGAGAGGAGGGGTGTTAGAGAGAGGTATAGGGGAAGAAGGAGGCATAGGGGAAGTGGAAGAGTCTTTCTTCTTCGGAGGGACAGGCTTGTGACGTGGCACAGAGGAAATATGTCCTGTTTTAGGATTGATATAAAGTTTGTTTTGATTAGGATCGATGGGATCCGGTGTAAACAGTTCCTCTCCTTGAATATTAGTTTTCGGCGCCGACTTTTTCGGTTCCGAACGTGGTGATGGCTTCTTTAGATGTTCCTTTGCTTTAGAAGGCGTCGAGGCGTCCTTCGGTTTAGCTACAGGCTCGACCGGCTTTAGTTTAGGGGGTGTGTCGAGTAGCTTCGGTTTCGGTGCCGAGGGATCCGCGTGCTTGGAGGCGGATTTGGGTACCGAACTGGATTTCGGCACCGGGTGGTCTTTGTGTTTCGGCGCCGAAGGTGCCGGTGTGACGGGCACATGTGGTTTGGTCGGTGCCGAGGAACTAGAAGGCTTTGTTTTCTTGTTCGGTGCCGAGCCCGAAGGCGGGGCGTCCGAAACACGTTTACGGTCTCGACTGGGGCCCGTAGGCGAAGTACTGACCGGTGCCTTCGATTTTGCAGGGAGGGTTGGGGCAGGGGCAGTAGTACTCACACGCTGCCCTGAAGGGATGGAACTGTCGGAGTCCTCTGCCTCGGAGATGATAGCGAGGTCTTCGGAGTCTTCTTCCGGAACATCGGGACCCTCGTCGAAGATGTTGACGGGTTCCGGAGCGGACCTGTGCGCCATGATGTGCCTTCGGGCTCGACGATCTCGGATTGTCTTCTTGGAGCGGAAGGAGGCGCAGGCCGGACAAGTGGCCTCGTTATGGTCTGGTGAGAGGCACCGATTACAGACCTGGTGGTGGTCGCTATGAGGAAACTTTGCTCCACATTGGGGGCATTTTCGGAATGGCGTCCTTTCCATGGGCAGTAGGCCTTACGGCGTCGATGGGCCCAACGGCCCGCGTCGACGGCTGGAAAGGAGATCGAGGAAGGGACGTCGAGATGTCGATGTCGGTATTAGGCGTTGAAAAGTGGAAAACGCTGCAAAAAAACGAGTTTCGAACCGGAGTGTCGAAATGCATCCGAACCCGATGGCGGAAAAAAACAATCTGAGGATGGAGTCGATGCCCATGCGCACTATTGTCCTAAGGAGGAGTCACCTATCACATGACTACAAAGACTTCTTCGAAGACAACAACAAAGTGCAAGCATCCGAGCCCAACACCAGATGGCGATCTAATGCACAGTGTGAGCTCTGCAGCTCACATGCCTCGAACTCACAGTTCCATGCAGCTGTAAATGCCAAGCTGTCAGTATACCATGAAATGTAGCATGGTTTTCCTCTAATGCCGTGTAATAAAGTTGCAGCCCATGCATTACAGCTATTATACCAAGGGTTCCTGGAATTATGTGATTGTGCGGCCGCAGCGATTTCAGCATAATTTTAGATGTGCCACATAATTCATCTGGTGCTTTATCTACCGATTTTAACAAAAAAAAAAATAATTTACTCAAAAGGTTTAAAAGTTACTAAAAAGCAGCAACAGGTGTTGCCACTATGTAGAAGGCCATTTGTAAAGCTGTGCTGGTCACCTTTTTGTTGCTTATTGCTATATTTGGGTGTTACACTGGTACTGAGGTGCAACCACAGATTGACTGTTTCTCTAGAGAACTTTTATGGTTGTCAACGTGGGGGAGTGGCCACAATCCCTAATCCTGATTGCAGAGTGCCTGCCATCTGCAAGTGGAGGCCACTGAAGAGTGGGCTTCAACTCTCCTCCCCCATCTGAGGAGTCGGGTTGGTAGAGGTGGGCACACCTTCTGGGCTGTGCCAATTGTTTCCACCTATCTTCCTGCCGAAAAGGAGGGGAGACAGGAAGGGGCCCTGCTCCTGATAGCAGGAGAGCCTGGGGGTCGCGTTACAAAGGCGGCAAGGCCTTAAACTCCCCTGCCACAGATGGCTCTTCCTGGCCTGGGGAGGTGCGACCACCTTCGCCCTGGAAAGGCCTTGTTTCTGGGCTCAGGGAGCATAGGGTCTGGGCTCAGGGAGCGTAGGGTCCCACCCCAGGGGTCCAGAAACATGTCTCGTGGTGGCAGGCTGGTGTGTACCAGTCCGGTAACCCACCAGAGGCTGGTAGTTTTTCAGGGGGCATCTCTAAGATGAGTGCACTTTTCATTAAATCCCACACTGGCATCAGGGTGGGTTTAATATGCTGAGAAGTTTGATACCAAACTTCTCAGTTTTCAGTAAAGCCATTATGGTGCAGTGGAGTTCGTAATAAAAAAGCTCCCCAGCACCATATACTCTTAATGACATTACTGCACTTACAATGTCTAAGAATTGGTCTAGACCAGGCTTCTCCAACAAGTAGCTCGTGAGCTAATGGTAGCTCTCCAGTTACCTGCAAGTAGCTCCCCTGTGTGCACCCCAGCATAATAAATTAGAAGCTTTCAATTGGTTGAATTATATGTTAATTAATTAATGTACGAGTGCCAAAACTATGCATTCAAGCCAAAAATGTGTGTATTTCAGAACTCTTAAACTGATGTTTGGGGGAAAAATGGCTGAATTTCCAAAATATATTATGGTTGAACATGTGGGGAGACTAATACTTTTACTTTCATGCTTGAGCTTTGCGGATGTTTGATATTCTATTAAATTCCAAATTGACAAAAGTATTTTTTACATTCCTGCTGGCAGCCATGTCTGATTTCTTAGACATTGTAAGTGCAGTAATGCCATTAAGAGTATATGGTGCTGGGAGTTTGTCATTACAAACTCCACCGCACCATAATGGATTTACTGAAAACTGGGAACTTTGGTATCAAACTTCGCAGCACATTAAACCCACACTGATGCCAGGTGGGATTTAATGAAAAATGCACAGAGGGCATCTTAGAGATGCCCCATGAAAAACAACCCGACTAGTGTCCAGGCTGAGTGGCTGCTTGCCAGGTGCAACCACCAGACATGTTTCTGGACCCCTGGGGGTCTGAAACAATGCACATCCTGGGACGAGGTGCCAAGCCTCCTCCCCCAGGATGGGTAGGGTCCTCGAAGGGGAATCTTTAAAGGCTTGCCACCTTTGTGAGCTTCCCCAGGCCCTTTGCTTTTTCCAGCAACTGGCCCCCACCGGTTCTGGCCCCCACTTTGGGTGGGAGAATCGGCAGGAAAACCAAGTGAGGAAGGGTGGTGTGCCCACCTTTGCCAACCCCACACCTCAGGTGGGGGAGGCTAGGTGAAGCACAACTCAGTCCGCGCCATCTTGCAGATGGGGGGGACCAAGCCAACCAGAGAGGCATATGCCACCCCTCCCACTGGAGGCTGGCATAAAAGGGGGTGTACCCGCCCCAAGGAAGGGACCCATTGTTCCTACCTTTACTTCCCTTCAACGCCCCTAAATGTAGTATTTAGGGGCAACCCTGAACCTTGCCTCCTCAGGCAAGAAAGAAAAGAAGGACCGAACAGCCGTGCTGAAGCCACGTGGACGCCCACGGACTTTGCCCCCAGCCCTACCGGCCTGTCCCCACCTCAATCCTGCATAAGTGAAACTCCAGTGTGTCCTGCAGCCAGCAACCTCAAGAACCCCAAGGACCTGCCTTGCCCTCCACAGAAAAGACTGTCTCCCGTGAACACCAGATTTGTTCACCCAGACACTCTGGCTGCGGCCAAATCCGCAAATCTGCACCACACTGCACCAGTCGCCCAAAGCCCAAGTTAGAGTGGCCCAACACCACGAGGTGGTCTCCCTGGCGATTCGGACCAGAGTTCTGGTGATCTCTGACCTGCCTTGAATCTCCCAGCGAACCCTGCAGCCTCTTTCTTGAGGATCCCATACGACCACGACCGGAGCTGGCAAGAGAAACCCGATGCCTAAAGACAGCCCTACACCCGAAGTCCCACGGCATTGGGTGGCCCAACCGACGGTGTCCCAGCATCTCAACTTACCCTCTCCAACCGGTGGTCACCTCCAGAAGATCTTCGTCCCAGAGCCTGCAGTCTTGGTTGAAACCGGAGAATCCCCATTGAAATCAAGAGGGCACCCGAGGCCAAACCAGCACCCAGCCGCCCCCGATGGATGTACTTTAGGCGCCAACTCTGATCCCCCCCTTTGCCCTGAGCCTAACACCAGGAGCTTTGCTCCCACAACCCAGTGGCCTGCTCGTAAGCAGCCACCAACCGGACGCCCACTATCCCCCATTGGATAACATTGGGCCTCAGCACCCGGCCGCCCTAGTGCCGCTGAGGGTGTTTTAAGAGTGCATCCTTGACCCTGGGGGAACCCTCGTTCTACCCCAGAAACTCAACCCCAAAGACCGAGTACTTACCTGGTAACCGATAACTTCATTTCTCTCCATAGGTATACACTGACTGTTTTTCTCTGAAAAATGTTCTAGGTGTAGTGTTGATTTGTATGGAAACCTGAAAAACTACAACTGTGCAAAACTGATTTTACTTACCTTTTCTCTTAGAAATGTCCCAGTGTGATATCTAGGCATATCACACGGAGTAGAAAAAGTAACTTAAAAAGTAATCTGAACAGTCATTTCAATATTTGGACTTACCTGTATTTCAATCAAACTACATTTGAACCTGCATTCAATTGTAAACACTGCATAAGATTTTGCAAAGCATTTATTTCACTTAACTGTGCCAGGCTTGGCATGGTTCAAGAAATAAAAAAACGTAATATTTTTATACAACAAAATAGGTCTGAGTTCAGTCTTTGAGTGTGTGACATCAGTTGCTGCCTGAGAGTGTACAACAAATGCTTAACACTACCCTCTGATAAAAGCCTTACTGCTCGCCCACACTACCACAAATGGAGAGTAAGGTGCTATCTACTTTTACATCTGCCTACCTTTGGGGTTCCACTGGACTCTGCACACTATACCTCATTTTGGTATAGTATATACAGAGCCAGCTTCCTACCGTCAATCTGAATGACTTGGGCATGCTTCCCAGCATATGAATCTAACTTTTGAAGTAGCTGAATAGGAGACAATGCCAGGAGGCAAAATTACGCTAACTTCAGAACATATACAACCCATTGAGACAGCACAAAGATGCTGTAAAAAGGCAGGTCAACTTACATAGTTTTCCCATTCAAGCTGAAATACAGATAGCATTGCTAAAATTAACAAAAATGTTCAAACCTACCTTGGGGGAGGATTGAAGAATCCAGGAGGTGGACCAGTTATCCTCAATGAATCTGCATCTCCATAAGGAGGAGGTGGTGGTGGTATTGAGGTGGAGGATAGAGCTGATGGAACTGGAGAGGATGACAGCTCAGTTAGACCAACAGCTGACAATGTCGGTGGTAGAGGTGGGGGAGGAAATAGAACAGAGCCTGGCGGGAGAGGCAAGCCAGGAGTGGGAAGTAATGGTACTCTGCCAGCTTCCATCGACTGAGAACTCACAGGTGGAGTCACTGAAGCCAGACTGCTTGCTGGGGTAGAAGCTACAGCTGTCGAAGGTGGAGGTGCAGGTGTAGGCTCAGGCGGCGGTAAAGTGATAGCAACTGGAGGAACAGGGGGTGGAGGCGCAGGTGCTACTGGAGGCAATGGTGGAGGCATTGGTGGAAAAGTTGGAGGCATTATAGGAGCAGGAGGCATGTAGGCAGGAAAAGGAGGCATAATAGCCATGTATGGATTACTCATGTATGGGTGCTGCATAGTCCGCAGTGACGTTGCTTTCTCCTGTAGATGGGACTGAGTAACTTTCATCTGCTCATGCCAGGTTTTCCACTGCTTCTCATACTCTTGGAGTTGGTCCTTGTGTGGATAGGTCCGAAGGAGCTCCTGCCATTGAGAAAACTGGGTTTCCCACTCCCGAAAGAGAGTCAGGAACTGCCCCTGCTGCATTTCCAGATGTCGCAGTTGTATGTCGATAGACATGGTCTATATAAAACAAAAAAGCATAATTTTACATGAAAGTTCAAAACCACCACACTGTAAAAAAGAGAAAAGTCATTTGAAAATGCTATGGACAGGGTCACCAGAAAAAGTATTTGTATAGGATGCGTTTTTTAAAGGCTCATTCAACAATTTAAGTAAATGTAACTACAAGAAAGCAATCAAACTTAATTTGATCTACAGATTTAGACAATGGCATATTCCAAACAATCACATGCTTTGAATATCCCCAAGACTAGGATTTCCCACAAAATGTTAAAAATAATAGTTTACAGCCTATCCACAATCACAGTAATAGATGAGCTATGTGCCCAGAATTCAAGTGCAACGCTTTGTAAACAGACTGTTGATCAAACAGCTACACAAGATGGTGGTCCTTTGTCCATCTCTGAGACACAGTAAGGAAAATGTTACTTACCCTGTAAGCATCTATTTGTGGCATGTAGCGCTGTAAATTAACATGCTTGCATACTCCTGCCATCTAGTGTTCGGCTTGGACGCTCGCAACTTGTTTTTCTTCAAAGAAATCTTCGATTCACGATGTAATGACTCCACTTATTACTGGTAATGCACATAAGCATCGGATCAGATATTGGATTGCTTTTCCCACACGCTTGTAAACATGAAAATGGAGCGTAGAGACAAAGGCTTCTGCAACAACCTGGGGCTTCAGTGATGAGAATCTACAGCACTACATGCCACAAATTGATACTTACAGGGTAACTTTTTACAAATTTTGGCATCTCAGGGATATCTCCAGAACAACTATCTATCCATCTCGCCAACCACCATCCCACATCTCCACTGACTGGGTAGGACATCGACCCAATGGTCCAGGTCACCCTACAGTTCATCATGAGGAGATCCTGTTACCTACAGTCCCTGTACAATCCTCCAATTCTCAAATCTCCTTCCATGGGGCCCATATTTTCTCAAATTATTTCAGGCAGCCGCATGCCTGGTACACAGTTCTCTCCGTTTGCAACCACCAATCCATATTATGTGCCCATTGTAACATTTGTTACATCGTCCCACTGCTCTGTAGCTGCATAATGTCCCTCTTGGCCACCATCAGTGCCACATTGCAAAACATGAGGGGGATGTTTGGGTATTGTCTACTCCCATCACATACCTAATCATACCACTTGTGCGGACAGGTCAATTGATTGTCCAGTCACCTGTTCCATGTAGCTTTGTATGCTTGACCAGAAGGTCCTGAGGTCCAGGCATTCCCATCTAGTATGCACGAGTGTCCCCCTGTGGTTACAGCACCAGAGGCACCCGACACGGCTAGTATGCTCTCTGTAGTATCTTAAGCTGTATGAGTAGGAATCCTTCTGTAACCGCTGCCTCCCTTTGAAACCTACATGGGTCTTCCCAGTCAGCATAACCAATGATCTCCATGTCAGATTCTCATCTTTCTTTCAACTTATCCAAGGGTTGTAGGCTGATCTCAACTAGAGCTGCAGAAAACTGCACAACTGCATGTTTATGCAGTGGGGCCACCAGAATCTTGTATTATAACAGGGTCTTTCTGCCAACATATATCCCCCCCCACCTTAGAAATACCTATTAGATCCTATTGTCGCAAGCCAGCCAGGTTTTTCAAATCCAGGAGGACATCTGAGTCCCCTAAGGAGTTTCAAGGGTGACCCTGCCTCCATCCAATATAGCCTTTGCAGCATCTCCATATCTGAACCACCTGTTATCCCCATCCAGCGTTTCGACTGTATAGTGCCCCGAGGAACCCTCTTTTGGGCAACACCCTTCTGTCAGTCATAAAGGCAGGGTCAATCTGCTCTGCGAAGGCCCAATCATTTATCACGGTCAGTTGGGCTGCTCAATAGTACAATTTAAGGTTGGGTCATTCATGGGGGACCACCATCTCACAGCAGTACGCTGGTGGTATCTAGTACCGCTTGAAAGAACATCTCTGGGACTATGTATGGTGCGTTTTGCATGCATACAGGAATTTCTGAAGGTGTATCATTTTATACAATGCATCCCTTCCTATGAGGGATAGTTGCAGCTTCCTGTATCGGGCTAAATCTGTCTTGTATTGGTGGTGGAGTTGTTCGATTCCTTTTCAGAAAGTCAGCCGGAAGCACAGAAATGGAAGGAAAGGATAATGTAACTTACCCAGTAAGCATCTGTTCTTGGCATGTATAGCTGTAGATTCATATGCTTTGCACACTCCTGCCATCCAGTGTTGGGTCCGGATGTTTGCAAGTTGTTTTTCTTCAAAGAAGTCTTTCCTAGTCACGAGGTAAGGCGACTCCTTTCGGTGATCGTACGCATGGTCATCGACTCCATTGTTAGATTGTTTTCCCGCAAGAGGGAGACGGGTGGGCGCATCTGAATCTACAGCTCTAAATGCCAAGAACAGATGCTTACTAGGTAAGTAACATTATCCGTTCGAGGCATGTGTGCTGTAGATACACATGCTTTGCATAGACTATAAAGCAGTATACTCCCAAAGCGGTGGCTAACCTATAGATGTTGCAGTTGGTTGGAATAGTGTTTTAAGTACTGCTTGGCCTACATTAGCTGGTCATGTTAACACATCTACACAACTGTGTTTGGTATGTGGTTTAGACCATGTAGCTGCTATACATATGTCAGCTAGAAGGAGGCTATCTAAGAAGGCTACAGAAGCCCCCATTTTGCGAGAGATATGCGCTCTAGGGGGTATAGTCCTTTTGCCTTTAGCATAGCATGTTTGAATGCATTTAACAATCCATCTCGCAATAACAGATTTAGAGATAGGATTGCCTTTATGAGGTGGAGCAAATGCTACAAATAGTCGCTTTGCGAAAGTCCTTTGTTTTATCTATGTGGTATAATAAACCTCTTTTAACGTCAAGCATGTGAAGAGCGCGTTCTGCTACAGAATCAGGTTGAGGAAAGAAAACTGGTAACTCAACCAATTGATTTATATGAAAAACAAACTACTTTGGGAAGGAATTTGGGATTGGTCCGGAGAACTATCCTGTCTTTGAGTAGCTGAAAGAAAGGTTCTTCTAGTGTTAGTGCCTGTAGCTCAGCAACTCTCCTCAGTGAGGTGATAGCAATGAGGAAAGCAACTTTCAATGAGAGGAACTGTAAAGGGCATTTGTGTAATGGTTCAAAAGGTGGGCCCATGAGCCTTGTGAGGACAATGTTGAGATTCCAGACTGGGGAAGGAGGAATCCTTGGTGGTATTACCCTTTTTAAACATTCCATAAATGCCTTGATTACTGGAACTCTGAATAGTGACAGATGTTGCCTATTTTGTAAGTACGCAACTACAGCTGCAAGGTGCAAACGAATAGACGTGTAAACCAGTCCTGTTCGTTGTAAATGTAGCAAATAAAACAATGTTTTGTATAGAAGCGTCTAAAGGATTGATTTTGTTGTTGTTGCACTATACCGCAAATCTTTTACATTTTGCAGCATACCAAGCTCTGGTGGTAGGCTTTCTTGCTTCTTGTAGAATATTCATACAGTCTGGTGGTAAAATTAAGTACCCAAACTCTGGCCCACTTTCTGCATGGTTGCCCCCACTTTTTGCTGAATTGCTGATGTGCTTTGACTTAGTGTGTCCTGGGATCCTGCTAATTAGGTACCCAGGGGCCTATGTTCTTTCCCTAAAACTGCATTGAAGCCTAAACCCAATTGGTATCTCTGGCCACAGGTCAGTCCCTGGTAAATGGTACCACAGGTACCCAGGGCACTGAACAGAGAAGGCCTCTAAGGGCTTCTGCACTTATTGTGCCACCCTTAGAGGTCCTGTACCCTTACACTCACACACTGCCTTTGCAGGCTGCGTGTTTTGGTGCAGAAGAAAGTGAAGTCAAAATGGCACACATCCCTGTGTGCCATGCCTACAATACACTGCCCTGGCATAGATTAATCACCCCTCTAGCTGGGTGCACTATAACAGTGGTGAGGTACAGGTGCATGAGCCCTGTACCCCTACAGTGTCTAAGCCAATTCATAGACATTGCAAGTGCAGTGCTGCCATTAAGAGTAAATGGTGCTGGGAGTTGGTCATTACAAACTCCACAGCACTACAATGGCTACACTGAACACTGAGGGAGTTTCGCATCAAACTTCTCAGCACATTAAACCCACACTGATGCCAGCCAATGTGGGATTTAATGAAAAATGCACACAGAGGGCATCTTAGAGATGCCCCCTGAAAACTAACCTACCACTAGTGTCGAGGCGGAGTGGGTGCTTTCAGCTGCCACCACAAGACATGTTTCTGGACCCCTGGGTCGAAAGCCTGCTGCTCTCTGGGGCCTGAAACAATGCACATCCTGTGACGAGGTGCCAAGCCTCCTCCCCCAGGATGGGCAGGGTTCACGAAGGGGAAGCTTCAAAGGCTTGCCGCCCTTGTGAGCTTCCCCGGGCCACTTGCTGCTTTCAGCAACTGGTCCCCACTGGTTCTGACCCCCACTTGGGGGGGGGGGGGGGGGGCGGGGGAAGGAAAGGCGGGAAAAACAAGTGAGGAAGAGAGGTGTGCCAACCTCTGCAAACTCATCCCCTCAGGTGGGGGGAGGCGAGGTGAAGCATAACTCAGTCCACGCCATCTTGAAGATGGGGGGGGGGGGGGCGACTCAGCCAACCAGGGACAGGCTCATGCCCCCCCCGCCCCCCACTGGAGGGTGGCATAATAGAGGGTGTAACTACCCCAGGGAAGGAACCCATTGGTGCCTGCCTTTTACCTACCTGTAATGCCCCTAAAGCACAAGTTACTAACTTGTGTAACGATATATCTGTAAGAGACAGTAGAGTTAGTGACAGATTCCTTACCTTAGAATATCCCCAGGCGTCAGGCTGGATCCGGAAAGTTTTTGCGTAGCAGTACTCTTCCGCGTCGGTAGGCGGCGTCGTGCGGCTCCGTCGTCGGCGTCGTGATCGCCGGGATGACGTCGCGGGCAGTACTTAGACGCCGCCCCTGCGCGCTGACGTCAGTTCTGTACACGACTTTCCGCGCCAGGAACGCAGAGCCATGCAAGAAGCTGACATAGGTGTCTGAAAAATACTAGGGCCCTGAAAGGGATGTCCTTAACCCTAGAAATCAGTTCGCAGAACGGGGAGGATGGGTGGGCGGTAGGAATCTGTCACCAACTACTGTCTCTTACAGATATATCGTTACACAAGTTAGTAACTTGTGCATCTGAAAGAGACACGTTAGTGACAGATTCCTTACCTTAGAATAGATACCCCAGCAATACCAACCCCGGTGGTGGGTCTGCGAACAAAGATCAGACAAGGAAGTCCCGGAGGACAGAACGGCCAAAGAAGCCGTCCCTCCGGACCCGACTGTCAAGGCAGTAATGCTTTGTAAACGTGTGCAGCGAGGCACACGTAGCTGCCTGACAGATATCCTGCAGCGGAACACCGCGGCCTAAGGCCGTGGTAGCAGCCGTTGCCCTGGTGGAATGGGCACGCAGCCCAACAGGAGGCTCCTTCTTAGCCAAAGAATAGCAGGCTTTGATACACAAGGTGACCCAGCGGGAGATGGTTCTCTTGTGCACCGCCCGACCTTTTTGGCGCCCACGTAGCCAACAAAGAGCTGGTCATCCACCCGGAAGTGTTGTGTGCGGTTGATATAAAAGGAAAGCGCACGTTTTGGGTCCAGACAGTGGAGCCTCTCTTCCTCTCTGGAAGGATGCGGAGGCAGAAAGAAGGTGGGCAAAGTGATGGTCTGCCCAATATGGAAGGCAGTAACCACCTTTGCCAAGAAGGACGGACGCGTCCTAAGAACAACCTTGTCTGGATGGACAGACAGAAAGGGAGGTTTGCATGATAGAGCCTGGAGCTCACTCACCCGCCGAGCGGAGGTGATGGCCACCAGAAAGGCTGTCTTCAAGTAAGAAGACGAAGAGGACAGTTATGTAGAGGCTCAAAGGGAGCGCACATTAAAAAGGTAAGAACCAAGTTTAAGTCCCACTGAGGCATGACAAACGGAACAGGAGGGAAGAGGTGTGTAATGCCTTTTAGAAACCTGTTAACAACGGGGGACTTAAAAAGAGAGGGCTGATCAGGGAGCCTGAGGAAGGCCGATATTGCACAAAGATAGCCCTTGATGGTACCCAGGGCAGAGCCCTGTTGGGCCAGAGAAAGGAGGAACAGAAGAACCTCAGAAAGAGGGGCAGAGAGGGGATTCACAGCCTTTGCTGTGCACCATGCCACAAACTTGTTCCACCTGCAGGCGTATACCACCTTAGTGGAGGGACGCCTGCCTGCCATAATCACATCACAAACCTCGGGAGCCAAGTCTAAAGGAATCAGCCGCTCAATCTCCACGCAAGCAGGTGGAGACTGGACAGGTTCGGGTGGAGGACCGTCCCCTGCTGCTACGACAGAAGATCCTCCTGAAGAGGCAGACGGATCGGGAGATCGACGCTCATACTGAGTAGCTCGGGATACCAAACTCTTCGAGCCCAGTCCGGAGCCACAAGGATGACTTGGGCCCGGTCGCGCCGAATCTTCAACACTCTGGGTAGAAGTGGTATAGGCGGAAAGGCGTACAACAGACCGCAACTCCACTCGCGACGAAAGCGTCGCCGAGCGAGTGCCGCCTTGGAAATTCCAACGCGCAGAACTGATGACATTGCGCGTTCTCTTCGGTGGCGAATAGATCTAACCAAGGCTCTCCCCACTGTAGAAAGAGTCCTTGCGCCACTTCCGAGTGAAGACGCCATTCGTGATCCATCATGCACCTGCGGCTGAGTTCGTCCGCCCTGGCGTTCAGGGAACCTGCCAGGTGTTGAACCATCAGGAACATGCCCTGATGTTCCAGCCATGTCTGGACATGATCGGACAGGTTGCCCTGGTGCTGCGCCCACTGGAACTTCAGGTCCCACTGCAGAGCCCGCATATGCCATCTGGCATGATCGACCAGCAGGATGCAGGAGGCCATGAGGCCCAGCAGCCTCAGGGTCATCCGTACCGAAACCCAGGATAAAGGCTGAAAGATCGGAATCATAGCCTGAATATCCCGGACTCGCCGTTCGGGAGGATAGGCCCAAAACTGCGTCGTGTCCAGAACCGCTCCGATGAAAAGGAGCTGTGGAGAAGGAATCAGGTGCGACTTCGGCACACTGATGGAGAACCCAAGCGAGTGCAGGAGTTCAGCCGTAGTCTGGAGGTGGGAGACTACTGCCTGAGACGAGGCCGCCTTCAGCAGCCAGTCGTTGAGGTAGGGGAAGACTGGAACCCCTGCCCGGCGCAGATGAGCTGCGACCACCGCCAACACTTTCGTGAACACCCGAGGGGCACTTGTGAGGACAAAGGGGAGCACGGTGAATTGAAAATGCTCGAGGCCCACCATGAACCGCAGGTAACGCCGGTGGGCCGGCAGGACGGGGATGTGGAAATAAGCGTCCTGCAAGTCCAACGCTACCATCCAGTCTCCAGGGTCGAGGGCAGTCAAGACCTGAGCTAAGGTGAGCATCTTGAACTTCTCCTTCCGGAGGAAGCGATTGACGTTCCGGAGGTCCTAGATAGGACGCATGTCCTCCTTGTCCTTTTTGGGCACCAGAAAGTAGTGGGAGTAGCAACCACGTCCTACTTCTGGGGTCGGAACATCCTCGATGGCCCTCTTGGCCAAGAGGGCTGTGACTTCCTTCTGCAGAAGCACCAAGTGATCCCCTGACATGCGGTGGAATTGAGGTGGCATGGCTGGGGGGGTGGTCTCGAAGGGGAGGGAGTAGCCCCTTCGGACAATGTCCAAGACCCACCTGTCCGAGGTAATGGCACGCCAGTGGTGAAGGTGATGGCGGACCATGCCCCCTACTGGCGTGCTGTGCACCTGAAAAGAAGGACTAGGAGGGCTTGGAGGCCGCGGACGGGGCGGGGTTGGTGGCCTGACCCGCACGCTGGTTGCCCGATCCGCCACGGCGGAAGCCACGTCCTCGGTTACGCGAAGACGCTTGCTGCGCGGACCGGTGGCTGGGCAGCGGACTTGACTGGGCGCCCCTTCCGTGGACACGAAAGGGGCGAAAAGCAGAGGTTAGCGGAGGGCGCACAGCAGAAAGGCCCAGGGACTTGGCAGTAGCCCGTGAGTCCTTAAAGCGCTCCAGCTTATGGTCTGCTTTGGAACCAAAAAGACCGACTCCATCAAAGGGCATGTCCATGAGTGTATTCTGGACATCACCCGAGAAACCAGTTGTTCTCAGCCAGGCGTGGCGACGCAGCGCCACCGTCGTTGCAATCGATCTGCCCAGCGAGTCGGCGGTATCAAGGCCACAACGGATGGTGTACTTTGCCGCATCCCTTCCTTCCGCAATGGTGCGGGAAAGCAGTGTCTGGACCTCCTCAGGAAACTGGGGCAAAACAAGCGCCACCGAATCCCACAGAGAGTGGGAGTATCGGCCCAAAAGGCAAGCGGTGTTGACGGACCGCAAGCCAGCACTGGAGGAAGAAAAGGCCTTCTTCCCAAATTGGTCCAGGAGTTTGGATTCCCTATCCGGAGGGGCGGTAGGGAAGGCGGTTTGGGAGGCAGAGGCTTGGACAACCAAGCTCTCGGGGTGGGATGTTGAGAGAGAAACAAGGGGTCGCCCGGAGCAGGGCGATGGCGTCGGGCCACGTTCCTATCCACAGGAGCCCCTGTGGCGGGCTTGGACCAGGTGGCCAAAAGAACGTCAGATAGTGCATCATTAAACGGCAGCAATGGCTCAGAGGAGGTAGCTGCCGGCTGAAGCACTTCCGCCAGGAGGTTAGTCCTGACAGCCACTGTAGACAATCGGAGGTGTAAGGCTCCAGCTGCTCTACGCAACACCGTTGCGAAATTTGCTCCCTCCTCCGTAGCAACGGAAGGAGGAGACAGCATGCCAGTGTCAGGAGAAGTGTCCAGACCACTGGCATCCCCAAGTTCCTCTGCCCAGTCCTGATCATACTCACACTGCTGTGTGAGAGGGTCTTCCGACCCCTCCCAGCTCTCCTGGTCCTCCTCCGACAGAAAATAAGGAGGGGGGACGTCAGGGACCCAAGGTCTCATTGGCGCCGGAGCCGGCGTCGGGCGACGTCGGTCCGACGCCGCGTCCGGATCCGGAGAGAACCGGGGAACGACGCCGCCCGGAGCCCCGGACGGCGTCAGGAACGGCACCGGGGACATCGGCGGAGGCGTAGTTAGGTCAACCGGCGTCGATGGGGGTTGCGGTACCACCGGAGCCGGGATCGAGGCCGGGGCCGAAGCCGGGAGCGAGGCTGGTGAGACAGGCGGCGCCGGGACCGGAGTCGGCGGCGGCGCCAGGGCAACCCCATCAGGGCCCGAAGGCGCACCGGAGGGGCCTTGAGGCCCGAAGAGGCGGGCCATGGCCGACAGGAATTTCTGTATCTCGGCCGGAGTCGCCCCCGAACCCGGGAAGGACTGGTAATGCGGGGGCGGCTCCACAGGCACCTCCGGAGCCGCGGGGACGGTGCCGACAGAGGCCTCAGCCGAGTCGCGAGACCGGCGAGGCGAAGTCTTAGAGCGATGGTGCTTCTGAAGACTTTTTGTGCTTCGACTTACCCGAAGAGTGCGAAGACTTGGACTCCGATGACGGGCGAGGACTCCGCGACCGGCCCCTCGACCTCTCCCGTGACCGGGGCTTGGTGCGGCGCGGAGCCGACTGCCGGACCTCGAGTAGCTTTCGAGACCGCTCTCGCAAAGCCTTCGGGTGCAAGGCCCGGCAGTCGGAACACGACTTCGTGTCGTGGTCGCGGCCGAGACAGTAGAGACACTAAGTGCGGGTCTGTGATCGACATCATTCGACCACAGGCGTCGCATGGCTTGAAGCCGGGCATCCCTACCGACACCTCGGAGCCTAGATGACTAAGAAAAACAGTGAAAAAAATCACCAAAAAGTTAGTCAAAAAATGACTAGGGCACTGCTCTTCCCGGATCTGCGCTTACTGGCGCGGAAAAAAGAAGAACTGACGTCAGCGCACAGGGGCGGCGTCTAAGTACTGCCCGCGACGTCATCCCGGCGATCACGACGCCGACGACGGACGCGGAGCCGCACGACGCCGCCTACCGACGCGCAAGGGTACTGCTACGCAAAAACTTTCCGGATCCAGCCTGACGCCTGGGGATATTCTAAGGTAGGGGATATTCTAAGGTAAGGAATCTGTCACTAACGTGTCTCTTTCAGATTCTGGTATTTAGGGGCACCCCTGAACCCTGCTTCCTGAGACAATAAGAAACTACAAGGAGAAGAATAAGGACCGAACAGCCGTGCAGCAGCTAACAAGAGGAAGACGCCCACTGACTTGGCCCCAGCCCTACCGGCCTGTCTCCACCTCAAGGACCTGCCTGCCTTCATCCACAAAGACTGTCTCCCGTGAACACCGGATTTGTTCATCTGCAACTTCTGGCTCCGGCCGGACACTGCAGATCCGCCCCACTCTGCACCCGCCGTCCACGGCCCGAGCTCGAGTGGGCAAACACCACAAGGAGGTCCCCCCGGCGATCTTGACCCGAGATCCGGCGACCCCTTACCTGCCTCTAGCCTCCAGCCAACTTCTGCAGCCTAAATCCGGAAGGTCCCCCCAACCGCGACCAGGAGCTGGTAAGAAGATCCGACCCTAAAAGGCGCCCCTGCACCCGACGCCGCACGGCCTTGGGTGGCCCAACAGATGGTGCCTAACCAACCCCCAACTTACTTCTCGAAGTGGTGGTAGCACCTAGAAGACCTTCACTCCCAAGTCTGCAGTGCCTTTGCAAATCAGAGGTTCCCCATTGCAAACAGGGTGCCAGACGTCGAAACAGCACCCGGCCGCCCTAGTGCCGCTGAGGGTGCACCTTTGGTGCTACTTTGTTTCCCCATTTGCCCTGAGCTACAGTCCAGGAGCTTTGCTCCCACAACCAAGTGGCCTGCTCGTCAGCAGCCACCAACCGGAGGCCCCCTATCCCCCATTGGATAACATTGGGCCTCAGCACTCTGCAACCGGCCGCCCTAGTGCCGCTGAGGGTGTAACAAGAGTGAATCCCTGACCCTAGTAATCTCAAAAGTAACTTTCACTGTAATTTTACAGAAAAGCCCATTCAAGTCTATGTACTGTATTTACAAAATATTGCATTTTTCTGAAACCATACTGCAAGTCAAAACAAAGTGCATATACAATTTCAATTCAAACTGTTTACAAACTGCATTACTACTGTAAAGTATTTATTGCTTACCTGTGCCAGGCTTGCTTGGGTCTAGAAAATAAAATAAAAGAATATTTTTTATACAAAAAACAATTGGTCTGAAGTTCAGTCTGAGTGTGTGAATTCATTTGCTGACTGCCTTACTGTAAGAAACTGGCTCTATATATACTGCACCAAAGTGAGGTACAGTGTGTATAGAGTCCAAGGGTCTCCAGAGGTTTGGCAGAGGTTAAAGTTAGATAAAACCTTACTCTCGATTTGTGGTAGCTTGGTCGAGCAGTAAGGCAGTATCAGAGGACAGTGTTAAGCACTTGATGTACACACTCAGTCAGCAAATGAATTCACACTCAAGAACTGAACTCTAGGCCAATTGTTTTTGTATAAAAAATACTGTTATTTTATTTTAGAACCAAGCAAGCCTGATACAGGTAAGCATTCAATTCTCTTCAGTAATAAGTTACTTGTTGTACACAGGTTTAAAAAGCAATGAAGATTGTACTTGATTTGATTTACAGGGGATGCAGTAGGTTGCAATACTCAGTAAATGCAGGCCATTGAAATGAATGGCTTTTTAAGGTAAATGCAGGTAAAATTACTTTTGCGTTACTTTTGTAATCCAGTGCTGGACTCCTAGATTCAGCACTGGGACATTTATTTACAACAGGTAAGTAATTACGTTTTTGTAGTTTGTACGATTTTTAAAGAATATTCTTGTATTTCAAAAGTTTTCACCTAGAACCACCAATGTTATCCTACGGAAGGAAATTCAATTCACAGGTAAGTTAGGTTATCGATACTTTTTCTTACTCAGTGCTGGATCCTAGATTCAGCACTGGGACATTTCCTGAAAACAGTTGAGAAAATGCGTTTGTTATTCGGCTGATTTTTAAGGAATATTTGTAGTTTTCAAAAGTCGACACTTAGAAACTTTTTAGGAGAAAAAGTGTCAATGTTATCCTATGAGGAAAAATGAGTTCTCGGTTTTGAGGTAAGTAATTGGTCTTTTGACTTAGGGTTCTGGGGTTAGACTTGGGGGTCTCCCAGGGTCCGTGATGCACTGTTGTTGCACCCTCAGCAGCACTAGGGCCGCAGCAACCACAGCACCGAGACTGCCCTCATCGCCGCCACTGATGACATAAAGTCCCTGCTGGACAACGGAGAAACGGCGGCCCTCATCCTTCTGGACCTGTCAGCCGCCTTCGACACGGTCTGCCACCACACACTACGAACACGCCTCCACAACGCCGGGATCCAAGAGAAGGTCCTGGACTGGACCACCTCCTTCCTCTCCGGCAGAACACAGAGCGTCCGCCTCCCCCCCCTCCAGCTCCGAAGCCACCGAGATCTGCGGCGTACCCCAGGGCTCTTCCCTCAGCCCAACTCTGTTTAACATCTACATGGCACCGCTCGCCCACGTCGGCACGACCTCAACATCATCTCCTACGCCGATGACACCCAGCTGATCCTCTCCCTCACCAAGGACCCCCACACCGCCAAAACCAACCTTCACGAAGGAATGAAGGCCGTCGCTGAATGGATGAGGAACAGCCGACTGAAGCTGAACTCGGACAAGACTGAGGTCCTCATCCTCGGACCACGCACGCAACCTAGGGGGTCATCCTAGACTCCACCCTCTCCATGACTAAACAGGTCAACGCAGTCTCCTCCGCCTGCTTCAACACCCTCTGCATGCTCCGCAGGATCTACAAGTGGACCCCCACTCAAACGAGAAGAACTGTCACCCAGGCCCTCGTCAGCAGCAGGTTGGACTAGGGAAACGCCCTCTACGCAGGAGCCTCGGCCAAACTCCTGAGACAGCTCCAACGCATCCAGAACGCCTCTGCACGCCTGATCCTCGACATCCCTCGCCGCAGCCACATCACACCCCACGAGAGACCTGCACTGGCTCCCGGTCAACAAGAGGATAACCTTCAAACTCCTCACCCACGCACACAAGGCACTCCACAACACCGGACCAACGTACCTCAACAGACGACTCAGCTTCTACACCCCCACCCGCCAGCTCCGCTTCGCCGACCTCGCCACTGTCCCCCGCTTCCGAAGAGCGACCTCCGGTGGCAGATCGTTCTCCCACCTCGCCGCCAAGACCTGGAACACCCTCCCCATCCACCTACGGCAGACCCAAGACCTGCTGACCTTCAGAAAACTCCTCAAGACCTGGCTTTTCGAGCAGTAGCAGCATTCCCCACCCCAGCGCCTTGAGACCCTCACAGGTGAGTAGTGCGCTTTACAAATGGTATGATTGATTGATTGACTAGGGCGGCCGGATGCAGAGTGTTGAGGCCCAATGTTATCCTATGGAGGATAGGGGGACTCCGGTTGGGGGCTGCTGGCAAGTAGGCCTCGGGGTTGTGGGAGCAAAACTCCTAGGGTTAAGCTAAGGGCACGTTGGGGACAAGTTAGCACCAAAGGGGCACCCTCAGCGGCACTAGGGCGGCCAGGTGCAGGGTGCTGTTTTGAGGTCGGGTGCCCTGTTGATTTCAATGGAGATTCTCCGGGACTAAGAAATACTGCAGGCTCGGGGACGAGGATCTTCCAGGAGCTACCACCACTTCGAGGGGTAAGTTGGGATGTAGAGGGTTGGTTAGGCACAGTTTGTTTGGGCACACAAGGCCGTGGGGCGTCGGGTGCAGGGGTGCCTTGGGACGTCGGATTTTCTTACCCGCTCTGGTCGCGGTAGGGGGGGGTCCTCTGGATTGAGGCTGCCTGCGTCGTCAGGAGGCTTGAGGCAGGTCAGGGGTCGCCGGATCTCGGGTCAGGATCACCAGGGGACCTCCTCTGGGTATTTGCCCACTCGAACTCAGGCCGGATTCGGCGGGTGCAGAGTGTGCGGGATTCGAGGTTCCTGGCTGGCACCAGAAGCTACAGTTCAAACACGTCCGGTGTTCACGGGAGAAACAGCTTGGAAAGTAAAGGCAGGCAGGTCCTCCTGATAGCAGGAGAGGCTGGGGGTCGCATTACAAAGTCTGCCAGGCCTTTGAAGCTCCCCTGCCACATATGGCACTTCCTGGCCTGGGGGAGGTGTGTACACCTCCGCCCAGAAAAGGCTTTGTTTCTGGGCTCAGGGAGCGTAGGCTCCCACCCTAGGGGTCCAGAAACATGTCTCGTGGTGGCAGGCTGGTGTGTACCCGTCAGGGAACCCACCAGAGGCTGGTCGTTTTTCAGGGGGCATCTCAAAGATGCCCTCTGTGTGCATTTTCATTAAATCCCACACTGACATCAGTGTGGGTTTAATGTGCTGAGAAGTTTGATACCAAACTTCTCGGTTTTCAGTGCAGCCATTATGGTGCTGTGGAGTTCGTAATGACAAATTCCCAGCACCATATACTCTTAATGGCAGCACTGCACTTACAATGTCTAAGAATTGACTTAGGCACTGCAGGGGTACAGGGCTCATGCACCTGTACCCTCACCACTGGCATAGGGCACCCAGCTAGAGGGGTGACTGACCTATGCCAGGGCAGTGGGTTGTAGGCATGGCACACAAGGATGTGTGCCATGTCGACTCTTCACTTTGTTCTGCACCAAAACACGCAGCCTGCAAAGGCAGTGTGTGTGTGTGTGTGTGTGTGTGTGTAATGGTACACGGCCTCTAAGGGTGGCACATTAAGTGCTGCAGCCCTTCTTCCCAGGGCACATCAAGTCAAAGTGCATCAGGGGTCTGGCAAAAAGTGGGGGGGTTACTGCAACAGAAACCCACTTCCTTACACTTACTGCTCGACCACATTATCACAAATGGAGAGCGAGGTGCCATCTAACTTAACCTCTGCCTACCTTTTGGGTTCCACTGGACTCTGCACACTATACCTCACTTTGGTCTAGTATACACAGAGCCAGCTTCCTACACTGGGTCCCTGCCAATCAGGTTCCCAGGGCCTGTGTTCTTTCCCCAAAACTGTACCTAAACCCAGTTGGCATCTCTGGCCACGGGTAAGCCCCTGGTAAATGGTACCACAGGTACCCATGGCACTGAGACCAGGGAAGACCTAAGAGCTGCAGCACTTATTGTGCCACCCTTAGAGGCCCTGTACCTTTACACACACTGCCATTGCAGGCTGCGTGTTTTGGTGAAAAACAAAGTGAAGAGTCGACATGGCACCGATCCCTGTGTGCCATACCTACAACCCACTGCCCTGGCATAGATCAGTCACCCCTCTAGCTGGGTGGCCTATACCAGTGGTGAGGGTAGAGCCCTGTACCACTACAGTGTCCAAGTCCATTCTTAGACATTGTAAGTGCAGTGCTGCTATTAAGATTATATGGTGCTGGGAGTTTGTCATTACGAACTCCACAGCACCATAATGGCTACACTGAACACTGAGGGAGTTTGGTACCAAACTTCTCAGCACATTAAACCCACACTGATGCCAGTGTGGGATTTAATTAAAAATGCACACAGGGGTCATCTTAGCGATGCCCCCTGAAAAACGACCAGCCTCTGGTGGGTTCCCTGACTGGTACATACCCGCCTGCCACCACGAGACAGGTTTCTGGACCCCTAGGGTGGGAGCCTTCGCTCCCCGAGCCCAGAAACAAAGCCTTTACTTGGCGGAGTTGTTCAAACCTCCCCCAGGCCAGGAAGGGCCATCTGTGGCAGGGGAGCTTCAAAGGCCTGGAAGCCTTTGTAATGCGACCCCCAGCCTCTCCTGCTGTCAGGAGCAGACCCCCTTCCCGTCTCCCCTCCTTTTCGGCGGGAAGACAGGCGGGAACAATTAGCCAGCCCAGAAGGTGTGTCCACCTCTGCCAACCCCACCACTCAGGTGGGGAAGGGGAGGTGAAGCCCACTCTTCAGTGCCTGCCATCTTGCAGATGGCAGGCACTCCCCAATCAGGATTAGGGATTGTGCTCACTCCCCCACGTGGGGTGAGCACACCAAGGGTGTAGTCACCCTAAGGTCAGTAGGGACCCCTAAAACACCCGCTAAATACAGTATTTAGGGGGCAGACCTGAACCAAGAACTCAGATTCCCGCAACTTAGGAAGTGCAAGCATTTGCAATTCAATAGGTCTCGCATTTGCGAGAGTTTGAGCTTTTGGCATTGTAAATGACAATGCCTTTTATTTATGGGTTTTGAAAACCTGCAAGTATTGTGTAAACACGCACCTTGTACTTATAGGAGTTTCTTACGAGAAGCAAGGCTGGCAGTAACTGTGCCTCTTTGTACTTGTAGTCCATCCTCACCAGAAGCAAGGCTGGCGGTAAAAGACGCAGTTACTGCCAGCCTTGCTTCTCGTAAAAGTTAAGCTATGGAATTATTAAAAATTCTGTAGACTTTTAGGCACAAGTTGTAGGAAAGTGGCTCTGTAGGTTCAGTGTGCACAGAGTCCACAGTCCCCAGAGGTTTGGCAGAGGCTAAAGTTAGATATAACCTTACTCTCTAAAGTGGTAGCTTGGTCGAGCAGTAAGGCAGTATCAGAGGACAGTGTAAAGCATTTGTTGTACACAGTCAGCAAATTGTCTCACACTCAAGAACTGAACTCTAGGCCAATGGTTTGTATATAAAAATATATGCTTGTTTTATTTTAGAACCAACCAATAGGTATCAAAATATACTTTCTCAGAATGAGATGCTTTAGATAAATACTTTCAATAGGCAATAGACTTTTGAATGCAATGGTTACAGTTGTTGCAATAGGCAACACAATTTCAAACACAATTTAACATTGAGCTCAATGGGAATTTCTAGTTAAATGCAATAGATTACTTTGATTACTTTTCTTACCACAGGACTGGATCCTAGATTCAGTCCTGGGACATCTCCTGTAAACAGTTGAGTAAAAACGTTTTGGTTACAGTTGTGATTTTTAAGGAATATTATTGTATTTTAAAAGTTGGCACTTACAAACCTTTTCACATAGAATTACCAATGTTATCCTATGGGAGGAAATTCACTTAGCAGGTAAGTAGTGTTATCGTTATTTTCTTACTCAGTGTTGGATCCTGGATCCAGCACTGGTGCATCTCCTGTAAACAATTGAAAGAATTAGTTTGTCACACAGGCGATTTTTAACGAATATTTGTAAGTTTGCAAAATCGACACTTAGAAACTGTTTCGGCAAAAACCAAGCAATGTTATCCTAAGGAAGGAAATTCAAGTTACCGGTAAATACAGTTATGATTTTTTCAGGGTCAGTGCTGGGCACCAAGATCCAGCACTGGGATCTCTCCTGATAACAGGGGAGTAAATTCGTTTTCGTAATTCGGTTGATTTTAGATGAATATTTTAAAGTTTCAAAACTCCACACTTAGAAGAATTTCCAAGTGAAACCAGTCAATGTTACACTATGGAAGAAAAGTGAGTTATCGGCTTTTGGGTAAGTACTCGACTGGCAGAGTTAAGGTTCTGGGCATAGACTCCGGGGTCTCCCAGGGTCAGGTAGGTACAACTGTTACATCCTCAGCGGCACAGGGGCGGCCGGGTGCCGAGTGAGTAGGCCCAATGTTATCCTATTGACGGCAGGGGGCCTTGGGTTGGTGGCTGCTGGCAGGCAGACCACTCGGCTGTGGGAGCAAAGCTCCTTGTCACTTACTCAGGGCAAGTGGGGAAGTCGAACAGGGTACTGGGTGCACCCTCAGCAGCACGGGGGGGCCGGGTGCAGTGGGCTTTTGGGCCGTCAGGCGCCCAATGGTTTTCAATGGGAAAGCTGCGTGACGAACAAAGGCTGCAAGCTCGGGGACGGTGATTCTTCAGGTGCGACCACCACTTCGAGAGGTAAGTTGGGAAGCTGTAGGAAGGGTAGGCACCCAGGAGTTGGGCACAGGAGGCCGTGGGGCGTCGGGTGCAGGGGTGTCTTTAGGCGTCGGAAATCTTACCCTCGGCTGGTCGCGGTTGGAGGGGGCCCAGGTTCTGAGGCTGCAGGCGTCAGGATCGTCGAGGGGGGTCCTTGGGTGCTGGATTCTGGGTCACAGTCGCCGGGGGACGTCCTCGTGGTCTTTGTCCACTCAGGCACAGGCCGGGCTCGGCGGGTGCGGAGTGTGCTTGAGTCGCGGTTCCTGGCTGGCACCAGGGGTAGGTTACTTGCTTTTGAGCAGTACCACTGCTCGTGGGAGTCCCAGGTAGTTAGAGTCACAAGGCAGTCAGGTCCTCCGGGGTTCTTGAGGTTGCGGACCACTAGAGACGCCGGGGTTTAGCAGGAGCAGGTTCGAGGGTCGACAGGCCGGTAGGGCTGGGGCCAAATCAGTTGGTGTCTTCCTCTTGTTAGCAGCTGCACGGCAGGTCTTGTTTCTTGATTCTTGTTTCGGAATCTGGATCTAAGGAAGGTTCATGGTGCCCCTAAATACTGAATTTAGGGGCGTTACAGGTAGGTAAGGGGCAGGGACCAATGGGTCCCTTCCCTGGGGTGGGTACACCCCCTACTCTGCCACTCTCCAGTGGGAGGGGGGCAGGAGCCTGTCCTGGGTTGGCTGGGTCCCCCCCATCCTCAAGATGGCGGGGACTCGAGGTTGTGCTTCACCTCGCCTCCCCCACCTTAGGGGTGGAGTTGGCAGAGGTGGGCACACGTCTCTTCCTCACTTTGTTTTTCCCGCCGGGTCTCCCGCCCAAAGGGGGGGTGGAACCAGTGGGGACCAGTTGCTAAGTACAGCAAGTGGTCTGGAGAGGCTGGCACATCCCCTTTCCTCCCTTGGAGTTCCCCGCCAGTCTTCCGCCAGAGAGGGGGTCAGAACCGGTGGGGGCCAGTTGCCGAGTACAGCAAGTGGCCTGAAGAAGCTCACAAAAGGTGGCATGCCTTTGAAGCTTCCCCTGCCCATCCTGGGGGAGGAGACCTAGCACCTCGCCCAGAACGTGCATTGTTGCAGGCCCGGGAGAGCGGATGGCTCCCTACCCAGGGGTCCAGCAACATGTCTGCTGGGTGGCAGCCTAGGCAGCCTCTCAGGCAGGACGTGGATTGTAGGTTAGGTTCAGGGGGCAACCCTAAGTTGCCCTCTGTCGTGCATTTTACATTAATCCCACACTGGCATCAGTGTGGGTTTAATGTGCTGAGAAGTTTGATACCAAACTTCCCAGTCTTCAGTGTAGCCATTATGGTGCTGTGGAGTTCATAATGACAAACTCCCAGCACCATATACTCTTAATGGCAGCACTGCACTTAGAGTGCCCAGGAATGGACCTGGGTACTGTAGGGGTACAGGGCCCATGCCCCTGTACCCTCACCACTGGCATAGGGCACCCAGCTAGAGGGGTGATTGACCAGGGAAGACCTCTGCCCTGGCATACATCACAGTGTCCAGGGTACCTGTGGTACCATTTACCAGGGGCTGACCTGTGGCCAGAGATGCCAATTGGGTACAGTTTTGGGGAAGGAACACAGGCCCTGGGAACCTGATTGGCAGGGTCCCAGGGCACATAAAGTCAAAGTGCATCAGTGGTCTGGCAAAAAGTGGGGGGGGGTTACTGCAACAGAAACCCACTTCCTTACACGTCATATGGAATACGGATTAAGAAGGGAGCTGATGTTTAGGAGGACTAGGTGACCATATGTATATGTAAATAGCACCAGATAACAGTTTAAATAAATAATAAAAAAGGCTTTTGTGATATAGGTCAGGACATCATTTCCCTAGCGAGGCGTGTATCAGGGGATCAGGGGCACAAACACAGCGTATCCATTAATTCCATATTTGTCTGTCAGGAAAAACATCCTTACTGTCATTTACAGAGGAAACTTTCCCTGAAGTTTGAGACCTGCAGGAAAATTTGATGGGATTGAATTTATTGGATGCAGAAAGCATGGTCAGGTTGCCCTTGCCAGGACTAACTTAAAACCTGGCTGCAAATCACTGCAGATGTCAGAAACGAGTGTGTAAGGTGTGCCTGAAAAGGGCGTTTCTTTGGGACTGTTTATCAGAAGATGCCAATAGAACGTGCTCACTTTGTGATATTGCAGAGAATCAGGTGCTCACGAGTAACAGTTAAAATGTTTCTCAAGTGCAAAATTAATGCACAAGTTACTTACCTTCGGTAACGATATATCTGCAAGAAACAGTTATAGATTCCTTACCTTAGAATTACCCCAGGCGTCAGACTGGATCCGGAAAGTTTTCGTTAGCAGTACCTCTGCGCGTCGGAAGGAGGCGGTCGGCTCCGCTTCCGTCGTCGTGGTAGCCGGGATGACGTCGCGGCAGCTACTTAGACGCCGCCCTCGTGCTTTGGCGTCAGTTCTGTACACGACTTTCTGCGCCAGAAACGCATAGCCATGCAAGACACTGACCATTGGTGCACAAAACTAGGGCCCTGAAGGGATGTCCTTAACCCTAGAAATCAGTTCGCAGAACGGAGAGGATGGGTGGGGCGGTAAGGAATCTATAACTAATGTTTCTTACAGATATATCGTTACCGAAGATAAGTAACTTGTTCATCTGAAAGAAACACGTTAATGATAGATTCCTTAACTTAGAATAGATACCCCAGCAATACCAACCCTGGTGGTGGTTCTGCGAACCAAGATCACACCAGAAAGTCCTGGAGAACAGAACGGCCAAAGAAGCCATCTCTCCGGACTTGGCTGTCCAGGCAGTAGTGCTTGGTGAACGTGTGCAGTGATGCCCACGTAGCTGCCTGACAGATGTCGCTTAGAGGAACTTCCCGTCCCAAAGCAGTGGTGGCTGCCGTCGCCCTGGTGGAATGGGCGCGCAACCCACTGGAGGCTCCTTTTTAGCCAAAGAAGGGTGCAGAGGCGGAAAGAAGGTGGGCAAAGTGATGGTTTGGCCAATTTGAAAACATGTAACCACCTTTGGAAGAAAGGATGGACGAGTGCGCAGGACAACTTTGTCCGGATGCATAGCCAGAAATGGAGGCTTAGAAGAAAGAGCCTGGAGCTCACTCACCCGTCTAGCAGAAGTGATGGCCACCAGGAAAGCAGTCTTAAGTGCCAAAAGATGAAGAGGACAGTTATGAAGTGGCTCAAAGGGAGCACACATTAAAAAGGTTAAGACCAGGTTCAAGTCCCACTGAGGCATAACGAAAGGAACAGGAGGAAAGAGATGAGTTATGCCTTTCAGGAAACGATTAACAGGGGACTTGAAAAGAGAAGGCTGATCAGGAAGCCTGAGAAAGGCAGAAATGGCCGAAAGATAGCCCTCAAGAGTGCCCAGAGCAGAGCCCTGCTGGGCCAAAGAAAGGAGGAACAAGAGAACCTCAGAAAGGGGATCCACAGCCTTTGCTGTGCACCATGACACAAATTTGTTCCATCGGCAGGCGTATACCATCTTAGTGGAGGGACGCCTGGCTGCCAAGATGACATTACAGACTTCGGGAGGCAGGTCAAATAACGTCAGCTGTTGCCGCTCAATCTCCACGTAAGGAGGTGGAGGCTGGACAGGTTCGGGTGGAGGACCGTCCCCTGCTGCAGCGACGTAAGATCCTCCCGAAGAGGCAGACGGATCGGAGGATCGATGGCCATACTGAGTAGCTCGGGATACCATACTCTTCGTGCCCAATCCAGAGCCACAAGAATGACTTGGGCCCGGTCGCGCCTGATCTTCAGCACTCTGGGCAGAAGTGGTATAGGCGGAAAGGAGTAAAGACTGCAACTCCACTCGCGACGAAAAGTGTCGTCTAGCGAGTGCCGCCTTAGAAATTCCAACGCGCAGAATTGCTGACATTTCGCGCTCTCGTCGGTGGCAAATAGATCTAACCAAGGCTCTCCCCACTGTTGAAAGAGACCTTGCGCCACCTCCGAATGAAGACGCATTTCGTGATCCATCATGCACCTGCGGCTGAGTTCATCCGCCCTGGCGTTCAGAGAACCTGCCAGGTGTTGAACCACCAGAGATATGCCCGGATGTTCCAGCCATGTCCAGAGGCGGGGGTTCTCCTGACATAGGGTCCGCGACCCCACCCCGCCCTGTTTGTTGCAGTAGCACATGGCGGTGGTGTTGTCCGTGAACACCTGCACTACTCTTCCCCGGACAGAGGGAAGGAATGCCTTGAGTGCAAGACGGATCGCCCGAAGCTCCAGAAGGTTGATGTGGAGCCCGGACTACCCCGGAGACCAGAGGCCTCTGATCTCCGCCTCTCCCATGTGGCCACCCCATCCCAGAAGGGATGCATGTCACCACAGTGTGTTCTGGTTGGGAAAGGGAGAGGAATCTGCCGTTGACCCAATCCTGGTTTATGAGCTACCACTGCAATTGTCGTGCAGTGCCCTCCGAGATCTGGACGCAATCAGACAGGTTCCCCTGATGCTGCGCCCACTGGAACTTCAGGTCCCACTGCAGAGCTCGCATATGCCACCTGGCATGATCGACCATCAGGATGCAGGAGGCCATGAGTCCCAACAGCCTCAAGATCTTCCTGACCGAAACCCGGGATAGAGGCTGAAAAATCGGAATCATAGCCCTAATATCCCGGACTCGCAGTTCGGGAGGATAAACACAAAACTGCGTTGTGTCCAGAACCGCTCCGATGAAGAGGAGCTTCTGAGAGGGAATCAGGTGCGACTTCAGCGCATTGATGGAGAACCCCAGCGAATGCAGGAGGTCGGCCGTAGTCTGGAGATGGGAGACGACTGCCTGGGGCGAGCCCGCCTTCAACAGCCAGTCGTCGAGATAGGGGAAGACTGGAACCCCTGATCTGCGCAGATGAGCTGCAACCACCGCCACCACTTTCCTGAACACCCGAGGGGCGCTGGTAAGGCCAAAAGGGGAGCACTGAACTGAAAATGCTCGTGGCCTACCGTGAACCGTAGGTAACGCCGGTGGGCCGGCAGGACGGGGATGTGAAAATAAGTGTCCTGCAGGTCCAACGCTACCATCCAGTCTTCTGGGTCGAAGGCAGACAAGACCTGAGCGAGCGTCAACATCTTGAACTTCTCCTTCCGGAATCCTGCCGCCCACTGGCGTTTGGTGGCCATGAAATGTCGGACTAGGAGGCTGCGGCGGAGAGGGCGGAGGTGGACTGGCCCGCCCGCTGGCCCCCAGAACCACGGCGTTGGTTCCCACGTTCCCGGCTGCGCTGGGATGAAAAGGTCAGCGCAGGCCTGTGGCTCTGAAGGGAACGTGGTGGGGAACCCCTTCCGTGGCCACGAAAGGGGCGAAAGGCAGACTGTGCAGGACGCAGGGTGGAAAGACCCAAGGACCTGGCCGTAGCCCGCGAGTCCTTGAAACGCGTCAATGCACTGTCCGCCTTGTCGCCGAACAGGCGACGGCCATCAAAATTAATGTCCATCAGAGTGTTCTGGACATCCCCGAAAAGCCAGTCATTCTCAAACAGGCGTGGCGTCTGATCGCCACCGACGTGGAAATCGCTCTGCCCAGTGAGTCAGCAGTATCCAGCCCACACCGAATGGCGAACTTAGCTGCATCTCTCCCTTCAGCAACAGCACGGGAGAGCTCGGTCCGGGCCTCCTCCGGACACTGAGGCAGCACTTGCGCCACCGAGTCTCCCACAGAGTGGGAATAACGGCCCAAGAGGCATGCGGTGTTCACCGACTGCAGCCCTAAGCTGGAGGAAGAAAACAACTTCTTCCCAAGGTGATCCAGCTTCTTGGATTCCCTATCCGGGGGTGCGGTAGGGAAGGCGCTCTGGGACTTTGAGGCTTGGACAACCAAGCTCTCAGGGGAAGGGTGTGGGGAAAGGAACAAGGGGTCGCCCAGAGCCGGGCGGTGGCATCTAGCAATCATCCTATCCACAGGAGCCCCTGTGGTGGGCTTGGACCAAGTGCCCAAAAGGATGTCCGAGAGGACTTCATTAAAAGGCAGCAGGGGCTCCGAAGTACCTGTGTTAGGAGGTTAGTCCTGACTGCCACCGTAGGAAGCTCAAGGTTGAGAGCCTCGGCCGCCCTACTCCACACCACTGCGTAAGACGCTCCCTCCTCCGTAGCCACAGTAGGAGGAGACAGCATGCCAAGGTCTGGCGAGGTGTCCAAACCACTGGCATCCCCCAGGTACTCTCTCCAGTCCTGTTCCAGCTGGTCTGTTAAAGGGTCACCTGACCCCTCCCAATCCTCCTCCTCGTCCCCTGGGTGCCAATCTGGCCTAAAAGGGACTCCAGGAGTGAACAGGGGCAGAAAAACCCCGCTCGGCGCCGGATCCGGTGTCGGTCGACGCCGGTCCGGCTCAGTGTCTTCATCAGGAAGGAGGTCGGGGTAGACGCCGGCCGGGGGGCTGGCCGGCGCCGGGCGCGGTAGTGGTGCCGGCAGAGGTGTAATAAGGTCAACCAGCGCCAATCAGGATCCAAGGGGGGAGCCTGTGACGTCGGGGACGGAGCCGCCAGCAATGAAGGTCCCGGCCCCCCAGCCGAGTCCGCGGGACCCGAAGGACCGCCAGCGGGTTCGGGCTGCCCAAAGATGGCATGCATCGCCTCGTAGAACGTACGAAGCTGGGCGGGAGTCGTCCCGGGAAGGGAGGGAAACCCGGAGTCGACTCTTCGGGCTCCGCACGTGGACCCACGGGAGGGGCACCACCCGCGGGCCTAGTCTGGTCGGAGTCGAGAAGTCGAAGAGAGACGATGCTTCTTCGACTTCTTTTTGTGCTTCGACTTACCCGACCCAGAGTGCGAAGACTTCGATGATTTCGATCCTGAATGGTGGTGGCTCCTCGACCGGTCTCTTGACCTCCCGCTCTGTCGGCGTTCAAGCAGCTTTCAGGACCGCTCCCGTCGGCTACAGGAACCGCAGGCCTTGAATCCTGGCATCCCTCGTGCACCTTTCGGAGTCGGAGACTCGAAAAAGACGCCGACAAAAGTCGAGAAAAAATTTGTCAATAAATGACTGAGGTACCGCTCTTCCCGGATCTGCGCTGGCTGGCGCGGAAAAAAAGAACAGACGTCAGCGCGCGAGGGCGGCGTCTAAGTAGCTGCCGCAACGTCACCCCGGCGACCACGATGCGGAGCCAACCGACGCCACCTTCCGACGCGCAGAGGTACTGCTAACGAAAACTTTCCGGATCCAGTCCGACGCCTGGGGGTAATTCTAAGGTAAGGAATCTATAACTAACATGTTTTTCAGATTATTCATTTTTTATCGTGACTACATTGTACACAAAAAAACACGTAACTTTGGTGGCGTATGATAATAGTTAAGCATACACACTAATGGATGTTTGATCCAAAACAGTTGGGAACATGTATAGGGTCATTTAACTTCGACGGATAGTCAATTTGTAAGCAAACTGTATATGTACCTGCTTTAACCTCACAGCACGCATTAGGAGCTGGTGCACTGCAGATTCCTCAGAGTGATTAATACACTGAAATACAGATGATTTTTCTAATCAAAGGGCTGCCGGTGCCTCGCAGTGATGGCATGAGAAAGCATGGTGGGCGGTTTCATTCATCCAGTAAACTGTGCAGGCAGGGCGTTAGAGCGAGGGGATGGAGCACGAACACATTCACAAACCGGGGGCGCATGCTGGAGAGGAGGCTGCATTACGTTTTACAGTTTGAAATTAACATCTTTTGCTCTTTTTTTCTCTGTCGTCCGACTCTTCTTGCGGTTCTGTCTTTCTCCTCCAACTGTGAAGGCTGCAGCATAGTTTGATGCAAACGTGCTCCGACATCAAATTAATGAACCACAGAGGTTTTTAGGCAGGAGCTGTTACTTGTGACACGCACAAAATTGCGGTGTTACTGTTCGCAGCTCTTTGTCCTAATCTATGTGCCTGAATGAGGGACCTCTGGCACCTGTGTTTATGCAGCATCTACGATACCTCAAGTAGCCAAACTGTTTTCCCAAAAATAAAAAAACAGGAACACTAAAAATCGAAAGATCTTGCTTTCTGTAAAAAAACGTTAACAGCCAGCTCGCCGTATTGCGCTCCATGTCCTGCTTTTACTTTACCGGAGGCCGCGCCCCATTCTTTAGCCGAGCTGCATGTGAAGAAAGGGGCGTGGTGCGTCATGGGGTGTTTTTACCCAAAAAAAAAAAAAAAGCATTTTTGTGAACTTCAAAAACCATTTTCTTTTTGGAAAAGCGCCCCATACGCGCTCTCACTTTAATGGCGGACACGCCCCTTTCTTTACATGCAGCTCGGCTAAAGAACAGGGCACGGCCGCTGGTAAAGTAAAAGGAAAGTAATACAGCATAGAGGTCTCGTCCTAGGGTTTACAGGTATGCATTTGAAAAAAGTGATTAGTGTGTTACATTCTGAAATACATTTGCTTGAGATAGTCCGCCATTTTTCAAGATCTGCACGAAGCGACATTACCGGGAAACGGCTCGCGTTAAGTTTGTTAGTTACCGATTTCCTATTTGGCGTGCAGGACAAGCTTTTATTTTTAAGTCCGACTTTTAGGGCAGAGATTAAATTCCAGAGCCCACAAGAGTGGCGCGTGAGGGTTTTGGACGACGTGCAAGACTACGGCACGAATACATCACGGAAGTTACGGCGAGCAAATGGTGGTAGCAAAGCACGCAGAGTCTAAAGAATTGCATATAGTGCCCCAAAAAAACCCTGGGGTATCTGTGCGCCACACAGGCCACGCATTTTAAAAAATCCCCAAATAAATGGTGCCGCTATTGTAAGCAAAAGTAAATAAATAGAAAAAAAGGCATGCAGCTGCGGTAGGCGATCGCAAGTTACAAAAGAATAGCACAGCAGCCATTAGTGCCGAGGCTGCTGCACTGTTAAACAAGCAGTGGCCATTGCGCGAATGAGAAAAAAAAAGTGCTCACCCACTAATTGAAGGAGATGGTATAACACTGCAAGTAAACGAACCAGTCCGGATGGGCGGTCCCAAAAGAAGACAGAGCGGTAACAAGGAGGGATTAAGAAGCCTCATTTTCAATCGGAAGCCAGCGTTTACCATGTACGATGACGCTAGCCAATGAAAAAGATGGGCGGGGCTTCAACTCCACTTCTAAAACATACCCTACTACAATATGCCCCGCAGAGCGAGTAGCGCATGTGCGTTACAACGCTAGACGAGACCTAAAAAGGACGAAAGAAGACTTCAGCAGAGAAGACTGTAGAGAACAACCGACTTGGCCCCAGCTCTACCGACCCGTCTGCAGTTTCCAGAGATCCTGCACCAAAAATCATCTTGTCCTACCAGCCAGCGACCTCCAGAACCCCTGGGACGACTGACTGCCTTCACCAAAGACCGGATCTCCTGTGAACAGCAGCTCTGTTCAGAAGAAACACCAAAGGAGGACTCCGAGCCTGCTGAGGAAAAAGAAACCAGACGCCTGGAACCACCACTGCACCCGTCGCCTATGGCCCGAGTGGCCAACGGTCCCAGCGAGGTCCCCCAGCGCGTCAGAATCCACTTTGGGTTTACCCCTCCAGGACTCGACGTCGCCTGAAGCCTCTGCACAGACACACACACACACACACACACCTGCTCCCCTCCCCCAAACCCCCCCCCCGCGCGCACGAGTGGCCCGGTAAGGTGAAATCCGACCTCAAAAGCGACCCCTGCGTCCAGCCGCCCTGGAGAAAAGAACCAGAGGTGCACCTACGTCCCCAAGCCCTCCAACTTATCTGCCCAGCTGTTGGTTCCTCCCAGAAGTCTTCCTGGACCGAGCCTGCATCTAAAAACCAAAACCGAAAATCCCCATTGAAAACAGGGCACCAGACGCCAAAACAGCACCCTGCACCCAGCTGCCCCTGCGGGTACACTGTGTGTGCTAAACCGGATACCCCTTTGCCCTGAGCCTAACAGGCGCTTCGCTCCCACAACCTTGTGGCCTGCTCGCCAGCAGCCACCAACCGGAGGCCCCCCTATCCCCCTTTGGATAACATTGGGCCTCAGCACTCTGCACCAGGCCGCCCTAGTGCCGCTGAAGGTGTAACAAGAGTGCATCCTTGACCCTGGAGGACCCCTGAGTCTAACCCCAGAACACCAACTCCCACAACAAAGTACTTACCTGTAAACCGATAACACTATTTTCCTCCATAGGATAACAGAGAAACTTTTCATAGAAAAACAGTCAAAGTGTGGAGTTGGAAAATCTAAGAAATGCTTTAAAACTAACTAAATAACCAAAACGCTTTTACTTACCTGTTTACAGGAAATGTCCCAGTGCAGTATCCAGGCATACCTGTAATTTTACTAAAAATCCTATACAAAGTATATGTACTGTATTCTGAAAAGCATTGCATTAACAGGAACATTTCTGTAAGCAAATCAAAGTACATTTACAATTGCAATCCAAACCGTTTACAAACTGCATTACTACTGTAAAGTATTTATTGCTTACCTGTGCCAATCCCCCCCCACCATCCCCACTGGAAATAAGATTCCTTCATTTACCAAATCTTGCGCTTTTGCCTTGTGCTCATCTGGGAGATATTGGAGCAATTGCTCCATCTCATACCAGTGTGCCCTGTAATATCACTGAAACCTGGGGTGATAAAACGACAGGCCCTGACTTATCATGCTGTCCCTCAGGGTTACAAGGTATTCAGGTTTGATAGAACAGAAAATAAAAAAGGTGGAGGAATTGCTATGATTTATCGTGACAATCTAAATGCCTGCTGCGAGCCCATACCTAACATGGATTCTGAAGCTCTCTTTCAATGTAAGAATTGACAATAAATTCACTTTTAAAGGGATATTACTATATCGACCTCCAGGTAGCAAAGTAAGCTTTCTAAATCCAGTTAAATCACTCCTTGAAGTATGTGCGACTGAGAAATCAACACATTCTAGGTGATTTCAATTTTCATCTGGAAGATAGCTCCGACACCAATACGGATACCTTAAATGAACTCATGGCAATGATAGGTCTTAGACAAATTGTCACAGGCCTTACTCATCAGGCAGGGCATACCCTTGATGGTATTTTTACCAATAAAGACTACTTCACTCAAAGAAATCTTACCTTTGACCTGGACAGACCACTCAGCTATCATTTTCGATCTATATAACTCTTCCACTTTGCTAAATAATAGTTTTAAACATTTATCTTCAACCTACCGTAGCTGGAAACTAATTAACAGCAAAAGGCTGAATGGTCAATTACTGGAAAACCAATTTGAGTTTTCAAAAGACGCAGAAACTGCCTCTTTGCAATTTAACAATTGGCTTGCACAAGCAGCCGACAAATTAGCCCCCCTGAAAAAAGCAGCAAACAAAAGAAAATCACCTACCTCCCCATGGTTCTCAGAGACTGAGTAAAAAAACAAGAATGTAGGCGACAGGAAAGGCGTTGGAGAAATGATTACAACGCTCAGGACCTTGCCATTTATAAAACTCTTTTAACTGAATATAAAAACCTAATTAACGCAGAAAAATGCACCTATTTTACTAAACAAATTAATCAGGCAAAGAATTCCACTAGAGAACTCTTTCAAGTGGTTTCAAAACTATCAGGTCCCCCAGAAACAAATTTTATTGAACCATCACAAAAATTCTGCGACTCTAGCACAACATTTCCTAAGGAAAGTGAAGGAAATCTATGACATTTTTGGCACAAATATTAGCATAGATAACGATACTCATTAATATCTGTCCTTCTGACGCCTCTAGCTTCTCTAAATTTGAATTCATCACTAATGATAAGGTTACCACTCTTATCCAACAGACGAAATCAGGCTCCCCCTATGACTCGCTTCCCCCTAGTATCTTCAAGCAAGCCTCCGAGATGCTAGCTTAGCTCCTCGTCTCGTCAATATTTTTAACACTGTTCTCGTGTGGTGTTTTTCCTACCATATGGAAAACGGCTTCGATAGCACCTTTATTGAAGAAACCTAGTCTCGATCCCACACAACCTAATAATTATAGACCTATCTCTCGTCTACCTTTTCCCGCTAAATTAGTGGAGAAAATCATGAATGAACAGCTGACTGATTTACAAAAAAATAATTATCTTGATGAGACAGTTTGGTTTCAGAACATAGTACCGAATCAGCTTTAATTAAAGCCACAGATGAAATTAGAGCGACTTTGGATTCAGGGGGAGCGGCCGCCTTGATTTTACTTGATCTTTCCGCGGCGTTTGACACCGTCAACCATGATCTTTTGTTAAATCGTCTAAATTCCATTGGCATTTCAGATAAATCACTTACACTACTCTCATCCTTTCTGTCTGGTATAACACAATCAGTAGCTTTGGGAAGCTATGAATCCCCGTCGTTAGTACTCCCCTGCGGAGTCCCTCAGGGATCATCCTTAAGCCCCACACTATTCAACATTTATGTATCTGAACTGCCGAACCTCATAAGAACCTTCGGACTGGCAGTGACATCATACGCTGACGATACACAAATTGTCTTATCTTTATCAAAAAAATCCGCACCACAAATGCAAAACTTCAAGGATTGCATGCTTGCAGTCAGTTCGGGATGAACTCTCATTGTCTGAAATTAAATTCAGACAAAACAGAAGTCATCACATTTGGCAATTTCCTACCTAATTGGTCACAGAGCTGGTGGCCGGATGAACTGGGATCGGCTCCGATTCCAGTCACCGAAGCTAAGAACCTTGGCGTGATTATTGATGATAAACTTAATTTTAAATCACAGGTAAATGCTGTCTCATCATGTTTTTTCTTGTTAAAAACCATTAAAAAAGTACTCCCGTTCATTCCCATGGACGGGAGAAAAACAGTGATCTCTTCTTTGATCCTGGCCAAGTTAGAGTATTGCAATGGTCTTTACATCAGCCTACCTGAGAAACAACTCAATAAGTTGCAGATGACTCAAAATGCAGCGGCGCGTCTTCTGCTGGGTATTCCTAAGTATTCATCGGTCAGAAATCATCTACATAAACTGCATTGGCTCCCAGTTAGGAATCGCATTATTTTTATATCTCTCTGCACTACCTACAGAGCACTCCAGAACACTGGCCCCATTTTTTTTTTTTAAGGCGCCTGTTCTATTGGTACATTCCAAAAAGGCATCTACGCTCCCAAGGAGCTAAACTTCTAGCAACTCCGAGAGTTTTTAAAGCCACATGGGGTGGCAGTAGTTTTAGGGCAGCTGCCCCCAAACTCTGGAACGAACTCCCCTTTGCCATCAGATCCCTTCCAACTCTACTTGCATTCAGGAAGGCCTTGAAAACATTGCTATTTGATAAATAGTCATCTTTATCTTTACAGAAACTGGCATAGTCCACGGGAGAGCGCCAAGACACCCTCGGGTAACCGTGCGCTTAAATTTATTAACATAACATAACATATAGGGATAAAAGGCCCTGCATGTTCGCAATGCACCAGTGATTAGCAGCTATGCGTTTGCCAGAAGTGTCCATCAGCTTAGATTTCTTGTCTGGGGGAGGAGCGTCCCCCGAGGTTTGGGAATTAGCTTGTTTGCAAACATTAGACACTACCGATGAGTCTAGTGGCAACTGGCACTTAATACCGGTACTGTTGGGGAGGCTTTATATTTGTCAACTCTAGGAGTTGAGATGCGTGCATGCACAGGATCTTTAAAAATTTCGGCAGCGTGTCTCATCATACCTTAAAGCATGGGTAGTGTTTGTGTCGACCTGTGTGTGGGTCCTAATGTCTCAAACAAAAAATCCTCTTCCAAGGATTCTTTGTGTAACACCACCCCATGGTATTCTGCAGCCCTGGCATTGAGTTCCTGATAAGATACATTGTCATCAGGTGGAGATGGCTTGGCAGGGTAAAGGTCTGGATCATTGTCCAACGGAGGGTCAATTGTGTAATCTGTCCATGGATCTACTGGTAAATGCATGTCCCCCTTATAAATATCATCCCCACCATGAGATTGTGGAGAATCCAGATGTGTAAAGGATTTAAAGTCGGAGAAGCAGGTGGTGAGGGGGATGGTGGTGGGTGAAAAGGACTGGTACCAACAGTCTTCTTTTTGAAAGGGATCTTGTAATGACTGTCCTCATCACGGAGCTTGTGTTTGAGGCAGCTTGTAATGAATATGACCAGTTTCTGGGTTGATATAAAGTCTATTCTGATTGGGATCCATTTTCTGTGGAACAATGTCTATATTTGAATCCGAAGGGGCATTTTTCAGTTTCGGCGCTAGCGTTTTCGGTGCCAATATGGACTGGCCTTTGGGTGTGAAAGATGTTGGCTCCGAAGGCAGGTTACTTTTCGGCTCGGAGGATTTTGGCTCTGAGCCGGATTTCGACTTGGAACCGGTGGTCTTCGGTTCCGAAGAGGGTTTGTCTCAACTCTGTCCCGAGCCGGAAGGGGGCGTGGCTAGCCGAGCTGCGAAATGGCCGCTGCGTAGGCGAGCTCCGCCGGTCGAGACAAAATCCTGCACATATCCGCTAACTCGGTGACGTGTAGCAGGGTGTGCGGCGCCTATCGATCCCGGTTGCAGCGTTGCCCGTGCGGCAAGGCGGCGAGTCTGGATCTGCGGCTGCCCGGAGTGTCTTGCGGATGATATCTATGCGAGGCCGGCTGGGGTGAAAATCGAGGCCGCGGCGCCGACGCTGCGGCAGGCCGCGATTGCGTTCCCGCAGTTGTGGACACGATTGACTGCCCGACTGGTGCTGCATGCTGCAGGCGGGGGAGAGGAGATCCCATGAGGCTAGCACTTCCCAGGCTATCGCTACCCCGGCCGGCAATTGAACCCGAGGCGCCGTGACTATAGCGGGCCGCGCCAGTCCCCACATCAGCTGCCGCCTCAGTGCGCTACCTCACCGAGTGGTGTACTGCCCACAGGGTACTGCCGGTGAGAGATGTTCCCTAGGGTGTAGAGCAGGGGCACCAGGGTGAGGCCCAACACGACTGGCTGACCGGCGAGAGGCGGAGCTGGTGCAGTGATCCCACGGGACCGGAGACATGCAGCGGTAACCTCCCTGGGTCGGCGTACACAGAGCAGGGGCCGAGTGCATACCTGGAGGTGCGCCACGATCGCTACTGTTCTGGTGGGGAATACAGCGCACATTGCCTGTGAGTGCACACTGGGGATTCATGGTTGGCCTGTACTGCATGCTGAGTCCCGAGCTGGGCAGGGAAACACAAGCTGAGGCCTTGCTGGCGGTATTTTGGACATTGCGGGAGGCCACGCTATTGGGGCCGGCGTACGTGGCTTAAGCTCCATCGTCCATATTTGCCGTACCCAGAAGAGAGGTGCTGACTGAAGTGCAGATTCCCCGCGGGCCACTCACTGCAGTTAAAACACTGCGTACATCGACGCAAGGGGTGGTGCGGGGTTCTCTTGAGGTGGAACTATTGACTGTCATCGGTTCGCATTGTAGATTCCCATTGTCTGTGTGTTGTACGCCTGTGCTACAGTCCGGAGGTGCCCTACTGAGCGGGCAGGGATTTGAGCGGTACACGAACAGATGTCACCCCCTACTGGACCCACGCCGGACTGGTTGACCATACGAGTTGCCCCACACCACTGGCTAAGAAATGTGAAAACCGGACGCAAAACAACCGAAGCTGTCCTTCGACCAAAGAAGGAACACACGGCAAACGGAGCATGATTCGGGGGCGGAGCGGCAACCGGACCACCAGATGGAAGATCAAGAGGAGGATTTACGCACCTTAATGCTCGAAATGAGGTCTAGCCTGCGAAACATTGATACCAAACTTGATACTGACATCCCAGCTGGATGCAGTTAAAACGCAGGTGGGGACGCACGAAACCCGGCTGGATGTGCTGGAAAATCGAGCATCAGTCTTTCACGAATCCCAAGTGGAGACGAAAGAACTCCTCCTCCAGATGGACAAAATACTCGGAATCATTAGAGCCAAAAATGAAGATTTGGAGGCACGGTCGCGCCGTAATAATCTCCGAATTACGGGAATACCAGAGACAACGGCCATTAACAAGATGGAGACGTATGTGGCGGACATGCTCCATGAACTATTTGACCCCAATCTCTCTTCGGTCTTCGCTGTGGAAAGGGTGCACCGCGCTCTGGGCCAGAAGCCACCGGTGGGCGCTCCCCCCAGGCCCATATTGGCTACGGTCCTGAACTACCAAGACCGAGATGCTGTCCTACGCCTGGCCCGTGGTAAGGGGACGATAACTTATGGGGGAAACAACATCTCATTTTACCCAGACTTTACCCCGGCTGTGCAGGCGGCGAGAAGGGAGTTTCTGCAGGCTAAACGTCTCCTGCTGCAGGCCCAGATCCCATATGCCCTTCTCTATCCTGCCAGGCTTAAGGTCACATACGATGGTACCGCACATTTCTTCACAAACGCCAAATCTGCCCTCAAGTTCGCCAAGCATGTCGGAGGGAAGACTTCTAAAAGACCTCCCAAAGAGTCCGCTACTGAACACAGCGGGCTGAGTGACACTGATTGAACGTAACCAAACGTCTGCTGTACTCTTGGGTGAAGTCGTGGCGAACTCTAAAGTCATGGCCTGTATTCTACTTATTGGTTATGGGAGGTTGGGGAGTAGATGTGTAAACGCTTTGGCTGGGCGCTAACAAGTGGTGTGTGATTGTGGGAATGTGGGGTTTGAGAATAACGTGACCACGAGGGGACCTTGGGGAGGTTCACGGGGCTACCTAACACTCGATTTGGTGGCATCCTGCGGGGTGGCTGCATACCCCCTATGCGTCCTTCAGTGAGTTGAGGATTGGCTAGTTCCAGTTGTGAGTGGATCGGTGAGTCTCACCGACATTTGTTTCTCGGCCACCCTGAGTAATCGGGGGGGGGGGGGTGAGGAGTATGACGGTGGTACTGCGCCCCCTTGGGAGAGCTCACTAGTTATTGAAAGTTTTTGATATGTTTGGGTTGGGAATTCTGCAACCTGATTGGGGGGTTGGGGTGGGGGGGGGGCGGTATTGTTCCGTTGACTGCCAGATTCATGCTTTTTAAGCTTCACGACATATGCCATGTGAAATTGTACTTGCTCATGTGTTATGCTCCTCCTGCCTTGTTGCATTGTGATGATCTGCACTTCATATGCCTGTTTTAAATGTTCTTACCTGGAATATTCGCGGGTTAAATGATGGCAGAAAGACCAGGTTAGTGCATTCCTACTTGGTTAGGCACAATATTGATATTTGCATGTTGCAGGAGACATCTCCATGTTCCCCTCTCAACTCGATTGAAACATAACAGGTGGGGTTCGGTCTATTCCTCCATTTATTCAAACTATTCCAGAGGCGTGGCTGTGCTGATACGGAAGGGGCTAGACTGGAAAGCTGGCGAAACACACCTAGACCCTGAGGGTCGGTATGTTTTAGTTCAGGGTGCCTTAGGGGGTATCCCTTTGGTGTATGGCCCCAATACAGACTCCCCTGAGTTTTTTCAAATGGTGTGGGCTAGTGTGAAAGCGACCGCTTGTAATACTATAATTTGGGGGGGGGGGCGATTTCAATGCCATTCTGGATGATGAACTCGACAGGAAGGGGGTATCCAGAGTTCTGCACCCACTCGCTGGAGGGGCACTGCGGGCTATACTGGCTGATGGTGATTTAGTAGACATTTGGAGACATTTACACCCAACTGCTAAGGAAGGTACATGTATTTCCTAATATCATAAGGCGTGGTCACGTTTAGACTATTGGGTGGTTTCTCGAGATGTTACATGGACACGGGACGTCCTGCACCTACCTCGATCTCTATCAGATCATGCACCATGCCTCCTGCGCCTGGAGTTGCCAAACTCCATCCCGCGGATGTACACCTGGAGGCTACCGCAGGATGCACTCTTAGATGAAGCCTTTAAGAAAGAAATTAGGGGAGACATCAATGATTACTTTTCCCTCAATGTAGGGTCAGTGAACTCTGCGGTTACGCTGTGGGAAGCTTTTAAAACTGTGGTGCGGGGGAACTGTATAGCCCGACAGGCGGGGGTGTTGAAGGCCATCCGGGGAAACTTTGGCTTCGCTTGAGAAGCAGCTCAGGGCACTGGAGACTCAATTCTATTCCTCTGGTGACCCTCACATCTTGGCGTCGATGAAGGAGAAATTGCTTGAATTTGAAGAAGCTAGCAGGGAAGTGCGATTCTTGGGGAAACATGCACAGGCTAGGAGGTATGGGGAGGGGGACAGGCCCGGGAAAACGTTGGCGGCAATGCTCCGAGCTCCACGGTCTACTGCCTTTGTTACTGAACTGAAAACTGCCACCATGTCCGTAATTAGAGGTCAGAGCGCGATCCTCGATGAGTTCTCAGGCTTCTACCAAAGACTATATGAAACTACACAATGCGCCGCTCCCGTAGACCTGGTGCCCTTTCTGGACTCATTGGAGTTGCTTTGGCTGAGTAAAGGCCACAGGGACTACCTTGATTCCCCCTTTTCAGTGGAAGACATAGCTAAGGTTAAGGGTTTACCGCTGAACAAATCTCCTGGATCAGACAGTTTAACAACCGCTTTTTATAAAACGTATGTAGAGGAACTCGCGCCCCGATTACATGAAGTGTTTGTGGAGTCCCTTGAATCTGGTATTCTTCCACTTTCCATGCGTGAGGCGATAATTACCCTTTTAAAACCTGGGAAACCTGAGGACGAGTTGGACTCTTATAGGCCGCTCTCCTTGATTAACGTGGATGTTAAGATTTTGGCGAAACTCATTGCCAATAGGCTGCAGCCATTACTTCCGCTGGTCGCCCGTCCGGATCAATCCGGGTTTATCCCTGGGCGGTCGACATCACAAAATCTCAGAACCTTGTTTTCAGTATTACACTATCTGCACCCTGAGGTGCAAGCGGCCGCTGTCTTCTTAGACGCCACGAAGGAGTTTGATACGCTGGAGTGGCAATATCTTTTTGCCATCCTAGGTCGTATGGGCTTCAGCCCACTTTTTATAAATTTAGTGCGGCTACTCTACACGAAGCCGTTGGCACGAGTACGGGTGAATGGTCTCCTCCTCAGAGCCCTTTACCATTTCGCAAGGAACGAGACAAGGGTGTCCATTGTCCCCACTGCTCTTCGCGATTGCGATGGAGCCCCTCGCGGCGCGTATTAGGCAACACCATACGGCTGGGGGAATTGGTTTTACTGCCCGTAGTCTTCTTATTTCACTATATGCGGACGATGTCACCCTATATGTTTCCAATCCTGCTTCCAATCTGGACCAGATATTGAGGGAATTTATAACATTCGGTGGCCTTTCGGGCATCTCGATCAACTGGGCTAAGTCCGTCATTTTCCCCTTGACGAACAATACTATACAGACGCCTTCTGAGTTCCCTCTCCAGTGGGCGGCGGATCCAGTCAAGTATCTTGGCATATGGATCAGTAGATATGCAGGAGTTGTGGAGTATGGACGTGCCGTGACCTGGCTGGAAGGGAAAATTACCGCATGGGCTGGGCTCCCACTTTCTTTGGCCGGCCGGATCGCATTGATTAAGATGGTGGTCTTGCCTACATTTCTTTATTTATTTGTTAATGTTCCCCTTGTCCTTACGCGAGAGTTTTTTAAGACCCTCCGATCCTTGCTTATTTCTCTGGTGTGGGCGGGTGGACAAGCTAGGGTCTCCTGGGAGCTTCTGACGCTTCCTCTGCGGCAGGGGGTCTAGGAGCTCCAGACATGCCATTATATGCTTGTAGTGTGCAAGCCCAATTCTTACATTATTGGATACACCCCACTCCCTTTCAGCCCCATGTAGCTGTGGAGGCAGACGTGGCAGCGCCTCTTCCCCTAAAGGTTGCACTATATGGAACGTACAAGCGCCCTAGGGAGGACGTGAATACGGTGGAGACCCTGCGATGGGCCTGGCATGCGCTGCGGGGGAGGGCTGGCGCGACCATTTTTTATGCCCCTACAATACCCATAGTTCACAATCCGCAGTGGTTTCCTTCAGGTGCTGGTATCGGCGGGGATCTGGCACGGAAAATGGAATTAGCAACCCTTGGGGACCTCTATCCGGAGGGGTAGTTTCGACCCCCTCCGACGGCAAAGGACAACCGCCCAGCGTCTTTCGCCGAATCATTTGCACATCATAAACTTAAGTGGGCATGCCGGTCGTTACATGACTCATTCCCGGATGCGCCGCCCACCCTGAGCGCTGTAGAAAACATTCTTGCAGTGGCCTCCCCACGTCGCCTCATTACTAGAATATACACTCATATGCAGACGACGGCATCCATCTTGCAACCCCGAGCCCTCGGGGCGTGGAATGAGGATCTCCGGATCCCAATAACGGAAGACCATTGGCTGTATTGTTGCAGCCAACTTACGGCCCTTTCCCCCAATTATAAGCTACGTTTAATTCACTTTAAATTCTTACACAGATACTACAGGACGCCCACTGGTCTGCATCGCATAGGCTTAAAAGATGACGACAGTTGTTGGGAGATGTGGTTTTGCGCCTGCAGGGTTTTTACATGTTGCGTGGGATTGTCCGCGGCTGGGGCCATACTGGATTATTGTCTTCAATATAATACACCAAATTACTGGATGGGAGGCGGAGCCTAACCCTCTATTAGGATTGCTTGGGTATGTGAGGGACTCGCCTGTGAAGGTCAGGAAACTACACGCACTGCTACTCCTTTTTGCTAAAAGACAGGTCGCCATCCATTGGGGAAGCAGGAGGGTGCCATCTAAAGTTGATTGGATAAGGGATGTGACATTTGGACATTCGCAATTGACCACGTTCTGGGAACTGATGCCTTCAGCGTCACGCCCTAAGGATATTTGGGAACCATTTATAGCCTGGGCCCGGGAGCGTCAGGAGCAAATGGAGACTACAATGCCATGAGAGTAGCTGGGTGGAAGGTCAGGTTGGGATATGAGACAATGCATGGGGTGGCTGTACAGGCGGAGATGTTTGTAGTCCTGCATTACATGGGGGGGTGGGTGTTCTGGGCAAGGTATGCCCTGCAAGGAAATATTGTTGTATTCTTCGGATTATTCCTTTATACTGGTTTATGCCTATGGTGCCATTGGAACTCCGAGGAGGAAACAAGTTGTATACGAATGCAATTGTAATTCACATGATGGTAATATGCAACGTTGATAAGCTGTCGAACCAGGCATGATCTGGCTGTTGGTTTGCACTAAATGTGCGCTTTGTTTGCTTTTTGTGGTATAAAATGCTAATAAATTCAATAAAAAAAAAAACTGTCCCGAGCCGGAAGGCTTGACTGGGTGTAAAGGCTGAGCCGAAAGGCGGGTGTTGGAAACCTTGTCTTGGTGCCGACCTTGGCCAGAAGGCAGAGATGGTGCCGAAGCCTTAGACTTCTTGTGAGTGGGTGGATGGGGAAAGGGGTCTTCTGTACTCACGTCACCTTGTCCCTGCGGAAGTTCTTCGGCGTCGAGGTCTATCTCGAGCTCCGAATCAGACTCAGACGCGGAGAAGGCCTCTTCTTCCTCTGCCGCGGATACTCCAATATCTTCTTGACTGGACTGTTAACCGAAGATGTGTGTGCAATGCTTTGACGCTGCATCTCTCGACGTCGAGCCCGACATTCGCCAAGAGTTTTCTTCGACCGAAACCGGAGAGCTGGACCGACGCAGTTAGGCCCGAAGGCCGTCCGCGAAGCTTTCAGATCGAAAAGTAAATTCCATTGGCCGAAACAATACGAGTAGAGGTGGGAAAAGCATACGAAACAATACCGTCTAGGGTAGAGTGGATTGAGCACCGAGGGGAACCCGAAGAATGATTTTGAACCTAAGCACCCAACTGTGTCTTCCCAGTCATATCAATGTAAGTGAACCCACCCCCCCGCCCTTGTTTCTCCTAACTATAATCAGAACTGAAACGTGGCACTGAACTTGAGGGGGTCAGCTCCAGGACTCAACACGCAGCAGCTAGGAAAAGCAAGGGAGGGCCTAGAGCAGTCACTTCAAACAGGCTAGTTAATCAGTGACGGCCACAACATGCATAAGTACACTAAACAGGTAAACAGCATGTCAAGCAAAGAAAACAAATGTGCGAGACAAAAGTCACATGTTCAGGTTAATGTGGAGAAACACCAAGTGCAGTGGTCACAGCAGTTGAATGGGGATGCTCGCAGCTCACCAACGCTGGACTCCACTCATCGCCCACATCACTCTTCTCAGGAGCAGTGGAATCCGTGGCAGCCCGAGGTAGACTCCCTTACCGCAAGTGCCCAGCCAGGATCAGTTGTCCAGCAAGCAAAGGACCCAACTGTGGGCCCGTCTATCCTCAGCACTTGTGCCGCCTATCAGCCATCATGCAGTCCTGATGGACATACTCAGCAGTCCACTCCCCGACGGGTGTCTAAGTCCACAGTCGCTCCCGCTGTTACAATCATCACTAGGGCTCTGACCGCCTCCCTCTCAATGTTCCAACTGTCGACGTCTAGTGCATCATCTTGTCGCACCACAATTCGATCTGCTGTGTGTGGCCTCTCGATTACCCCTGGTACACCGCCTACAGGATCTGGACCAGCGTATCATCCGCCATCAAACCTCGAAGGAGTTACCGACCTTAGCCCAGACTACATTTCCCAGGGTCACCTCCATCCACCTAATGGTCACTGCCATTAATTCCCACTGGAAACTAGACTGAAGAATCATTTATTCAAACTGATGGGAATCTGCACTACCCCCAGCCAACAAAAATGGACACCACATAAGGGGGGATAAAGATGCCCTCCTGCTGCATCCCATCACATCACATTGTGGCATATTCCAGGGGTAGGTGTTGTACTTAAGACAGGCAGATGGTTGCCAGCCATCCACTGCATCTCACTTTTTACTCATCCTTACCAACAAAACCACCCTTTAGCAAGGACTAACAAGATTGGCAGTAGGGCTGTTATTTGCAACAACTTCAGGATGTAACCCATCATGTTCCAATTGCCTTATCTGCTTTTCTGTTGCTTATTCAAGCATGATACTGAAACAGGAGCACATTGCAGGAAGATGAATTGAAGTCCTTGCATCTTGGAAATAAAGAGCAGAATCTCAGGAATTTTTTTTAGGATAGTCCATTTCCAAACCTTGCATGGGTAAGCAGCAGAGAGACAAAGGAATGTTTAAAAAGAACAGGAATAGTTTAAAAAGAACAGGAATATGAGGGACAGCAGGACAATAAAAATGCCACAACACAAGACTGAGGTTATTGCAATATTAGCACAAACCAGTAACATAACTCCCTCAAAAGCAATGGTCATTAACAGCAGCAATTTGTGTTATCAAAGGCAGAATTCTAAAGGTATAGAAGCTCATAATCATCCTGCTCAACAGCTCCATCAACTGGAAAAAAAGCACAAAAATATATTTTGTTACAGTCCAAGTAAGATTTACTAGGGGTATTGATGGACCTCACCTGCATGTGCGGAGGCTGCTGAATAATTTGCTGGTATTGCTGCAGTAGCTGTTGCAGCTGACCATGTTTAAGCATTATTCCTTGGTACTGGTAGCCAATGCGATGCTCTTGGTGCTGCTGCCAATGGGCTGCTGCTGCTTGCAACTGTTGCAGCCTGTGCTGCTCCATGGGGTCATCGAGCTAGGAAATAATAAATTATTAGTTCAGCTAAAGAAAGAAAAAAAAAACATCTGTTCTTACATCAAGTTTTCAATTACTAAGCATGAACATACTTTTACTGGATGGGTGAGGGACGGTTCGAAAATCTAAACTAAGTACTGTAAGTTGAAGCGCTAGAGAATTTCAGACTCAATTCCCTCCATTCTCACTCAGTGCAGTCCTATTCTGTATGCTAGTGATGGGACTTAGGTCATTTTCTCTGAAACATGTTTCCAGGGGACACCATGGTCATTACAATACAAAAAAGTTGAATCTTAGCTTCACAGCACTTAACTTTGCTTACCATAAAGCTAGAATGACTATGGACTTTTTTTTTTTTTGGTCTCAGCAATTAGTAGTCACCTTTATATTTCAAGTACAATTTTTGGATCAAAATGGATTATTGCTCTGTTGCGCCTCTAGACAACACAAAAAAATGTTTTCCTGTCCCAGAAGGCCATCATTCCAGGTAGCCCTTTAATTTCACAGTGCATACGTTGATTACTACTCTGGGCCCCATGTTTCGATCTCAGTTCAGAGGAGCTCTTTCATTGTCACACTGTACGAGGGTGTAGTTGCTCTACAAAAAAAAACAATGGTCTTTACGAGTAGCCTAAGCTACTTGCATTCACTACAAAATGTTCCCATCTCATACCACTAGGACTTCAAACTACATTCTACAGAACAGACATGTTGCCAGTCCTCTTCAGTGGACCTGTGGCTGCCACTGAAGCCGCAATGTTCACCAAAAGAATAATCTATTACCATTAACGGTGGTTGCAAATTACAACCAAGACTTTTCTATGTGAACCCTATAAACACACACCTATGCTACCGCAATACCATACACAAGTTCTTCAGCAGTTTGCAAAGATTATCTAAAGAATGGATCGGTGTAGGAAGCTGGCTCTGTATATACTGTACTAAAGTGAGGTATAGTGTGCACAGAGTCCAGTGGAACCCCAAAGGTAAGCAGCGGCAAAGTTAGATAGAACCTTACTCTCTATTTGTGGTAGTGTGGTCGAGCAGTAAGGCAGAATCAGAGGATAGTGTTAAGCATTTGTTCTACACACTCAATCAGCAAATGATTTCACACACTTAAAGACTGAACTTCAGACCAATTGTTTTTGCATAAAAATATTCTTTTAGTTATTTTTATTTCTAGAACCAAGCAAGCCTGGCACAGGTAAGCAATAAATACTTTACAGTAGTAAATGCTGATTGTAAAACAGTTCAATTGCAAATGTACTATGGTTTGACTTACAGTATTGTTTCCGAGAAATGCAATCACTTGTAAATACAGTACTTAGACTTCAATGGGATTTTCAGTAAAATAGCAGGCAAGTTACTTTTGGATTACTTTTCTTACTCAGTGCCGAATGCCTGGCTGCAGCACTGGGACATTTCCTGTAAACAGGTGAGTAAAAGCGTTTTTGTTAAATCGTACAATTTTAAAGAATTTCTTTAGGTTTCAGAACTCCACACTTAAAAACTTTTTCAGGAAAAAGTGTCAATGTTATCCTATGGAGGAAAATAGGGTTATCAGTTTTTAGGTAAGTAATCGGTCTGTGGAGTTGAGGTTCTGGGGGTAGACTCAGAGGTCCCCCAGGGTCAGTGATGCACTCTTGTTACACCCTCAGCGGCGCTAGGGCAGCCGGGTGCAGAGTGTTGAGGCCCAATGTTATCCAATGGGGGATAAAGGGGCCTCCGGTGGTGGCTGCTGGCAAGCAGGCCACTGGGATGTGGGAGCAAAGCTCCTGGACTTTAGCTCAGGGCAAATGGGGAAACAAATTAGCACTGAAGGTGCACCCTCAGCAGCACTAGGGCGGCCGGGTGCAGGGTGCTGTTTCGAGGTCGGATGCCCTGTTTCCAATGGAGAACCTCCGGTTTGTAAAAGCACTGCACACAGGGAGACGAAGGACTTCTGGGTGCAACCACCATTTCGAGAGGTAAGTTGGGAAGTTAGGGGTTGGTTAGGCACCGTCTGTTTGGGCACACAAGGCCGTGGGGCGTCAGGTGCAGGGGTGCCTTTTGGGGTCGGATCTTCTTACCAGCTCCTGGTCGCGGTTAGGGGGCCTTCTGGATTTAGGCTGCAGGCAGATCAGGGGCCGCCAGATCTCGGTTCAGAATCACCGGGGTGACCTCCTCGTGGTGTTTGCCCACTCGAGCTCGGGCCGTGGACGGCGGGTGCACAGTGGGGCGGATCCGCGGTGTCAGGCCGGAGCCAGAGGTTGCAGTTGAACAAATCCGGTGTTCACGGGAGAAGCAGTCTTTGGAAGTGAAGGCAGGCAGGTCCTCCGGGGTTTTTGAGGTTGCTGGCTGCAGGACACACCGGGATTTCGCAGGAGCAGGTTCGAGGGGGAGACAGGCCGGTAGGGCTGGGGCCAAGTCAGTGGGCGTCTTCCTCTTGTTAACTGCTGCACGGCTGTTCGGTCCTTCTTTTCTTGTTTGTCTGGATCGGAGGAAGCAAGGTTCAGGGGTGCCCCTAAATACTAGATTTAGGGGCGTTACAGGTAGGTAATAGGGAGGGACCAATGGGACCCTTCCCTGGGGTGGGTACACCCCCTATTATGCCACCCTCCAGTGGTAGGGGGGCATGTGCCTGTCCCTGGTTGGCTGAGTCCCCCCCATATTCAAGATGGCGTGGACTGAGTTGTGCTTCACCTCTCCTCCCCCACCTGAGGGGTGGAGTTGGCAGTGGTGGGCACACCTCCCTTCCTCACTTGTTTTTCCCGCCGGCTCTCCCGCCCAAAGTGGGGGTCAGAACTGGTGGGGACCAGTTGCTGAGGGCAGCAAGTGGCCTGGGAAAGCTCACAAGGGCGGCAAGCCTTTGAAGCTTCCCCTTCGTGAACCCTGCCCATCCTGGGGGAGGAGGCTTGGCACCTCGCCCCAGGATGTGCATTGTTTCAGGCCCCAGAGAGGAGCAGGCTCTCAACCCAGGGGTCCAGAAACGTGTGGTGGTGGCAGCTGAAGGCAGCCACTCAGCCAGGACACTAGAGGTGGGGGTTAGTTTTCAGTGGGCATCTCTAAGATGTCCTCTGTGTGCGTTTTTCATTAAATCCCACACTGGCATCAGTGTGGGTTTAATGTGCTGAGAAGTTTGATACCAAACTTCTCAGTTTACAGTGTATCCATTATGGTGCTGTGGAGTTCATAATGACAAACTCTCATCACCATATACTCTTAATGGCAGCACTGCACTTACAATGTTTAAGAATGTACTTAGACACTGTAGGGGTACAGGGCTCATGCACCTGTACCCTCACCACTGGTATAGTGCACCCAGCTAGAGGCCTTCTCTGGTAACAGTGCCCTGGGTACCTGTGGTACCATTTACCAGGGGCTGACCTGTGGCCAGAGATGCCAATTGGGTTTAGGCTTCAATGCAGTTTTAGGGAAAGAACATAGGCCCTGGGTACTTGATTAGCAGGAGCCCAGGGCACACTCAGTCAAAGTACATCAGCAATTCAGCAAAAAGTGGGGGCAACCATGCAGAAAGAGGGCACTTTCTCACAGTCGGACCTACGAAAAACAGCATTAAAACACTGCCGGTGAGAGGCAGGTCATACCAGAGGGTTGGAGAGGGGTAGAATGAAACTAATGTGCTGGGTAAATCACTTAAAGCAATGGACCTGCCCTAAAGCCCACCGAGTATTGATACTGTCCAAAATAAGTCTGACAACAGACCAATAAAAGCTATCCGTAGGAGAGACCTTAAAATGTCAGATAAGAGCGAGGTCACAAATCAAACTCAAAGTGGAGCTCTGACAAACCAATGGGAACTTGTTACCGTTTTACTATCAAAGTGGCCTTGCAGTAAAGTAAAATCGCAGCACTTCTACTCAAACCATTGAGTTTTTTCCCCACCCATTATGTCCAAGGATTATCGAACACAGATCATTAGGACCCCGTCTCACGGCATTGTACAAAAGTGCCAGAAAAAACCAGATTGCCCAAAAATAAAAAAAAATTGGACCACATCCTAGATCTGCCAAAGTGACATTATAGACCTTCAAACTTCCTTACTTAGGACCATGGGAGAAGAGTTTTTAATGCACGAAAAGCGTTTCTTCAAATGCACTAATTACAACAGATGTGGTAAAACTGTTTCCCACTTGTTTCTCTATTGTCTGGACTTCAGGTACATGCAACAACCATAAGGTGCTTTGCTTTTTTCTTCTGTTCGCAGCTCCAAAAGGAACTTTCTGAAAGTTGCGCACAGCATTCAAGCAACACAGATTAGGAGCAGTCTCAGTGTTACATGCCACATCGGATTATTTTATTGCCTGCATTGCTGCATCTGCCTCAACCCATAAATAAGTTGCATCTCAAAATTTACCCCCATTTGACATGATCCCCTGCAGCAATCAGTTTACGCAAAAGCCCGGAAGCTCCATTTGCTAGGACCAATGGCAAGTACAGTCTTAAAACAAGCATTGGCAAAGCCAATAGGTCATACTATGCAAGAGCTATTGGCTTTGGAAATGTGCTTTAGCCATGTTGTACACCAGTGCAGCTGCTGTTCTGCATGGTTAATACAAGTGAGTGGTGCGGAAGGGCATAGAGTGGAGTAGTGTTGTGAGGTGGTGTAAAGTGGAGAGGCGTAGTGTGAAGTATGTATGGTGTGTTAGCACACTGCCATTCCAGACAACAGATTCAATTAAAATCACCATTACATTTGCACAGACATACAGTTTTACAGCGCACAATGTGTGGACATGTCATCACCTAGTGTACAGTTCATTTTTGTTGTGTGCTAGAAAAACATCCGACAGCCTCGCCTCACACTGGTAGCCAGCAGGATGGTCACAAATTCTCTCACTTTGAAGTCGGAGCGTATGTTTTCTGGGGGTGGGGGGTATTGCTGGGGACCATGACATGGCATACTCTGGTTTGGGGGGGGTGAATAGCGGGGGGAGGGCGCTGAAGCAAAAATGATAAAAGTAATGAGCATAGTGAAGTATTTTATGGATAAGCTGACTGGAAATATCCACGGTGCAGTGAAAAAGGGAAGGAGCAAAACCCCCAAAATTTTTTGCAAATAAATAAAAGAGTATGGTGACCTAATTTGTAAAAGAATTCTCTTGTAGTGTCAACGGCATCAATAATAAGACTACATTTCGGTCTATACTGGCCTGGCTAAGAAAGTCTAACACTAGTGTTATCAGTCATCAGGAAACGCATCTTAAATCCTCATTACCTAAATTCAATATTCCAGATTTCATTTCTCATGTTTTTTGCATCAGCTAATGCTGCAGTCAGAGCAGGGGCAGTACTCATCTCAAATTGTCATCTGCTCCAAATGTGTAGAGTTGAGGGGGCAAGGCGGATTGGGGTTCAGCCCTCTATTCACAACAAACTGTCAATGATATAAGCTAATGTGGTTTTATAGTAGACAATCTCACTATTCTAGAAGCCATATTCAACCTGGCTACTATATCTAGGGGGTTGAATGGATTGGTTGGGGGAGGGGGTGTTTTAAAGTCATTCAGAATGCAAAACTGGATTGTTCTTACATTGGTAAACAAACTAGGCCCAAATCCGCCTGCTTTTCTTTACGGGAATGAGACATGACCTGGCCCTATTCAATGCTTGGCAGGCTGAGCACCCGTCAACATAGTCTTCTATTCGTTTCTCTAAATGCTTTAGGTCTGCTTCCTGTATTGTTTCTTGATATCACACTATGCAAAGGTGCAGCGCAGATCTTAGCCTCAGCCTTTTCCAATCATTACGTGCCTACAGTTATTAATAGAAGATGTTAGTCATGTAAATCCAAGGTAGTCTTTAGATAAAACCCTACTAACAAACCTTACTTGGATTGCCTATACGCGCAATGCATTAGGGGACTTTTTCAGTGTGGGGCTCCTTTGAAGCCTTTATTTGTGGGGAAGCCATTTCGTACAAAGCGCAGCTCGTGAAGATAAATAAAGCCAAAGCGGTTTAGTTGCAGCATGCTTTATATGTTCCAGCTAACTGCAGCTGTTCTCATCAAATATGCCAGAAGCTAGAGATCAACTTAATAAAGTCTTATTCAATCTAAAAGATCACTTTATAGCGGCGGAGCTAGTGAACCAAAATTTCTGCTTTCAAAAAAGCTACAAGGAAAGCAAGCATGTCGGGCGCAACTTAACTTGGTCAGTAAGGAAAAAACAATAGCATCATCAATCTTTAGCGAGGACTCAAATGAACTGGTGCAGGAAAGTGCCCTGGGTCCCTGCCAATCAGGTTCCCAGGGCATGTATTCTTTCCCAAAACTGTACTTTTGTCTCTACAATTGGCAAGCCTCTGGGCCACCTGCAAGTCCCTTGTAAAAGTTACCCCTGGAACCAAGGGTCTTGGGTTCAGAGAGCCTCTGAGGGTGGCATAATACATGCTGCAGCCTTCAGAGACCCCTCACCTGAACACCCACACACTGCCATTGCAGGCTGCGGTTTGGTGCAAACTAAACTGAAGAGTCGACATGGCACCCATGCCTGTGTGCCATGCCTACCAACACAGGCTTGTAACCTCCCCAACCAGGGACTGTAAACAGCGAGCGGAACTGACCCAAACTTGAGAGCTTGTGTCTCAAAACTGTGCAGCAGCATCAAGCTGTGGCCAAATGTTGAATATAGGGGCTTGTTTGCATCACTGAAATTGTTCCCTGGACTGGTGGTTTTGGGGAAGTGTAAGCAATTCTGACAGAGGGCCCTCAAGCACACTATCATGTACTTGGCTGTACCACCGGCTAATCTGCAAGAAAAGCTAAACCCAACACTGCAATACCTCAAACAACCTCAAAAACATATCAACATGAATGAGATTGCAGCAAAACAGGCTTCCATGCAGGGTGCTTGAGACAGTCTTCCCAGAACTATGCATGACTGATCCATCTAGTAAAGGAGTACTAAACTGCATGACTGCCCCCTAAAAACCAGACACTCCTTTTTTCTGTGCAAGTCATGCTGTTAAACATGGTAAGACACTAAGTATGAGGTGGTTGGCGACAGTCAAGGTTCACCCTATTCCTGGTGACTTTGCAACTACACAAAGATGTTATTTTTTTTCCGGTCAGATCGCGGGGATCTTGTGGCTCATGAGTGACCTCAGACCATCAAAATACTCTCCAGACCCTACTTTTTGTCACCTGGTTTTTGTGCAAATCTTTCTGTAAGCAGATCAGCAACTCATGCAGGCAAGTACATACGCTGACGCTTCTTGCAAGACTTCCCAGTTAGCAGGTTTGTTCTGAAAGAACAGCAGGCCAGCAGTGGTTTCACTCCTCACGAGAAGCCTCGTCATGCATTGTTCTGCGGGCGTCCTTGGTGTTCAGATACTCAGGCAAGCTGGTAAAAGGGACAAGAGCCAAAAACCAAGGATCTGTTGTACGCAAACATTCCAGCAATCCAGGAAGGGTGCATCCACCTGATGCCCAGTTTGCCAGGGAAATTCCGAACAAGCCTTGACAAAAGAACAGCAGTGCTCTTATCCTTCCATTGTGTTTGATACTGTGGGTCATACCATACTCGAAGGAATTGATATCTAAGGATCTGAGCAAGCAGGGTTTACACATTTGTGGTACAGTTAACAAGATCGATTGACTGCTCTGCATTAAACTATGCTGATTCCACTTAACTACGAAAGTAATATTCGAGGAAATATTCCCATTTCCCCCATCTAAGCACCACACTAATGAGGTCTCCGTTTGTGTACTGTAGGATTAATTTTTGTAACATTCAATCTGGGAAGAATTTAGAAGGCCCTTATAAATCTTCAAATTATTCAGAGTTTTGCAGTCCGGTAAATGACAGCTGAAACAAATGCTTGACAATTTAGGAATATACATAGCAAAGACTTCAGGTCTTCCAATTGAGCCAATAGCATCTTCAGCCCACATTCTCTGTAGATCTTTACGGATTATTTTTAATGGTTACAAATTATAGTAAAATGTCCCCTCAGGTGAGTGCCATGCTCCATAGGAAATAAAAATCAAATCAAGTGTTAAGAGGTCAAACAGATTTAGACTGGCGCCCATGTGCAAATTGCAGCCAAGACAGCACTCTGCATCAGTTACCATTACCATAGGAGCCAGCAACAGAGGTAAAGGGTGTGAGCAGCTTACGCAGCAGGGAATTGAGGGGCAGGAATAACGACTGAGCAAAGGAGTGGGCTATTAACCACCACACCAGGTTTCTACAGGTATGGTGATTTGGGAAAGAGTATGTGCAAGCTGGTATATCCAACACGGAAAAAGACTGTTCCACCAAGAAAAACATCTTGTGCAGCACACGCATTTAACAAGCACATGCAAAATGCCCACATCACATTCTATGTACATGTACCATGCATGAAGGCAAGGGAGCCACTTCAGTGGAAATAGGTAAACCATTAGCCACACTCTACAGAGGTAGAGATACAACAGCATGGGCTTTCTGCACAACAAATCCACTACCACCACCCTTGGCAGTCACACTTTGGGTCATCCTTCTGCCCTTTCAGATCACTACTACAATGAAGGAAAAAAGTAAAGAAAGCACCCCAAGAGACTTGATTGTTTGTTCATTTAACTTAACAAAAAACAAAAGTTGAGAAAAACTTCCTATCAGGGCTGCACAGCTTTTCAAAGCTGTGCAGATCTCATCCCAACACAGTTGGGATTGTTTGTTACTCTGGAGCCCATACCTGGGCCTAAGAAAATGTAACTGCAAGAAAGTGGAAAAATGTGTTCTTCTAAATTAGCCGAGTGCTGAAGGAAAAGACTTGAAACTTTTAGAAGCTTACTGGAGGTAATCCGTCGCACCCTCTCACACCCCATATAACCTTTCATACATCCACTCCAACACTACCATTCTCAAACCCATACCACTACTGACACCCCCACCCACTCATTGATTCTTAGGACTACACACGCAGCCACTCACTCACCTATACAGCCTCGCATACGCCCACTCACTCACCAATACAGCCACTGACATATCCGCCTGTACAGCCACACACAGCGAGTCATCCATAGAGCTACTCACTCAATCACACAGCCTCTTACTCACTCATACACTTAAACACCCACTCACTTAGTCATACAGATCCTAACATACTCCCTCACCTAAACTGTCACTGACAATCTCACTCACCCATACAGCCACTCATATACCCCATCACTCACCTATACTGGGTTCACACACGCAGTTACTCACCGATATACCACCGACACATCCACTCACTCACCAACAGTCAGACACTCACTCACCCATACAGCCCCTCACACACGCACTCACTAATCCATACAGCCACACACTCACTCATTCATTCATACAGACACTCAAGGCCACCCATACAGGTACTAAGACAACCAATCACTCCCCATACAGCCACTCACGTACCCACTTATACACCCATACAGCCACTCAGACTGGTTGTGTGGACGTCTGTATCAGTGTCAATCACCCATACATTAACTGAGACACCTTATCACTGACTTATACAGTCAAGCAATCACTGAATCATCCATACAGGTACTCGTACATCCATGGATTCACCAATGCACCTTGGTATATATATTTAACACAAACTTTTTTAAAACATTCATTCACGGGATGATGTCATCTGAGTTGTCAGTGATGTCACTGACAATGTCATAAGTGACAATGTCATGAGTGACAATGTCATGAGCCGATCAGCCGCGGACCAGCTGACCCCAGCAAGAACCACCAAAGTCCGGAATTATAGAACCTCAGCTCCTTGGTATAATTCAGATCTGAAAATTTAAGTGCAGACGAGCAGAGAGGGTTTGGAGAGCAGATTACAGTGATCAATGTAAAAATACCTATAACTGGGGGCGTGGCCGGGCAAGATGGCCGAGAGGACGTAATCCGTCTCGGCTCCCGGTCCGCGCGCTGTTCCGGAGCTACTTGTGGCGGTTTCCCGGGGCGCTGAGGACTGAGCTCGGCTCCAACACGCAGCGGAAGATGTGGCGCTCTGCTGGAGAAGTCCCTACCTGCCGCATTTCACCCAGGGGCACTCCTGCTTCAGCCTGAGACGTAACGCGAGGCCGAGCGGCAAAATGGCGTCTGCCGGGCTGCGCTGACCGCCGGCGGCTGCTGATGCGGCGGGAGGTGCCGTCTGAGGACCCTGACCTCCTAGATTGCCTTCTCTATCGGGGTAAGGCTGGAACCCACCGTGACTGCCGGGGCGCTGTCGCCGCTTCCCCCTGGGACATTCCATGACCTACGCTGCACCGCGACCCGCCTGCCTGACCCTAAAATGGCGGCCCATTAGCGACATCGGCGCTACCGATTTCTCGGCCGAGCTTCCAGCTCTGTGCCCAGCGGCTCCCCGGCGGCGGACCTGAGGTGCTGCTGCTCCCCCTGCTGAGGGTTGGATGAAGTCGGGGCCCGGAATGGCGCCCTACACCTTCCGGTGAGAGCTGTGTGTCTGCTTCTGCTTGCCCTGACCGGAATGGGGTAGCACAGGGGATGGTGACCGATATTGCCTGACCGGTGCCCCGCGTCATGTGAGCGCGACCTTTCGGACCCCAGCCACCTGGCGCCACATCCACAGAGAGGTGATCCGTCGAGCGTGCTTCTCCCCCTCTTACCTTCCGGAGATCACTTCACGGCTGCCAGCGCGCCTAAAGGGAGGAGGTCCTGCTTCGATCAGTGAGGAGGACCCTATTTCAGATCGGACATCCACGCGCGCCTTTCCTACACCTTGGAGGTCGCAACCACCAGCCTTGCTGAGCGGATTCCGTGGACGCCCTCATCGCCCCTTGGGGCAGGCCCGCATGCCGCCCAAGAAGGGGACGGCCAGAACATCTGCTAAGGTCTCTGATTTCTTTGTGGCCCCAGACAGGCGCTCGGTGCTGGGTGCGGCCGACGAAGCAACCACAATGGCTCTCACGAAAGCGGAGCTCCAGGCCATGTTCAAGGATTTCAAGATGGAGCTGCGCAAGGACCTGGGGCAGGACATCAAATCCTCCATGGAGCAGTTACGGACGGACCTGACCGGAAAGCTGACTTCCCTCCAGCAGGACGTAGACTCAGTGGGTACCCGAGTTCTGGATTTGGAGGTGCACCACCAGGATGAAGAAAAGCTCACGACAGAGCTCAGAGATGATGTCCGCTATCTCCGTGATCAGCTTCTTCAGTCGCAACTTAAGACGGAGGACCTTGAAAATAGGGCCCGGAGGGAGAATATTCGCGTTCGAGACCTGGAGGAGGGCGCGGAGGGGCCAGATCTGGAGGCATTTGTGGAGGGGCTCTTTGCGGAGACCCTAAGCCCTCAATCCCTCAAAATAAAACTGGAACGGGTCCACCGAGTGGGACAATTGCAGAATGGAGACAAGAGGAGGCCCCGAGACATCTTAGCGAAATTCCGCTCATTCAAGGTTAAGGAAGCGGTGCTCGCAGCAGCTAGGCCCAAGGACTCCATCTCTTTCCAAAAGCACACGTGTACGATCTACCAAGACCTGGCGCCGGCCACTCTTGCACGGAGACAGCTGTTCAGGCCTCTCACTGCCAAACTCCGAGAGGATAAGATTAGATATCGGTGGACTTTCCCGTTTGGACTTAGTTTCGACTTCGCAATAAACAGCGTCATATCTCTGACCTACAGGAGGGTTGGTTCTGCTGGGGCTCTCCGTAGAGGATCAAGACTCCGCTCCAGATGCCTCCAGCGCACTACACAAGGCCCGATCGGACGCGCCTGCATGGTCGGCGGGCTCACGCAGAGGCCGCAGATGATTCCCCGACGAATGCTTCACGGCATTGCATCATTCTGCTCGGGGTGGGAATGGTTTCTAGCACCACCATGATCAGCGGGGGCTGAGGGGACCTCTGCACATTCGAGGGCAGGGGTGTGGAATTTAATAAAATATCTACTTGTCCATGGGACAGGTAGCTTCATAAATCTACTTGTCCTGTACAAAATCCACTTGTCCCTTTGGTGCCATCATGTAGTGCACCGTCAAATAATGGCAGCACTCATTATAGAAGAGCTCGAATAATAGCCTCTCTGGTTATGTCAGGCTCATAGTATAGAAGGATTTGAATACTAGTGATTTCCTTATTTTGCCTCTTTTCTGCAGATCTACCCATTCATCCTTTCATCCACCCACTGATATCTAGCATTTCACCTTTACATTGGCTTCCATTCATTCTTTCATCAGCCTTTCACCATTCTGTTTGTCAATCCATCCATCCGCCCATCCATATCCAAATCTACCCATCCACCCCCCAAACATATCCATCCATCCATCTCAGCCATCTGTCCATCCTTTCGCTCACCCATTCTTCCGCTCATCCATCAATTTACCCTTTCACTCTTCCATCCTTCCGCTCATCCATCAATTTACCCTTTTCACTCATCCATCCTTTCGCTTACTGATCCATCCACCCTGCAACCCATCTATCTTTTCACCCTTTCCTTCATCAACACATCTATCGTCCATCCACCATCCCTGTCACTCATCCATCCTTTCACTCATTCATCCATCTAGCAAGCCACACTTACACTCATATACTCACTCATCTATCCACTCTTTTACCCACACATCCATCCTTTCACTCACTCACCCTTACACGTTAATTATGGGCCTTTGTCTGCTTAGCTGCAGACCGAAGAGGCTCATCAAGAGCTCCACCCCCGCTGTAGCTGCTAAAGCGAGTGGTTCACGACGCCCTTGAGGCCAAACCTATCCTTCCAGCTCCAAATCTATCATTCAAACTCATCCATCCCTCCTTCCTTCCACTCATCCATCCATCCACTCGCTCATCCATCCATCCACTTTCACCCCCTCCATCCACCCTTTCACTGATATCCATCCACTCTTTCCCTCATCCCTCCATCCAGCCATCCTTTTGCTCTTCCATCTTTCACCCCTCCATCCTCCTTTCCACTCATATCCATCCACCCTTTCACTCATCCCTCCATCCATCTGCTCTTCCGTCTTTCACCCCATCCATCCTCCTTTTCACTCATATCCATCCACCCTTTCACTCATCAATCTATCCATCCATCCTTCCACCCATCTATCCATCCATCCTTCCACCCAGCCACCCATCCACCCACTCCATCAGCCATTCATCCACTCTCTCTCATCCATCAATCCACCCTTTTATTCAACCATCCATCCTTTCACTCATCCATCCACTTTCACCCCATCCATTCATTCACCCTTTCACTCATCCATCCTTACATCCATCCTTTCACTCATCCATCCACTTTCACCCCATCCATCAATTTATTCACCCTTGCACTCATCCATCCATTCTTTCCCTCATCCATCCATTCTTTCACTCATCCATCATTTCACTCATTCATCCATGTATATATCCATCCACCCTTTCATGTCAATTATGAACCTTTGTCTGGACCTGCAGAAAGAAGAGGCCCATTAAGAACTCCACAGCTGGTGTAGCTGCTACAGTGGCGTGTTCAGATGCCCCTGGTGCATGCACAAAGTGAGACGAGAGGTCCAGTGCAAGGAGAGAAATGAGGGTGCCCCTGAGGATTGCATGAATTCCCCATGGGGAAACTAATGAACTTTAATGTAAGCCCTGGATGAGGTAAGATATGAGAGGCCAAGGGGATCGGGTCAGGGCAGTCAGAGGGGGCAGCAGAGGGGGTGGGATGGGGTTAGCAAGTACAGGCACCGGGTGAAACATAAGGTGTACAGGCAAAGCAAAGTGCAAAGGAGGGTTGTGCAGGGGCTGCATGAGAAGGGAAAGCATGGGCTTTACTGTAGGCCCCCGGAGGCGAGGATGAGGAAGGATCTTGGGGCCGATTTGAGGCTCAAGGGTGAAGCACAGAATAAAAGGCAGTGGGTCACAAGGTTAAAGTCAGAGCAGGAGCCAAGAGGCCCTTAAGGCAGCCTCTTACATTCCAGTGATGCGAGTGTTCTGGAGCTGCGTCTCGTGCTAGAAGAAAATGAAAGGACCATAGGAGTGCCTGAAAGCCACACAAGAGCCTCGGGGAGAAAGCAAAAAGACTCTTACCTGACAGTGCGGTAGATGTTTTATATGGAGCTGCAACTTTGAGCTCAGCTCCATCATGTTGTTGTTCTGCTCTGGGGAAATTAAAGTGTACGCCCCAGCTTTTGCATTGACCCTTTCACTGCCAATAAACTGCTCAGAGCTCCTTATTAACTGGCTGTGACCAAAAGGGTTGAACAGCTGTGTATCAGATTACCGTAAAACTGTCTACTTGTCCTTTGGACAAGTTAGAAATTAAAACCTCTTGCCCTTGTAAGAAATCTAGATGTCTCGGGCGTCGGGAGATAGGAATTCCCCACCCCTGCGAGGGACGAGTGGGGCGGTGTCTCACTCCCCCTGGCTGTTTCATCCTCACTGACCTCCTGCTGATGCTTGGTACTCAAGGGCTGCGGCACCCTCCATTGCGGTTAATACTGCGAATGATGTACTCTCACCCCTGTTGAACTCAGGTATACTTTGATATATGCTCCATGGCTGTCTGGTGTCTAAATTCCCTTTCTCAAAGACAGTCATGGTACTGCTGGGGCGGAAGCATATGACCAGGTCCTACTCATGGCAGCGGGGGGCTTACCTTAGCGAGGACTTGACGGCGCCTCGGGGTCGTTTGTATGTGAATCCTGTTGGCATTGCTCCGGGATGGGTGCGGACGGGGACCTCGGTCCCACCGCCTCCCCGCATTCCTGGGGGTTTTCGTTACACTTCCCGGGGATTGGATTTTGTTTTCTATGTTGTATATAAGGTTTGCATTTTGTTCTTTTTTTGGGGAGGGAGTGGGGGGGTCATGGTGGTGGCGTTTTAACATCTCGTATAGATAGGTACGCAGATCACACAGTAAGCCTGCACTCTGTTAGAAGGGGAGAGGTCACTCCTTGGGGGCAGCTGATGGTGGGGGAAATGTTGAGCCTAGTGGGGTATCTATTGAGATGCTGTTTCATTTCCTGACACTATGACAATTTCTATCGGTACCTGGAACGTTAAGGGCCTTAATTCCCTCAGAAGCGCCAAAAGGTATGGAAATACATTATTGATCACCACCTCGACGTAGTGGCCCTACAGGAAACACATCTGGCTAGAGCTGAGGACACACGGTTCCGACACAAACACTACCCTCTGATTTATAGATCGTCCGCACCAACGAAACATAGGGGGTGGCACTCCTGTTTCGGTCCTCCACAAAATTCCAGCCCTTGGATGTACAACGCGATAAAGACGGTCGCTGGGTCATGGTAAAGGGTCGCTTAATGGGGAAACTTTGCACCTGTGTAGCGGTATATGCCCCCAACACTGGCCAGACGGTCTTCTTGCACACTTTTTGGGGAGACTATTGGATTTCCTGGAGGGACCACTGGTACTCATGGGCGACTTCAATTTAACTTGGCAGAAAGATTTAGATAGCACTCACCCGCAACGCTCAGATATGGGTTCCTTCTCCCCGGACATACGACAACAACTTCACGACATGGGACTCCGTGATGCATGGCGCTTTTGTATCCTAACTCATGCGATTACACATTTTACTCACATGTTCACCGTACATACTCCCGTCTCGATTATATTTTTATTAGCCAATCACTCCTGGGTGCCTTACAGGATGCCAAGATTTTCCCCTCTCAATATCTGACCATAGTCTCCTGGCAGTCTCGATGGGATGGAGGGTGGACTCCTCTGCTTCTCCCAGGTGGTACTTCCCGGCTGCGCTTGCCAGAGATAAGGACTCCTGCACTAAATTAAGGGAATCTATCACTGAATTCTTTGACATTAACAAGTCGGAAGACACGTCGGAGTTTACTAATTGGGACGCCTTTAAGGCGGTCTTTCGGGGGAGGTGCATTTCCCTCAACGCCGCGCTAAACTCGCAACGTGCTAAAGAAAGAGAGCGGTTGGAGTCGGAACTGACTTCCACTGAACACGCTCATAAATCAAACCCCACAAGGCATACCCTTCGCAACCTGACAGCGCTTAGGGGTAAACTCCGAGCCATCTACAACAATAGGGCGGAGTACACGCTTCTTAAACTACGTCAACTATCCTACTCCCAGGGCAATAAGATTGGCAAACACCTTGCTAGGCAGCTTAAAGATAAACGAGAGGAGTACATAGGCGGTATACGGGGATCACATGGGGAACTTACTCACAGCGACGAGGAAAAGGCGGAGACCTTTAGCTCCTTCTATAAACATCTCTACACGGGGGATCGCTTAGATCCCGACGCCCAACGGGAATATCTCCACACCCTCCAATCAATCAATCAATCATGTCACTTATAAAGCGCACTACCTACCCGCGAGGGTCTCAAGGCGCTGGGGGAAGAGGGGAGTGGTGCTGCTACTGATCGAAGAGCCAGGTCTTGAGGAGTCTTCTGAAGGCCAGTAGGTCTTGGGTCTGTCGGAGGTTGGTGGGGAGGGTGTTCCAGGTCTTGGCGGCGAGGTGGGAGAAGGATCTGCCGCCGGCGGTCGTTTTCCGGATGCGGGGGACTGTGGCGAGGGCGAGGCTGGTCGAGGCGGAGCTGGCGGGTGGGGGGTGTAGAAGCTGAGTCGTCTGTTGAGGTAGGCTGGTCCGGAGTTGTGGAGTGCTTTGTGTGCGTGGGTGAGGAGCTTGAAGGTTATCCTCTTGTTGACAGGGAGCCAGTGCAGGTCTCTCAGGTGGGGTGTGATGTGGCTGCGTCGGGGGATGTCGAGGATAAGACGTGCAGAGGCGTCTCTGGATGCGTTGCAGCCGTCTCAGGAGCTTAGCCGTCGTTCCTGCGTAGAGGGCGTTTCCGTAGTCCAGCCTGCTGGTGACGAGGGCCTGGGTGACTGTTTTTCTTGTTTCGGTGGGGATCCACTTGAAGATCCTGCGGAGCATTCGGAGGATGTTGAAGCAGGATGAGGAAACGGCGTTGACCTGCTTAGTCATGGAGAGGGTGGGGTCGAGGATGACCCCTAGGTTGCGTACGTGGTCGGTGGGTGGCGGGGCTGTTCCCAGTGATGTTGGCCACCAGGAGTCGTCCCAGGCTGAAGGGTTGGAACCAAGGATGAGGACCTCCGTCTTGTCCGAGTTCAGCTTCAGGCGGCTGATCCTCATCCATTCGGCGACTGCCTTCATTCCTTCGTGGAGGTGGGCTTTGGCGGTGTGAGGGTCTTTGGTGAGGGAGAGGATCAGCTGGGTGTCGTCGGCGTAGGAGATGATGTTGAGGTTGTGCTGTCGGGCGACGTGGGCGAGGGGTGCCATGTAGATGTTGAACAGCGTTGGGCTGAGGGAGGAGCCTTGGGGTACGCCGCAGATGATCTTGGTGGCCTTGGATCGGAAGGGGCGAGGCGGACGCTTTGTGTTCTGCCGGAAAGGAAGGATGTGGTCCAGTCCAGGGCCTTCTCTTGGATCCCGGCGTCGTGAAGGCGTGTTCGTAGTGTGTGGTGGCAGACCGTGTCGAAGGCGGCTGATAGGTCCAGGAGGATGAGGGCTGCTGTTTCTCCGTTGTCTAGCAGGGTCCTGATGTCATCGGTGGCGGCGATGAGGGCGGTTTCGGTGCTGTGGTTGCTGCGGAAGCCGGACTGGGAAGGGTCCAGGATGTTGTTCGCCTCGAGGTAGCGGGTCAGTTGTTTGTTGACGATTTTCTCGGTGACCTTCGTGGGAACGGGAGCAGAGAGATGGGTCGGAAGTTCTTGAGGTCCTTGGGGTCTGCCTTGGGTTTCTTGAGTAAGGCGGTGATCTCGGCGTGCTTCCAGCTTTCCGGGAAGGTTGCTGTCTCGAAGGAGATGTTGATTATTTTCCGGAGATGGGGCGCGATGGCTGTACTGGCTTTGTTGAAGATGTGGTGAGGGCACGGGTCTAGCGGTGAACCGGAGTGGATGGTGTTCATGATCTCGCTGGTGTCCTCGTCGTTGATGTTGGTCCAGGAGAGCAGGCGGTTGGTGGTTGTGGGGGCAGTGGTCTCGGTGGTTGCCGGGGCGGTCGTGGTGTTGAAGCTGTCGTGGATGTCGGCGATTTTGCGGTGGAAGAAGGTGGCCAGTGAGTCGCACAGGTCTCGCGACGGCTGGATGTCGTTGGTGTTGGAGCTGGGGTTGGAGAGTTCCTTCACGATGTTGAAGAGCTCTTTGCTGTTGTGTGCGTTGTTGTCTAGGCGGCTCTTTGAGTGAGGCCCTTTTGGCGGATCTGATGAGGTGATGGTGACTGCGGGTGGCGCTCTTGTGGGCGGCGTAGCTGTCCGCTGTCCGTGGAGCCAGATCTTCTCCAGTTTTCGGCATGTTCGTTTGGAGGCCTGGAGGTCTTCGGTGAACCAGGTGGCTTTCTTGCTGGTGTGGCTGTTGGGCGGATTCTTGAGCGGGGCGAGGGTGTTGGCGCAGTCGTTGATCCACTGTCTGAGGTTGCGGGTGTCGGGGTCGGAGGGTTCGGCCTCGGCGGGTTCGGTCCCGCAGGTCTCCCCTGAAGGGAATGAGACACTTTCTGCCCCCATCACCTCTGACGATGTTCTCTCTGCTATTAAGGCTCTCAAGCTCCATAAAGCTCCTGGTCCGGACGGCTATACCGACATATTTTATAAAACTTTTGCATCTGATATCACCCCGCATCTTACACAGCTCTTTAATAAGATGGCGGAGGAAGGCTTAACCTCTGGCTCCATGTCGGAAGCAATGATTACTGTTATACCCAAACCAGGGAAGGACCCTCATGCGTGCGCCTCCTACAGGCCTATCGCCCTGCTCAACCTCGATGCGAAACTCTATTCCTCCATATTGGCTAAGCGGCTCAATGAGCTTATGCCCGACCTCATACACCCGGACCAATCGGGATTTATTAAAGGGCGCCAAACCCACGATAACACCCGCCGAATAGTCCACCTTATTGAGAAGGCCAATAGACGTCGGATTCCCGCGGTCCTGGTGGGATTGGACGCGGAAAAAGCTTTGACAGGGTGGATTGGGCGTTTCTTTTTCATACCTCGCGGCTTTTGGCTTTGCACCCGAATTTCTCACTATGATTCGGGCTAACCATCTTCAACCCCATTCTAAAGTGATGATCAATGGCACACACTCGTCCTCTTTCTCCCACTCCAGAGGTACCAGACAGGGGTGTCCCCTCTCCCCGCTGCTCTTCGCCCTTAGTATCGAGCCACTAGCAACAGCAATTAGAGCGAACCCTACGATTCAGGGGATCCCTTTCACGGGGAACAACATAAAATCCCCCTCTTCGCTGACGACGTCCTGCTGTCATTGGCGGACCCAGCCACATCCCTGCCACCCCTACAGGCTGAGCTGGTTCGGTTTGAGGCACTAGCGGGCTTTAAAATAAATCTAGGCAAGTCCTACATCCTCAACCTCACACTTCCTACAGCGGAGCTTTCCAGGCTGCAACCCCTCACACCTCTTCAATGGGCCACTTCATCCATACAATACCTGGGGGTTCAGGTTACTCCAAGAGTGGAAGGACTATATGCCGCCAACTTCCCCCCCCGAGACTCACGCGGATACAAGCAGAGCTTACTAAATGGAAGCCCCTCTTTCTGTCCTGGCTGGGTCGGATCCATGCCATTAAGATGACGCTTCTCCCCAAGCTCCTCTATTTATTTCAAGCCCTGCCCATAGAGTTAGAGGGGACTTCTTCCGACGCGTTAAGGCTATGATCTTAAATTTCATTTGGCAAGGGAGAAGGGCTCGCTTCTCTTTTCGATACTTCGTCGGTCCAGAGCGGAGGGTGGAGTCGGACTCCCAGATATTCATTTATATTACAAGGCCGCCCAACTCCGCGTACTGATTGAATGGACAAAACATGACTCCGACAAACACTGGCTACATATGGATCGCAGTGTGACCAGGCGGACTATATGGGATCTGATCTGGCGGCCTAAACAAGATAGACCCAAGAACACTTACATCAGCACTCCCACACGCACAACCCTTAAGGTATGGGATTCAGTGGCAAGCGATAAGAGATGGTCCTCTTTTCCCTCCCCTTTCACGCCTCTTCATTTCAATCCGGCATTCCCCCGGGGATGCAGGCGGGACCGTTTGACACCTGGAGGGAGGGAGGATGTTTAGCTCTAACACATCTTTTCCATAACTTTGACCCTCTCACTTTTGATAACTGTAAAAGGGACTATGGCCTGGAGAATACAGAACGATACCGCTATAGCCAATTACTGCATTGGGCCCTTACACCACAGGTCCGGGAGGCGGCTACTCGTCCCCTCACAAAATTTGAAGCTTTTCTCACTAAGGCTACCACTATGAAAGGCGCGATTTCCTTTTTATATAAGTTTCTCCTTACCACTACGCGCTCCCCGCGCCTCGATACATGGCCATGTGGGAAGGAATCCTCCAACGAGACATCTCAGACGACGAATGGTCCCACCTGTGGTCCGATACCATGAAATTCAACCACTCCATAGAGCTCAGGGAAGCACACCTTAAGACCATGATGGATTGGTATCTTTATCCCTCCAAGCTTAGACGGATCTTCCCCACTACCTCTGATCGATGCTGGAGGGGATGCGGGCTTCTGGGGGACTTCCAGCACATCTGGTGGGACTGCCCACATATACGGCCCTTCTGGGAAGAAATACTTGCACACATTAAAGACATGTTGGGATATCCTGTTCCTACTACTATGGCTGAGGTCCTGCTGGGGCTCCGTGATCCTGCCTTGGAACATCAGACCCGGGCGGATAAAACTATCATGTGGCTCTGCATTGGAGCGGCGAAGGTCACACTGGCAGCCGCCTGGAAAAACAGGGAAGCTCCGGCAGTCTCCCTCTGGCACTCTAGACTATGGAAGCTACTCAGTATGGAACGTATGTCAGAAGTCTTTAGAGCTAACTTTATGAACCTGGTCACCTTTCTTTCCCATGGCCTTCCATCTGCTGTTTGCCCTGCCTCTATCAGAGCCTTACACCTTTTTCAGATATGAAGTACAACCTATCATGACACAATGATGAAGATATTTTTAGGTGCCACCACCATGTTGGGGAGGGGGAGGGAGTTGGGACAGGGTTGGTTAATTATTTTATGTTTCTTGATGTATTGCTCCATAGAGGAGAGCTGTTCTATTAAGTACGGTAGTATTTTCTGTTTAATGCCTTCTGACTAGACGGACTTGAGAACATGCCTTATCGAAAGATGGTTGGACACTTTCTCATTTTATCTATCGCACTGTGCAGGACACGGAGACTTGCTCCGAACCCAATACTGTTGGACACTGTACCTTTACTTTTGCACCATGTTTAGATTGGGTCGGGGTCGATCTTTAGCGTGGAGTACGCTGCACAATTTCCGTTCATCCCATTTTTGTATCGTCATTTGAGCAAGACAAAAGATGGTAAAAGCATATGTTGTATTATGTTACGAATTCAATAAAAATATGTTTGATAAAAAAAAAAAATACCTATAACTTAGCACTAGCTGAGTATAAGGCAGCTGTTATAAGTACTAAAACAAACTACAAGTAAAATTGAAGCTGCCAAAAACTCAAGAGAGCTTTTCAAGACCGTCACTGCCTAGTCCAAAATGCAGCAGGTGAATCAATTTGCACCCGACCAAGCCCTTTTAGATAAAATGGCTTACTTCTATCAGAAGGTCAAAACGGTCTATGAACTACTTGCTGGTAACGTCCCGGCAGCGCTCGGACCCCCCCTTGCCACCGGGAGTCCATTTTGAACACTACGATGTGTCAGTTGGTCAGTTTCTCTTCATTAACGGTGGTCAAAGTTAATGAGCTATTACTAGCGACAAAATCTGGCTCCCCAACTGATCCCTGTCCCCCGCAATAATACACCTGGCCTCTGAAAAGATCAGTACCATACTAACTCCGCTGCTAAATAACGTCATTAGTTCTGGAACCTATCCAGTCTCTTGGAAGAAAGCATGTATTAGACCAATTTTAAAGAAACCCTCTCTTGATCCACTAGATGTGAAGAGTTACTGACCGAGGGCAGGGAGATTCCACAGCTGTCTGAAACAAATTATGGGGATGATGCATCAGTTACCTCAAACTGAATACTACCAAAACGAAGGTCATGGAGTTTGGGATAGTGCCTCCACTTTGGGATCAATCCTAGTGGCCGGCAGAAGCAGGCAGCTGCCCAAACTCCTCGGCAAAGCTCAGGAACCTAGGGTTTCTGATTGACGTCCATCTTAACTTTGCCGGACAGATTAACCAGGTGACATCATCCTGCTCCTTCCTATTGAAAATCTTGCGTAAAGTCCTACCGCTCATCCCTTTAGACCTCAGGAAAGTGGTTATAGTAGCCATAGTCCTCTCCTGCATCGATTATTGTAATGCACTTAACCTGGGAGTTGACAAGCGCCAACTGCTAAAACTAAAATCACTACAAAATACAGCAGCTCGAGTGCTACTCAACATCCCTAAATACCAACATATCTCAAATAGTATTAGGGAACTGCACTGGCTACCAATCAAGCATCGCATTGAGTTTAAGGCATTATGCCTGGTGCATAAAGCACTGTACGGGGGAGGGTCGGGGGACCTACAGAATCTTTTTCAGTGGCATGTACCAAATCGGAAACTTCGATCGGCCAACAAAGGATTAGTTCAGGTCCCCAGGATACATAAGGCCAGATGGGGTGGTCGAAGTCTCTTATACCGAGCATCGAAGCTCTGGAATGAACTGCCGGCCATCTTAAGGTTTCAGAATTCCAGACCACGGTTCAGAAAAAGGCTAAAGACCTGGCTCTTCCCTGCCAGGGAATGAAGCTGTTGTATTCGTCCGCTACTCGCTCCCCTGCTACACATAGCGCCAAGACGCATTTGTGCGCTCTACAAGTCACTTACTTACTATGTAATATGTGAGGTCATAAGCAGTGCATTGCGGGGGCGCAAGTTATAATTAGCTCACTAACTAAAACGGCTGAATTTCACTGGCTTAGTACGAGTGAATCCTGAGCCTAACTATAACGTCCCTGTAACCTTTGTTTTTTTAATATATAATCAATACGAACAACCATTTTTCGTAAGACGGCATGCAACTCAATATTGCATAGTAACATACATCTACGCTCTTTAAAACCGAGCATATAATATAGCCAGCATTTGAGAGCATGCAGGATATATGTTCTACTAATGAATTGTTCATGGCGAAAGCCAGGTCCATGGTTCTACGATTTATGGAGAGAGGATATCCAGAACAAGTTCTCATTGAAGGGAAACAAAGTTTTGACAAAAGACACAGCAGCTATTGTTACAAAAAAAAGCAGACAGGCACCACAACAGAGAACATGAATGAACAAGACCATGTGATAAGGTTCTTTATAGGGTATAACATGGAACACAGCATGATCTGTTCCCTGATCAAACGAAATTGGCACATATTGCAACATGATGAACACCTTAAAGGGATAGAGGGCCAATATTCGAGCAGAACATACTGTAAAGCTCCATCACTGGGCAATATGCTAACTAAGTCTATGTTTGATCAGGAACTGAACTGGCTAACTAATAGGAGCACAGGCTACAAGAAATGTGCCACTTGCAAGTTTGGATCAAACCAAACCTCCTATGCAACCTATGAGGGAAGAGCCCGCAAAATCTAGGAAAAGATCACCTGTGAAACTGAATTTGTGGTCTATGTACTGAAACGTGGTTGTGGTATGCGATATGTAGGGAGCACTGTCAAAGTCAAACTCAGGATTGTACAGAATATCAGCGCCATTAAGCATCGAGATAGAGCATAATGGCTAAACATTTATGGGCTGTACATCAGGGCAATTTGGCATCCTTGCAATATTCTGGTATAAAACATGTGAGTATTCATCCACGCAAAGGGAATAAAGAACTTGAGTTATGGTGTTGTGAATCAAGGAAGATTGTCCTATTAGGTACTGAGAAACCATGGGGCCATAATCTTGATGCAGAACTGTATGTCCATCTTTGAGATTGCTTAATCCTGATCACTGCTACACTGTCCTGTTAAAATTAATTTGAACTTGTTCTGCTTTTAGCGGATTTTGACTAATTTCAATGAAAATGAACATTGCTGCACCTCCAAAGTATGAATTTGATGACCAGGCTTGTATTGTAAGTTTTTATGAGGGATTTTTTTGCACACATACTTGGCACATAATTGCACTAGCACTTTATTAAACTGATCTCAGTGATGAGAAATATGGATCTAGGCCACGCAAATGACCACATTAGGAGTTATTACATCGTGGCATTATGAAATTCTCTCATTTCAATAATGGTACCTTGCCAAGAAAGAATAGGATTTATTATGCAATTGCACTTTATCACTGATTATAAAGTCACACTTAGTCCTATGTTCTGCGCTCTGGTTGATTTACTATCTTGGAATTGTGCGTAATTATTGGCAATTAATGTAAATGTTTGCAATTAAGCACTTGCACTTTATGTGCCTTTGTGTACTCTATGTATAGATTTATATCTAGCAAATTGCGGTTTCATAATAAGATATAGGATCATCTTGGTAGTATACATATTTGATAGATTGTAACCCTGTAAAGGGAAAGTGGAATTTTTTACATCATGCATCTGCATTTTACAATAAGTATAGAGTATTATTTAGCCTAATTAATGTTGAAAATATTGAGGCTTTAACACAAACAGAATGAAACTGTTTACAATTTAGCATTTGCACTTTCTTAATGCGTTTGTGTGCACTTTATGAATATATAGAAAATTGGAACATAAGTTTCATAAGTAAAGCAATCCACACCAAGTGTAGCAGAAGAGTAATTATGTTCATATATTATAAAAGAAACACTTGCACTTTATACGAGCATAGTGCATTTTATGGAAATCCTTGGATGAATATTAGGAAATGGGGGTCAACAGACATGACAACTTGAAAAATTTGGATTTTTGATGAATCCAACACTGTGAAAAAATGTTGACCTAGTAAAATTGTGAGAAGCATTCTAGATGTTGCAAACAGGAAATGAATGAGGGTCATGTGATGTATGTTTTTTTTTATTTCACTATGGTTGTGGGAATGGGGTTGCCCAGTTGAAGGCGTAAGCTGAAACGTGTATGCGTCCTGTGTTGGGTGTTGCGGCATATGAAGTCATATGCAAAAAAAATAAACGACTAAAGAAAGCGGACTCACCAGTGTTTCTGGCTCTTTCACGGGATGAGAGAGACACACAGCTTTCAGGTAGCAATAAAAATGTCAAGATAATGCTTGCGATTATGTTCCTGCTACAGAGAGATCGGACATTTGTCTAGTGGCAGTTTTGACACCAAAGTAGCGCAGAGGGCCTTCTGCAAAGAACAGATGTGTTTTTTTGTGTATAGCTAAGTGAATTAGTAACGCTAGGTGTTACAAATGCTTTAAAACAAATGAAATGTATGTGAGAGGGGCTACGGCGAGAGGGTCATGTTTGCTGGGTGGTAGTGAGGGAATCCAAGGAGGTGCTCATACCATGTATTTTGTAAAGCGCATATTCGCCTGTGGGAATCTTGGCGCTGAACATGTTTATTGGAGGTCATGGGCGGGGGCGCCAAAATGATTTTGCACTGTGTGCCACCTGCCCTAAAGGCTGTGATGATGGCTATGTGGCAAAGTGAAGTAATACTGTCTTTTTTTCCCTTTTGGTCTTTGAAGAACCTGCAGATTTTGGAAAGGCAAAGTAATGTGACTTCGTCATTTGACTGTTGCATACATCACTCACGCACACACATACTGTTTCAAATCAACAACATATGTCTATTACCTAGGATAGTGTTTTTAAAGGATGGTTTTAAACGCTAGCAGAGATGGCGATTCGTTGGATGAATGCTGCCAAGTTAGGTTTTTGAGCCCAGCTTTGAGGCAGGATCAGAGACAGAAGATACAGACCGCATCCGAGGGAGAGGACAATGGAACAGAATCTGGGAGTGATTTTTCAGTAGGCGCAATTCCATCCAACAACTCATCTTCCAGCAATTGAGGGAAATGACGATGACAGTCATGCTGTCCCTCTGCAAGCACAGTCTGTGCAACGGGACAACAGTAGCATGTTAGACCAAACTAGAGAGCAGGCATGTGCCGCAGCAAGCACAGAGTGCACTCTTGGCAGCCTCCCAAATTTAGTTAAGCCCCAAATCCCACCTTTCACTGGTGGCGCTGGATGTTAAGTCGATACGGCTAATTTTTTGCCAACTGACTACGTCCATCTCTTTTTGGATGTCTACTTCCTTGAGGAAATTGTGCAGCAAACAAATCTGCATGCCGAACAATTTTTGAGGGAGCATGGAGGCACACTTGGGCCTCATTCTAGGGCACACAAGTGGACTTCCAATTCTTTAGGGGAGTTGAAGGCAATTTTTGTCCCTGTGCCCAAAATGAGGGTAGTGCTTAAACCAACCTTGCTGTCCTACTGGTCTACTCACATGGTTTGGATAACCTATCTTCGCACAGTACATGAGCGGAGATTGTTTTTGGCTATTGCAGCGCATGCTGCATTTAAACGACCATTCTGCTGCATTCCCCTGGGACTATCCAGACCATGACGGGTTGTTCAAAATTTGGACTGTCGTAGCACATCTGTCTGTCAGGTTTCCAGAGGTTTATACTCCTGGAAAGAATATAGTCATTGATGAGTCCTTGATCCAGTACAAAGGGCAGCTGCTGTTCAGGCAGTACATTTCGAGCAAACTAGCTCGCTATGACATCAAACTGTATATGTTGTGAGAGCCCGACTGGCTATGTGTAAAGCTTGAGTGTATACAGGGATGGACTTCACTCTAAACCCTATAGATTACCCTCCCCTGCTAGAGGTCGCAGGAAAGATTGTATGGGAGCTTGTCCAGCCACCCCTTCACAAAAGGTGATAACCTTTATGTGGACAATTTCTATATGGGAGAAGAGCTCTTCAGTGAGCTCTACAAAGCTGGCCCTGTGGCCTGTGGTAGTTAGTGGTCACCGCAAAGGATTCCCGCACGAGCTGGTTTGTAAGAAGCCTCAGAAATCCCACAGCACTGCATTCCAAGGAACTGCTCGCAGTCAAGTTCTCAGATAGGCACAATGTGTACGTGCTCACTACAATTCATGAGAGCAATTACCCAGTCACGGTTTGGGGTCAGATGGCCGAAGTCCACAAGCCCACCTGTATACTTGATTAAAACAAGTACATGGGCGGAGTGGACAAGAACGACCAGGTTCTTCGGCCATACAATGAGAGCCATAAAACTCTCACTTGGTATAAGAAACTGTTTACCCACCTGATCAAGATGGCAACATACAAGGTGTATGGTCTTTATTGTCAGACAACCACAGGAAGACTCATGTCTTTACTTTCAGTTGTCTGATTCAAAATCTCATTGCTACAGAAGCAGCAGCCCCCATTTCATATGCTCTGGCGGATGTGGCACGGCTGCAGGAGCGACAATTTGCTGATGGCATTCCTGCAACAGCCAAAAAGGAGCGACCAGGTCATCGTCGTAAAGTGTGCTTGATGCAGAGAAAGAGGCAGGAGAGTCGTGTTTACTGTGCCTAGTGCCCATCTCAGCCAGCCTTGTGTTTTCCTACTTGTTTTATGTTGTATCATACTAAAGTAAAGTACTGGAAAATTGACTGAGGTGGAGCTGTCGTTGGGTAAAGCTTTCAATGGTTGTGAATGGATACCTACTGAATTGGCCACTACTTTGCTAGGAAAGCAGCTGCAGAATTGTAGTTCCTCTACTTCAAGAAGTCATGGACTTCTTGACACCTTTATACACCCTCAGAACGTGGTAGGTGTTCTGTTCACCAATTGACAAGCGGATTATAGTCCCCCACACTGCACATACTGGTGGACAGAACATACGCTGCATTGTCACAGAGTAGTCTGTTTCGCAAAATGTCAAAGGATTGACTGGATTTTGAAGTGCTTGTTAAGGAACTTATGTATACTACACAAGGACCACCATGATTGCCATTGAGAACCAGAGTAAGTGCAATAAGCCAAACAATGTCCAGTGGGACTTATTCACCAACATTTCTACTTCCTTTGAAAGTGTGCAAACTCATTTAGTAACTTGTATCATAACCATGTTATTGAAAAGGGGTACAGGACAATAACTTGTATGATGTGTTTTCACATCTTTAGCATAAAATGTGAAAACAATCATCATACAAGACAGTGCCCTGTATCCTTTTTTAATAACATTGGGTATGATACAAGTTAGTTATTGAGCTTTCACGCTGTCAAAGCAAAAGTAAAAATGTTGGCGAATGAGTCCCAGAGGACAATTGTTTGGCTTAATACTTTAGGAAACTTAGGCAATATTCCCCAGCACGTTTGCCTTAGTTTCAACGGTAGATAAGCTTGCTCGGTTCGAGGAACACAACAGGCCTCGCAGGGCATCATCGGACACCCCCAACTTGCATCAACAAAATGGAATGAGTTGTATTTAGCACATGACGGACACGTTTTCTCAAGCTTCGTCAGAACTTAGTAGAGGTTCAGTTTGCTGTATGATAAGTGCATTACAGTCACAGGGCAGCACATAACGGTGGATGGGACATATGCTATGTTATCACTGACTTCCCTGTGTCTCAAAACTACAGTTATTCAAAGTTTGTTTTATTTAGGAAACTTTGGAAAATTCCCCAGCAGGTTTCCCTTATTTTCCAAGGTAGATATGCGCACTCAGTTCAAGGAATTGGCCAAGGGGCATACTCTGACACCCCCCAACTTGCATCCACAAACTGGAAGGAGTTTGATTTATCAACAGTGAGTGCGCTAAAGGCACATGAAAGATGCGCCTTTCTGAGCCTTATGTGGCTGTCATATGAGCCATTAGTAAAGGTTCAAAAGGCATACGTTCAGTCATGTTCAGCAAGAAGGTAGTTACTTGACAGGTGGTAAAATGTAGTCAAACACCTGCAAATCTCAAATTTATCTAAGAAAATCAAAGTGAGACCGCGACAGACACGTCAGTTTTCAGAGGGCTGCCAATGCGGGTACAGAAGTCTAGGTCAGGTAGCATTCACTGCAGTTGTCCCTAGGGTGCCCGTTTGGAGTATTTCAGAAAATTAAATTGTTGAATAGTGTGCAATACGAAGCATTACATATGTGGTTTGACAAAGACCACAAACAAGTCCATGCTCTTTATCTGCAGACCACTCCAAAAGCAAAATTTCTAGCAGCAAAAACATAAGAGGTAGGTTACCATCAAATAGCTGGCGCTACAGCAGTCCCAGCAAATTTAGAACCACTGGCTAAGCCAAAAGGACGCACCTATACAAGAGCTATTGGCATTGCCAATATTTTTAGCCATGTTGTTCACCAGCGTGACTGCTGTTCAGCATGGCTCAAAGTTAGTGGCATAAAGGAGAGTGGCGGTGCGGAGGGCTAGAGTGACAGCAGTCTTAGGGTGGAGTGGCATATCGGCGTAGGGTGGAGTAGAGGGGAAGGAGCGCCATAGAGCGGCCTAGACTGAAGTGGGGTAAAGTACAAAGTAGATAGGTGTAGAGTGCATTGGTTTTTTTGTGAAGTGGTGTAGAGCTCATTGGCCTCGAGTGCAGTGACGTAGGGTGCCGCAGCGTGGAGTGGCGCACAGCTGGAGTAGAGTACAGTGGGGTGGAGTAGATTGTTGTGGAGTGGCGCAGAATAGTATGCAGCGGTGCAGAGTAGATTAGAATGAGTGGAGTAATGTAGGGCAGAGTAGTGTGGCATAGAATGCATTGGCATAGAGTGCAGTAGAGTGGTGTAAAGTTGAGCAGTGCAGAGTAGAGTGCAGTACCGTAGAGTTCAGTGGCAGAGTTCAGTCTTTTAGAGTAGTGTTCAGTGATGTGGTGGAGAATGCATTGGCGTACAGTGCAGTGATGTAGAGTGGTGCATAGAGCAATAGCATAGAGTAGAATGGTGCAACGGTGAGCAGAGCAGCACAGACTGCAGTGGTGGAGTGGCGTAGTAGATTGTTTCAGACTAGAGTAAAGTGGTTTGGAGTGGTGCAGGGTAGAGTGCACTGGTTTCGAGTAGACTAGGGTGCACTGGTTTCGAGTAGACTAGGGTGCACTGGTTTCGAGTAGACTAGGGTGCACTGGTTTCGAGTAGACTAGGGTGCACTGGTTTCGAGTAGACTAGGGTGCACTGGTTTCGAGTAGACTAGGGTGCACTGGTTTCGAGTAGACTAGGGTGCACTGGTTTCGAGTAGACTAGGGTGCACTGGTTTCGAGCAGACTAGGGTGCACTGGTTTCGAGTAGACTAGGGTGCACTGGTTTCGAGCAGACTAGGGTGCACTGGTTTCGAGTAGACTAGGGTGCACTGGTTTCGAGTAGACTAGGGTGCACTGGTTTCGAGTAGACTAGGGTGCACTGGTTTCGAGTAGACTAGGGTGCACTGGTTTCGAGTAGACTAGGTGCACTGGTTTCGAGTAGACTAGGGTGCACTGGTTTCGAGTAGACTAGGGTGCACTGGTTTCGAGTAGACTAGGGTGCACTGGTTTCGAGTAGACTAGGGTGCACTGGTTTCGAGTAGACTAGGGTGCACTGGTTTTCGAGTAGACTAGGGTGCACTGGTTTCGAGTAGACTAGGGTGCACTGGTTTCGAGTAGACTAGGGTGCACTGGTTTCGAGTAGACTAGGGTGCACTGGTTTCGAGTAGACTAGGGTGCACTGGTTTCGAGTAGACTAGGGTGCACTGGTTTCGAGTAGACTAGGGTGCACTGGTTTCGAGTAGACTAGGGTGCACTGGTTTCGAGTAGACTAGGGTGCACTGGTTTCGAGTAGACTAGGGTGCACTGGTTTCGAGTAGACTAGGGTGCACTGGTTTCGAGTAGACTAGGGTGCACTGGTTTCGAGTAGACTAGGGTGCACTGGTTTCGAGTAGACTAGGGTGCACTGGTTTCGAGTAGACTAGGGTGCACTGGTTTCGAGTAGACTAGGGTGCACTGGTTTCGAGTAGACCAGGGTGCACTGGTTTCGAGTAGACTAGGGTGCACTGGTTTCGAGTAGACTAGGGTGCACTGGTTTCGAGTAGACTAGGGTGCACTGGTTTCGAGTAGACTAGGGTGCACTGGTTTCGAGTAGACCAGGGTGCACTGGTTTCGAGTAGACTAGGGTGCACTGGTTTCGAGCAGACTAGGGTGCACTGGTTTCCGAGTAGACTAGGGTGCACTGGTTTCGAGTAGACTAGGGTGCACTGGTTTCGAGTAGACTAGGGTGCACTGGTTTCGAGTAGACTAGGTGCACTGGTTTCGAGTAGACTAGGGTGCACTGGTTTCGGAGTAGACTAGGGTGCACTGGTTTCGAGTAGACTAGGGTGCACTGGTTTCGAGTAGACTAGGGTGCATTGGTTTCGAGTAGACTAGGGTGCATTGGTTTCGAGTAGACTAGGGTGCATTGGTTTCGAGTAGACTAGGGTGCATTGGTTTCGAGTAGACTAGGGTGCATTGGTTTCGAGTAGACTAGGGTGCATTGGTTTAGAGTAGACTAGGGTGCATTGGTTTAGAGTAGACTAGGGTGCATTGGTTTCGAGTAGACTAGGGTGCATTGGTTTCGAGTAGACTGGCGTAGGGTGCATTTATTTTTAAAGCTTTATTGAAGTTTTTTTTTTTAATCCTAATCAAACACCATGGAGCATCCACAGTAAGGCTTCCAAAGGATACATACAACAAAGAGGCAATCGTGCAGCATCCGACAGCAAAAAAAAAAAAAACACTGAAGATCAACAGGAGGGAGGGAGATCTGCAGCATCCATCCTCATTACAACCACAACACTGAACGCCCAATAGCAGGGCGGACCCAGAAGCACAGGGCACTCAACTAGAGTACCAGTCTATCCCAACACCCTGGACACAGCATCAGCAATTCCCACTCCCAGGGCACTACCCTCATATGTCTCAAGCCCCAAGTCATAGTAACGCAACCAGGGCCCCCGCACCTTGCCGAATTTTGCAGAGTGCATTGGTTTTGAGTTGCGTGGTGCAGACTAGATTCAAGCAGTGCAGGGTAGAGTGCAGTGTAGATTCGAGTGGCATAGACTGGATTGGCACCGAGTGCAGAGTAAAGTGGTATGGAGTGGCGTATGGAGTGGCGTATGGAGTGGCCTAGACTAGAGTTGCGAAGAGTGTAGTGGTGCATAGTAGAGTGGGATACCGTGCATTGGCTTAGCAGTGTAAAGGCAGAGTAAAGCGGCATAGTGGAGTGGTGCAGAGTAGAGTGCAGTGACGTAGTGTAGGGTAGAGTGGTGCAGAATAGAGTGCTGAGAGGTAAAAGTGGAGTATGCATGGTGTGCTACCGCACTGTCATTACAGACAACACACCCACCATTGAAATGACCATTACACTTGCACAGGCACACAGTTTTATGATAAAACAGTTATGATAAAAGTATACAGCGGACTAATGATAATGTGTGGAAATGCCATCACCTAGTGTATCGATTTGTTTTGATTGCATTAAAATGTGTTTCCACTACACTTCAGAGTTGCAAAAAAATGTTTTTCATTTGTGCGCCCCTAATTCTGATATTTTGAAATATCCACAGTTTTAGACACATTTACATTTTGTTGTGTGCTAGAAAAAAACATGGTACAGACTTCCTTCCGTCAAAAACAGCCCTAGTAGCCAGCACAATTGTCATAAATCCTCTCACTTCGAATTCAGAGAAAGAAAAGTAAAGTAAACACCCAGCTCTCTGGGAAGACAGAGCTTGACATTTCACCTCTGAATGCACAGAAAATGTAACGAGATAAGAAAAAAAGATTTAAAAGGCATGTTTACAGAAATAGAGCATGGGTTGAAGGATACCATAAGCTAGGTATGGGACACGGAAGAGACTAATTCAAGCTGGACAGCCAAAATCAAATAAAGCCAGCAAATAGAAACCAAACAAATGTGAGTTACAAAGTACCACAAAGTCAATGGTAGGTAAAGGGTGGAATGCACTCCCATGAAAGCTTTCTGAATGTCCCCAAGATGTCGTTAGCAAACAAACAGATGTGCTGTCTAGTACGCTTCGACCTAAAAACTACTGGTCATCATACCCCCACCGTCTAGTACACTGAGGAGAAACTAACCAACCACCCCAGTTATGGCATAGTAAACAGAGGCGCTAAATATGGGCCTGAAAAAGCATTACACAAGATTCCTGCAACAGAATAAGGATATATATTGCTACTTAGTAGTCGCGAAGAAAGGCCCAAAACTATAGCACTGTGCCATCCTGGACCTAAAAGCAAACATGTTCAAAGAGTTCAGAATGTTTATCACATTAAATCGTTCTACCAATTCTAAGGAGATAAATGCGTGACCGATCTAAAAGACATGACCCAATCTGTGCTAAAGACAACATTCCTAGTACCCATGATTGGTAGCAAAAACTACCAATGGAATGCTTAGGTTTAATCTTGATTCAGCCACCGGGACCTGCAATAATGCATGGCAGTGGTACTGGATTTTTTTCCACCACAAAGTGATAACTGACATTTATTGACAATTGGCTTCTCAAAACACTCAGCGAAAGGTCATTCAGGACTTACAAATGCAACAACAGCTTTTACGTGTTCTAGGACTGCAAGTCAAAGCAGATAACTTTGTCAATACAATCGAAATTTAAAGCTGGTTAGAGACACTATGTAGTGTCTCCTTCGCAGGATACCACAAGAATAACCTCCTACAGGCAATATCATCCAACCGTCAGACAAGACTCATCTCTTCTGGCTTCCAACAGTATGTATTTCTTGGTATCAGACACAAAATTACTCGAGACGTGGGGGGGTGAATGTCAAGGTTATCAGTGGGATGGGATTTTCATGAGCCAAGTACCCGTGCAGTCCCTCGAATGGCAGTGTTAAACCACAATATGATTAAATGTCATTCCAGCAACCAAAGGAAGAAGCTACTGTAACTATGATTTTGGGGGCGCAAATGAAAGGTCTTCCATAGCAGCAACAGTGTCACATCAACAAGCTAGAATTGACAGCAGTCTCTCACACTAAAAAGGTTCCTCCATGCCCTGTGCATCAAAGTGAGGCCATTCTATGAACTCTACCCTCAGAGGTAATCTGAAATAGCTGATGTAGTGAGAAGGCTGGGACTTCATAAGAGCCTGGAGCTACTCAAATAGGAGGTTATGTTCTTTATTCCATTTTAGGCCCTCAAATCACATCAAAGGTAGGTCCAGTCGGTTTGATCCTCCCTAAAACTAACTCTACTGGCTTACAGGCCACACCAAACAACATTCTGTTATATCCCTTCACTCAGCATTCCAGACACCAGCTAAAACAAAGGAAATGGGGACACACTGGATATTATGACAGTCCCGTGTAATAAAAACAAGCACTGCCAAAAACCAATAGGCCTGTTGGCCACAATTTTTTCGCAAACTTATTCGTTGAATAAGCTAGTGTCCGCGCCAATTTTAAAAAAACGCACACCGCTGGCCGAAAAAAAAAAAAAAAAAAAAAAAGCATACGTTGCCACAGTAGTACCTGGAACTTAAAGTTCTCCTTGTGTAAAGAGCAGAGTACAGTCGCTAAGTGCCAGGAGCCAATTTTGTGTTAAGTGGACTGACCTCTACCCCATGCTGTAGTGGGTAAAAGAAAAAAATGTGAATGACAGACCATTGGATGACGAGGGCCTGATGAAAGCCCCTACAATTATATTACATAATTTTAACATACACACATATATACATACACACACATATATACATACACACACATACACTGTACCTTCGGGCCAGCATTTTGCCCATTAGTCGGTTGAATTGACATTTTGTTTCCTCCCTCCACATCATACAGCATGGGGTAATAGGTCAACTGCTTCACCAACTGGCTCTAGCACAGTGAATGTCAGCATTTTTCCTGACCACCTGTACACATCTACAGGAATACTTAAATTTGGCATTTTGTATTGGTAGACAGTAATTTAATGTAGTACCACATTTTCTATGCGCCAATAATTTTCCCGCGGTGTGCATTTAAAATAAAATTGGTTCCTAAAAGTCTTCAAAGTCCACCTGCTTTTTGGGAAGCAGTGGTACTGTTCAATTAGAATATGCAATAGTTAATTCAAGCATGTTGCCGGCAAGCCCAGATGTAGACTTTTTTAAATTCTTGTGGCACAACCAAAGACACCTGCAAAACCAAGCACCTATTCAACAATTAAAGAGTCGTTTCCTACAAAATAATTAGATACCAAAAAGCCAACAACCTTACCAGACAAACCCAATGAGCAATATACACATCGCATGTTATTTAGAGCGTCCTATGTCACTCTTGTCTGGGCTCCACCAGTCCATATCTCAGCTATATTCACTAACTAGACTCAAAGAGGGATATCCATGTGGGTCGGGTTTCAACGCCCAGCACGCATGCTTTGGGCTTCTAAACTAGGAATATGCTTGTTACACTATTTCATCTTTACATATTGGAGAGAACCCCACGGCGGAGAAGGGGGAAATGTATTTGCATCCCTAGTACACCAACAATGATCCTGTCTCAAATTCTAAAAGCACCGTTTTCTACTCGCATGCAGACGGGCGTCTAAGATCGACTCTACAACCCGAAACCATTTAATGTGAGAAACCGATTAAATGATTACTTACCGATATTCAAAAAGAAAACATAAAACAAATTCGCAAAACGTACGTCAGAGTAACAATGCAATCTGGTTTTTCATGTAGAAAACATCTACTTAATAAAAGGTGCAATGCAACCACAGTTTACGGGCATGACCATTTAAAGAGATTAACTAGCTAAGTCATAGTATATTCGAGGAACATAGAAATTTAACTTGAAGAGCCTAAATCCTCTGATCGGAAGCATTCCCGATTTTAAAAAAATCAGGACGTACGATGTGACAGCCTTACCTGCGGAGCTTCGGATGCATCAGTCTTCAGGGATGCTTCCTGCTCTGCACTGGTAGGCAAGCCACTTTGCTGCGACTCTTTAGGATCTGAAGAACCTGGTGCGGCTGTCGACTGAACCGTTTCAGGCTGGGATGTTAGCACTGCCGCCTGGGACGTCGCTGAGGTCACTTCAGGTGACGTATAAGTACCTTGGGATGACGTAGAGACTGGCTGCGATGAAGCCGAAGTCGTTTGGCTTGCAGTGTTGTCAGACTGGGATAACGTCGAGGTTGGTTGGGACAATGTAGTCTCAGCCTGAGATGATGCAGCTGTTGGCTGAGATGTATATGGAGACGGCGAAACTGTATATGTTGACTGAGAAGATGTGTAGGCCGTCTGAGGTGAAGTATATGTTTGAGCAGAAGTGTAAATAGGTTGGGACGAAGTAAAATCTGATTTCGAAGATGTGTAACTTGATTGGGAAGATGTGCAGGTAGGTTGAGAAGAAGCATAAATTGACTGTGCTGATGTACTGTCAGATTGGGACGAAGTATAGGTAGGTTGGGTTTGAGAATAAGATGACGATGCTTGCGATGTAGTATATTCTTGCTCTGATGGAGGCTGTGAAGATTGAGAATGACCAGTTGAGTATGTGGGCGCAGCAGGCTCAGGTGGTGTTTGACCGTAGACCGATGAGACTGGTGTGGTGACTTGTGGCGTACTAACCTCCGACACTGCCTGGGTGCGATCCTTCAAGGAAGCAGAACTATCAGTTTCAGGCTGGGTTGCGGGGGATGCAGCGTACCCGGACTGAGATTCTGCACGGGTCGTGACCGTAGAAGTTTCTGGTTGTGGTGGTGGGTAACCGGGCTGCGGAGGTGGGTAAGTAGGTTGAGGTGGCGCACTGGTGTCAGGTGGTGGGACCACAGTAGAGGGTGGGGGATACTCGGATGGGTACACCGTCTGCGTTGGGGTGTACTCGGTCTTAGCCTGAGAATAATCGGCGACAGCATACTGAGAAGGGGCGTAAGCAGGGGGTGGGTAATCTGTAGGGGGTGGATATTCGGTGGGTGGAGGGTATTCAGGCGGCGGGTAGTCCGCAGGAGGAGGCGGGTATTCCGCGGGAGGAGGGGGGTACTCGGTGGGGGGCGGAGGGTACTCGGTGGGGGGCGGAGGGTACTCGGTGGGGGGCGGAGGGTAATCTGGAGGGGGATAAACCTGAGAGTAATCGGTCTGGGTGTAGTCAGCCACTGGTGGAGGGTAAACTGCTTGGGGGTAATCTGCTACGGGTGGTGGGTACACAGGCGGGTAGACCGGAGGGTAGGAAGCCTGAGAATAGTCGGTCATGGGTGAGTGTGTATAATCGGGTGGTGGCTGGTCGTAGGACGGGTAGCCCCCATAATCTTTACGCATATACTGCTGCTGCACCGGATAAGACACTGTCGGTGGCGCTGCGGCCCAGTCTGTATAGGATGGAGCTGCGGGAGGGGGCGCTGTAGCAGCAACGGGAGGTTCGGGTGGTGGCGGCAGCGGCGGGGGGGGTGGTTGAGCCGGAGGCGGCGGGGGTGCTGGTCCACCTGGTCCACCGGGGGCTCCCGCCGGCAGCACAGTCTGTAGTTGCTTCTGGTGCATTTGCTGGAGCTGCGCGAGCTGCGCTAAATGTTGCTCGCGGATACTGTCAAACGTGTTGGTAAACGCGGGGGCGGCAGTCGTTGGAGTGGCGGCAGATACTGTTGCGGCGGATTCGGTTGCTTCTATAGAAGGCGGCTGTGGTGGAAACGAAGAGGCCGCAGTGACTATAGGATAGGTAGGAGCCGCAGTCGTGGCCTGATAGGTGGAAGTTGCTGGGTAGGTCGAGGCCGCCGTCGTCGCTGGGTATGTGGTAGCACCGGGATAGGTAGTGGCCGTGGTGGACGCCGGATAGGCATTAGCGGCCGGATAGGTAGAAGCGGTGGGGTAGGTGGTGGCCGCGGTGGTTACCGGGTAGTTGGAAGCCGCAGTAGTGGCAGGGTAGGTGGAAACCGCCGGGTAAGTAGAGGCAGCTGTAACCACGGGATAAGTAGTAGCAGCCGGGTAGGTGGAGGCTACTGTAGATGCCGGGTAGGCAGCGGCAGCTGGGTAAGTGGAAGTAGCCGGGTAAGCGGCCGCCGGGTAAGTTGAGGTCGCAGTGGCTGGCGGGTAAGTAGCTGCTGGGTACGTGGAGACGGATGCAGGAGGATAGGTGGGAGCGCCAGCGGGAGGCGCCCCGTACCTACCCCAGGCTGGATACATGACGGAGGAAGAGTTTGTTGCCTGGCCCCCAGCGGGAGCACAAGGCCAAAGTAAGATGGGGTCTGCGGTTGCTCTTAGGCCTCTGGAAGGTTCCAGGCACCACTTCTGCTGCTCCACACGCGCGCGGCTCCGTCTGGCTTCCTTGCTCGTTGCGCGGCCACACTGCGACGGAACGCAGCGTGCGGGACGTTTGTGACGTCACTACGTCTAATGGCGAGGTGGTTAGAAAGAGGCATAGGCGAAAGTGTGCGCTCAATGCCAAACTAGACGCGGGGCAGGAGTAGCGAGTGCCTGATTGTATTTTAGAAGGTGGCATTAATAAAGCGAGCATGCTGTTGCCTCTAATCTGTTAGCAACTTCTATGTAAACAATACAAATGAATAGATGTAGAGATTTGCATATTTTGAGTGAGTACTGTTTCAGTGGAGCATGGAACATATTTCCAAATATTAAAGTAACCTCTTTATCGAAAGGTGCTGTAACCTCTACTTGCGGCGCTGTTTGATGCACTTATTTTATGCCAATCATTCGAACACATGTAATTATTCACTTCAATATGGCCGATGACTTGTTGCGGCTCACAAAGCGCTTCTGCCCTCGTCTGTCTTTTATATCAATGACGTTTGTTCCTTTTGTGACCGGAAAACGCTAGCCGCCATCGTAGGTGGCGCGCTCGTTTTTCGCTACAGACTGCGGAGAAAGGTTGCATGTAGGACAGGAGTTTGCTCTAATAGCAGCTGGGCCCCGGTTTAGGGTACGTAGGAAGGCCATTTTAAGACCTTGTTATCCCTAATTACTACCATTAGACTTGAGCCGGTCTGGGAGAAATACTTGTTCGTTCGGCAGCCATTTTGAGCATTGCGCGCGCCCGCTATAGAAAACCCGCCATTTTACTCGAGCTGCGTAAGCGGACGCGTGCGTCTGACAGGTGGTGTGCGTCTTACCGGACATGCGCGCTGCTTTTTTGCGTGCAGAAAGACTACAGTTGAGAGTTTCTTAACCATACACACTTATGTTCCCGATTTTACTAGGGACCCTTTATGTTTTTTAAAGCTATACGCGGGTGATATTTTAACTATCACTCCCTTTGATCTCATGTATGTTTATTGGGGAAAATGCATTCTTACGTTGGGTTTCGCTAAACCGTCTGTTTAGTTTATAACTAATTGTTGGTGTGGATGATAGCCCACACACGCCTTACGTTTTTGATGTGGGTGGGCGTCGCCCTATTGGTCAAGCTAAAATAAGATTATTTTATGTTTCGCCTACTTTGAACTTCTTCATTTTTGACTCCTACGTATTTAATTTTTTTATTAGGAGGTAATAAGTTAAACAATTTAATAACGCATTCATCACAATAAGTGGTACAAAGCAAACTTTATATCCTTCCCCAAATCACAGGTAAGCTAGGATACAGAAAAAAAGATAACCATCTTAAAAAGTACTATGCTTCAAATTCTCGCCCTCCTCAGCTATTAAATAACAATATGCACCTTACGTTATGTATTGTACCATTGTATAGCGTTTACTAGCCGTTTTAGTTTAGCTTCTCCCACTTCATAGTAAATTTAACGAGTTTACCCCCACCCCCCCCCCCCACTTCATGTCTAAGATATGTTATTTTCTTTGAAATGTTGACAGGTGTGCATCTTTAATTTTTTATTTATAAAGTTTTATATAGCGCTAGCTAGACCCGTGGGTATCAGAGCGCTTTACATACACAAAGGAAAAGAAAGATTGCATAACATCACAGGACAAGAGGATGCATAAAGATATAAGCAAAGACATAATACTTATGTATCCAGTGAGGGAGAAAGACGCAGGTGGTTGAAACAGTCAGATAACCACCATCCTTGAAGGTCAAAGTGTGGGGGGGGGGGGAGTCCATTAGGTTATTGATGCCTAGGTTGGTTGACTTGGTCGGTAAAGTATTGGTTGAGGAGAAGGAGTTTCAGGTCCTTTTGAAGCAAGAGAAGGAGGGTTGCATCTGAGGTCAATAGGGAGTGCGTTCCACATCCTGGGTACGTTACCAGAGAAGGATCGGCACTGGGTCGTTTTCCTTTTCAGTTTCGGAGGGATGAGAAGAAGTGAGTTGGTGCTTCTCAGAGTTCTGGATTTTCCTGCTTTTACTAGTTTGCTGTTTAGGTAGTTGGGGCGTGATTTATGACTGACTTCTTTCACAATCTTTTTTTTTTTCCTGTCCTCCATTGTTCACCAGACATTTAGGATTAGGTATTGACACGTAATTGTAAACTCGCCTGTTTTCAGAAAAATAAAAATATAATTTTACTATAGATCAGTGTAGTTGCAAAGTTTTGGTAAATCCTGTTCTTTAATCTCTGCTTTTATAGAGGGTGATGCCTGGCTGCTTGGACTTCACTGTTCTTTTTGGAACAGGGCCAAGAGTGATTTGCATATGTTTGATTCCCTTATTGAGTGGTATAATTGACAAAATACAATGAACTTGAATCTGACCCTTTGAGGGTGACAATTGTCCTTGCAAGGAAGTAGAAAAGTAAAGTGGCAGCAGGTTCTACAAGTGACTGAAACGACCTAAGACTGAACACAAACCCAGGATACAAGACATCCCTTCAATGAAAATAGACCACAATTATATCTGACCAAACATCCTCATTAACTACATAGCACAAGAATACAACCATGGAATGTTGCATTCAGTCTCAGAAGCCTGCCCGTGATTGATACACTCCATGACACAAAGGGTGTTTTAAATACACACACATGTATAGCTACAGAGTAAACATGATGTATGCGGACAATGTGTTTCTTCTCAGCGAAACAAAAGTTGCATTGCAGCGGCTGATTGATAAATTCTATAAGTATTACCTGCCAAATAAACTAAAAAAAAAAAAAAATGTAAGTCCGTTTTTATATAGCGCAGCTACTCCCCCTTATGGGTCTCAAGGCGCTGGGGGCCGGAGTGGAAATTAAGTGAGCTATTGCCCAGAGTCACATGGTGCTGAGCTGAGCTGCCGCCGGGGATCGAACCGTGAACCCTGTGCTCCGAAGTCAGCTGCCCTGGCCGCTGCACCACACCTCTCCACGGACTGGAGGTGACTGTAAGGAAAACAAAAACAATGGTAATTAGCAAAAAAATTTATAAAGCAGTAGTCTTGGTTTTTAAACAACAAGCGCGTTGTAGGGACCAGAGATTATAAATACTTAGAATTAATGATTGATCACAGAGGATAATTTGTAGCTCATAAGCAGTATACCCAAGTGAAGGACCAAGAATTAATATCTGCATTCATAACACTAAGTTAGCTTTTGAAGCATTTCATGCTCTGTGAAGTATAACCTCCCTGCAAACCAAAGAATGGCGAAAGTGTTTTAGCAGTCTGTACCACTGTAGGAAGCTGGCTCTGTATATACTATATCACCATGAGGTATAGTGTGCACAGAGTCCAGTGGAACCCCAAAGGTAGGCAGAGGTAAAAGTAGATAGCACCTTACTCTCTATTTGTGGTAGTGTGAGCGAGCAGTAAGGCTTTATCAGAGGGTAGTGTTAAGCATTTGTTGTACACACTCAGGAAGCAAATGATGTCACACACTCAAAGACTGAACTCAGACCATTTTTTTGTATACAAATATTATTTAGTTATATTTATTTTCTCGAACCAAGCAAGCATGGTACAGGTATGTGTAAATGATACTTTTCAAGGCAGGTTGAACAATACAAGCAAGCTTAATGAAAATGACTTTGTTAGAGGTTTGTAAATACTTTGAATGCAGTTGATTGAATGACAGGTAAGTCAATGTTTCAAAATTACTTTTCAGTTACTTTACAGATTACTTTGTACGTTACTTTTTAGTTTACTTTTTAAGTTACTTTTCTACTCAGTGTGATATGCCTCGATATCACACTAGGGCATTTCCTAGAGAAAAGGTAAGTGACTCAGTTTTTGTACATTTGCAGTTTTTCAGTGTTTCATACAAACCAACTCCACACTTAAAAGAATTTTCAAGGAAAACAGTCAATGCAATCCTATGGGAGGAAATGAAGTTATCGGTTTGCAGGTAAGTACAAGTTTGTGGGAGTTGGGATTCTGGGGGTTAGAACCAGGGTTCCCCCAGGGTCAAGGATGCACTCTCAAAGCACCCTCAGAAGCACTAGGGCGGTCGGGCGCAGAGGCCACATGTTATCCAATGGGGGATAGGGGCCTCCGGTTGGTGGCTGCTCACGAGCAGGCCACAAGGTTGTGGAAGCAAAGCTCCTGGTGTTAGGCTCAGGGCATAGGGGGATCCGAGTTAGCACCCAAAGTACACCTGCAGGGGCGACTGGGTGCAGGGTGCTGTCTTGGCGTTGGGTGCCCTGTTGATTTCAATGGGAGTTGCCGGTTTTGGATTTTGGCTGCAGGCTCGGTCCAGGAAGACGTCCTGGAGGAACCAACAGCTGGGCAGGTAAGTTGGAGGGCTCGGGGGCGTAGGTGCACCTCGGGTTTCTTCTCCAGGGCGCAGGGCAGCTGGATGCAGGGGTGTCTTTTGAGGTCTGATTTCACCATACCGGGCCACTTGCGGTTGGCGGGGTCTCCGTGCAGAGGCTGCAGGCGCCATCGGGGAGTTCTGGAGGGGTCAACCCACGGTGGACTTAGTCTCTGGAGCGCTGAGGGACCTCTCTGGGACCGGTGGGCCACCCGGATCGGGCCGTAGGCGTGTGGTGCAGTGGTGGTTCCAGGCGACAGGTTTCTTTGTCCTCAGCAGGCTCAGAGTCTGTCTTTGGAGTTTCTTTTGAACAGAGCTGCTGTTCACAGGAGAGCCCGTCTTTGTTGAAGGCAGTCAGTTCTCCCAGGGGTTCTGGAGGTCGCTGGCTGCAGGACAAGGCGACTTTTGGCGCAGGATCTCTGGAAACTGCAGACGGGCCGGAAGGGCTGGGGCCAAGTCAGTTCTTCTCTGCGGTCTCCTCTGCAGGGAGTCTTCTTACGTCCTTCTTTTTCGTAGGTTGCAGGAATCTGCCTTCTTGGTTCAGGGCTGCCCCCTAAATACTGTATTTAGGGGGCGTTTTAGGGGTCTCGAGGTTAGTAACCAAATGGCTACTGACCTTAGGGTGACTACACCCTTTGTGTGCTCACCCCAGGTGGAGGAGTGGGCACAATCCCTAGTCCTGATTAGAGAGTGCCTGCCATCTGCAAGATGGCGGGCACTGAAGAGTGGGCTTCACCTCGCCTCCCCACCTGAGGGGTGGGGTTGGCAGAGGTGGGCACACCTTCTGGGCTGTGTTAATTTTTCCTGCCGGAAAGGAGGGGAGTCAGGGAGGGGGCCTACTCCTGATAGCAGGAGAGGCTGGGGGTCGCATTACAAAGGCGGCAAGACCTTGAAACTCCCCTGCCACAGATGGCTCTTCCTGGCCTGGGGGAGGTGTGACCACCTCCGCCCAGGAAAGGCTTTGTTTCTGGGCTCAGGGAGCGAAGGCTCTCACCCCAGGGGTCCAGAAACATGTCTCGTAGTGGCAGGCTGGTGTGTACCAGTCAGGGAACCCACCAGAGGATGGTCGTTTTTCAGGGGGCATCTCTAAGATGCCCACTGAGTGCATTTTTCATTAAATCCCACACTGGCATCAGTGTGGGTTTAATGTGCTGAGAAGTTTGATACCAAACTTCCCAGTTTTCAGTAAAGCCATTATGGTGCTGTGCAGTTCGTAATGACAAACTACCAGCACCATATACTCTTAATGGCATTACTGCACTTACAGTGTCTAATAATTGGTGTAGACACTGTAGGGGTACAGGGCTCATGCACCTGTACCCTCACCACTGGTATACTGCACCCAGTTAGAGGGGTGGCTGACCTATGCCAGGGCAGTGGGTTGTAGGCATGGCGCACAGGGATGTGTGCCATGTCGACTCTTTACTTTGTTCAGAGAGAGAGAGAGAGAGAGAGAGGAAAAAAATAATAATAATTAAAACACACGTACTGGGACTCTAAGGGTGGCACAATAAGTGCTGCAGCCCTTAGAAGCCTTCCCTGGCCACAGTGCACTTGGTACCCATGGTACCTTTTACAAGGGACTGACGTGGCCAGAGAGGTGCCAATTGAGGGTACAAGGCACAGTTTTGGGAAAGAACACAGGCCCTGGGAACCTGATTGGCATAGACCCAGGGTACATCAAATCAAAGTGCATCAGTAGTCTGGCAAAAAGTGGGGGGGTACTGCAACAGAAACCCAGCTTCCTACAACCGCTCATAAAGATCTCGGTTTCCCCATTTCTACACCTGTAATCGCAAGGTAGGACCCATGTCTCGTGTACAAATCTCTCCTCTAACGCTTTGTATCTGCCTACCTGATTGTGTTTTAAACAGGTCGTAAAGTGGAATGTTGAAACTGGCAGAGCTATAAACCCATGAATTATCCAATTGGCTGATGGTGTTTCCACCACAATGAATGGGAATTTTTCTAGATGTTCTATTTTTAACATTATGTATGTTGCTTCCATTTTTGCCATAATTTTCTGCTCTTTGGTCAAATTATAGGGCAGAAATAAATCAGTAATATTAAAGGGCTTCCAGGGCACGCAACTATCCCACAGAGTTTGTAAAGTCCAGCTTAACAGCATGATGGATCTAAGCTGGTTTTGTCCATGCCTGTAGAAGGGACATGTTGCTCTAAATAATATCAACAGCTGATGACACAATTTTACTCAAAGAATACATTCTAGTGGACAAGGTAGTCCTACCATTGCCAACTACTGCTAGAGCCTTTCTAAATTCACTCTTTCAACCTCACATATCCGCTCAGCAGCTTCCTGCTGTGACACTTTCCACAACTTGTACATGGCATGCAAAAAACTTTTATGGCGCAGCTTTGTAGGACCTAACAAAATCCTGGAAATCCATGTCATCTGAAAGGAGAAACAATTGTTCGTTCACCTCATCTAACGTGGAATGTCATAACTTTCCCACGTTGTTACCACTCCAGAGTGTTGTTTCTGCATGTAACATGGTTCTGGTCTGTTTATTTTAAAAACCTTTGTGTTGTTCAAGAAACATGCATGACAACTATTAGTATCTAATGGCCACAGTAGCCAAACCCTGGACTGGAATGTGAAGAATTGTATGTACCATTTCTAAGCATACCGGTGAGCGTTTTATCTGTGTAGTTCGTGAATTGTTGCCAATTTTCAAAATGTGCAGATGTGGGAATTGTAAGAAAGTGCCCTCTTTTTGCATGGTTGCCCCCACTTTTTGCCAAACTGTTGATGTACTTTGACTTAGTGTGCCCTGAGTTCCCGCCAACCAGGTACCCTGGGCCTATGTTCTTTCCCTAAACTGCATTAATACAAAACCCAATTGGCACTCTTTGGCCACATGTCAGTCCCTTGTAAATGGTACCATAGGTACTGTGGCCAGGGAAGGCCTCTAAGGGCTGCAGCACTTATTGTGCCACCCTTAGCGGCCCTGTGTATATATATGTGTATATATATATATATATATATATATATATATATATACACACACACCCCCCCCTTGTGCCATGCCTACTGCCCTGGCATAGGTCAGCCACCCCTCTAGCTGGGTGCACTATACCAGTGGTGAGGGTACAGGTGCATGAGCCCTGTACCCCTACAGTGTCTTAACCGATTCTTAGACATTGTAAGTGCAGTAATGCCATTAATAGTATGGTGCTGGGAGTTTGTCATTACGAACTTCACAGCACCATAATGGCTTTACTGAAAACTGGGAAGTTTGGTATCAAACTTCTTAGCATAATAAACCCACACTGATGCCGGTGTGGTATTTATTATACAACGCACTCAGAGGGCATCTTAGAGATGCCCCCTGAAAACAACGACCAGCCTCTGGTGGGTTCCCTGACTGGAAAACACCAGCCTGCCACCACGAGACATGTTTTTGGACCCCTGGGGTGGGAGCCCTCGTTCCCTGTGCCCAGAAACAAAGAGTTTCCTGGGCGTCGGTGTAGTAGAGATGCCCCCTGAAAAACAACATGACTCTAGTGTCCTGGCTGAGTGGCTGCTCGCCAGCTGCCACCACCAGACATGTTTCTGTACTCCTGGGTCGAGAGCCTGCTGCTCTCTGGGGTCTGAAACAATGCACATCCTAGGACAAGGTGCCAAGCCTCCTCCCCCAGGATGGGCAGGGTCCACGAAGGGGAAGCTTTAAAGGCTTGCTGCCTTTGTGAGCTACCCCAGGCATTTGCTGCTTCTAGCAACTGGCCCCCACCGGTTCTGACCCCCACTTTGGGCAGGAGAATCGGCGGGTAAACCAAGTGAGGAAGGGAGGTGTGCCCACCTTTGCCAATGCCACCCCTCAGGTGGGGAAGGTGAGGTGAAGCAACAACTCTTAGTCCCCGCCATCTTGCAGATGGGGGGCCCAGCCCTGCCTTCCAAAACCAAGACTTTGTCTCCCGTGAGCACCGGATTTGCTCACCCACCGACTTTGGCTCCGGCCAAATTTGCAAGTCTGCACCCGATGCCCATGGCCCGAGTTTGAGTGGCCCAACACCACGGGGAGGTTTTCCCAGCTATCCTTACCTGAGACCTTGTGTTCTCTGACCTGCCTCGAATCTCCAATCAACGCCTGCATCCCCTTTCTGGAAGATCCCTGCGACCGGAGCTGGTAAGAAATCCCAATGTCCCATGGCCTTGGGTGGCCCAACCAACGGTGTCCCAGCATCCCCGGGCATCCCAACTTACCTCTCCAACCGGTGGTCACCTCCAGAAGATCTTCATCCCCGAGCTTGTAGTGTTTTCTGCAACCGATGAATCCTCATTGAAATCAACAGGGCACCAGACGCCAAAACAGCGCCCTGCACCCAGCCGCTCCTGTGCCGCTGAGGGTGTACTTTGGGTGCTAACTCGGATCGCCCTGGCCCTGAGCCTAACACCAGGAGCTTTGCTCCCACAACCTTGTCGCCTGCTCGTGAGCAACCACCAACCGTAGGCCCCCTATCCCCCATTTGATAACATTGGGCCTCAACACTCTGCACCCGGCCGCCGGCGGTGTTCTGAGAGTCCATCCTCAACCCAAGGGGGAACCCTGGTTCTAACCCCAGAATACCAACTACCACAAATTAGGGGCCGATTCCGATCTCGGCCGGTAGGGCTCCGAATAGGATTCGGCTTTACCGGATCCGATTCGGAGCCCTGTTTCCCGACCGAACCGTACGCGGGTCCGGCCGAGCGAGTACGATGCGAATTCGCCGACCGACTCGTCCGGGCGACCCGACCGCTCCGACCGACTCGTACCCGGATCGTACCGCTCCGACCGACTCGCTCGGACCCGATTCGCACCGCGCAATGGAGACGTTTTCCGGCCGGGTAAGTACGATGCGCACCTCGACCGCTCCGACCGACTCGCGCCGTCCGACTCGAACTCTCTGTCGGAGCCGTACTTTGGGGGTCCGTGTCGGACCCCCTGTACGCGTACCCGTGCAAGGCGCACACAGGGGGACCCATGGGTCCCCCTACCTGTGCGTGTACGCCGCGAGCGCTCCGCGGCGTACTCGCTGTAGGGGCGCCCTTGTCCGCCTCGCACCCATTGAGGCAATGGGAGCCCGCGTACGCGTTGTACGACCGGCTCCCATTGAGTTCAATGGGAGTCCGACCGACTCGTGTCCGGTGGCATACGAATGCATCGGACTCGTTCGGTCGGACTGCACGGGTCCGATTCGGTCGGAAATCTCTCCGGGTCCGGCTCGGTCGGAGAGATTTCCGGCCCGAATCGGAATCGACCCCTAAGTGTTTACCTGCAAACCTTTAACTTCATTTCCTTCCATAGGATTGCATTGACTGCTTTTCTTTGAAAATTCTTTTTAAGTGTGGTTTGTTTGTATGAAACATTGAAAAACTGCAAATGCACTAAAAGTGAATACATTACCTTTTTGCCTAGGAAATGTCTCAGTGTGATATCTAGGCATATCACACTGATTAGCAAAAGTAATCTTAAAAGTAATGTGCACAGTAATCTGTAAAGTAACTAAAAAGTAATTTCGAACTGACTTACCTGTAATTCAACCAACTGTATTTGAACCTGCATTCAACTGTAAATCACTGCATAAGATTTTGCAAAGTATTATTTCACTTACCTGCACCAGGCTTGGCTTGGTTCTAGAAATAAAATAACTAAATAATATTTTTGATACAAACAAATTGGTCGGAGTTCAGTCTTTGAGTGTGTGACATAATTTCTTGCCTGAGTGTGTACAACAAATGCTTAACACTACCCTCTGATAAAGCCTTACTGCTCGCCCACACTACCACAAATAGAGAGTCAATCGGGGGTTTGTGGAGCGCCCTACTCACCCGTGAGGGTCTCAAGGCGCGGGTGGGGGTAAGCAGCTCCGTTCATTCGAAGAGCCAAGTCTTGAGTGACTTCGTGAAGGTGTTCAGGGAGAGGGCGCGTCTGATGTCGATCGGGAGCTGGTTCCAGGTCTTGGCCGCGATGTAGGATAAGGCTCTTCCACCTGTTCTGGCTCTGCGGATGCGCGGGGATTTCGGCGAGGTCGGCGGATCGGAGGTTTCTCTTGGGTACGTGGAAGGAGATTCTCTTGTTGAGGTATTGGGGTCTGGTGTTGTGGAGGCATTTGTAGGCTTGGGTGAGTATCTTGAAAGTTATTCTCTTCTCAACGGGGAGTCAGTGGAGGTTCCGCAGGTGTTGGGTGATGTGTTCGTGTCGAGGGATGCCGAGGACGAGTCTGGCTGCGGTGTTCTGAATGGTCTGGAGTTTGCGGAGCAGAGTCTTGTTGATCCCGGGGTAGAGGGCGTTTCCGTAGTCCAGTCTGCTGGTTATGAGTGCGTGGGTGACGGTCTTCCTAGATTCGAGGGGATCCATTTGAAGGTCTTTCGAAGGATGCGTAGGGTGTTTGAGCAGTTGGAGGCGACGGCGTTGATCTGTCGGGTCATGGAGAGGGAGGAGTCGAGTACGATGCCTAAGTTTCAGGCGTGCTTCGTGGGGGTGGGAGCGCTGCCGAGGGCGGTGGGCCACCAGGTGTTGTCCCATGCAGAGGGGGAGGGTCCGATGACGAGGACCTCTGAGTTAAGCTTCAGGTAGTTGCTGCTCATCTAGGATGCAACTTCCTTCATTCCTTGCTGGAAATTATGTCTGGTGGTGATGGGGTCCTTGGTGAGGGAGAGGATGAGCTGGGTGTCGTCGGCGTAGGATACTCTGCTGAGTTTGTGCTGTCTGACGATGGCGGCGAGGGGGGCCATGTAGATGTTAAAGAGCGTGGGGCTGAGCGATGATCCTTGTGGTACTCCGCAGTTGATTTCCGTGGGTTCGGAGAGGAAGGGTGGTAGTCTGATCCTTTGGGTTCTGCTGGTGAGGAAGGAACAGATCCAGTCAAGGGTGGTACCCTGTATGCCAGCGTTGTGTAGTCTGGCGGTGAGTGTGTGGTGGGAGACGGTGTTGAACGCTGCCAAGAGGTCGAGTAGGATCAGGGCCGCAGTGTGGCCTTGGTCGAGGAGGGTGCAGATGTCGTCTGTGGCGGCGAGTAGAGCAGTCTCGGTGCTGTGGTTGCTGCGGAATTCGAATTGGGAGGGGTGGAGGATGGCGTTTTCTTCCATGAATTTTGTTAGTTGGGGTTGACAGTCTTTTCAGTTACTTTGGCCCCGAAGGGGAGGAGGGAGATTGGTCGGTAGTTCTTGAGGTCCAAGGGATCTGCTGATGGTTTCTTGAGCAGGGGTCTGACGTCTGCAAGTTTCCAGTTGTCGGGAAAGATGCCGGTCTCGAAGGAGGCGTTGATGGTGCGTCGTAGTTCCGGAGCGATGGTGGTGGCGGCTCTGTGGAAGATGTGCGGGTGGCAGGGATCCGTGGGGGCTCCTGAGTGGATGCCTTTCATGGTCGAGGAGGTGTCTTCAGTGATGACTGGGGTCCAGGAGGAGATGATGGGCTGGCTGGCGTTGCTGGAGTAGAAGGCGGTTCCGGAGTCAGGTGTCTCGTCGTTGAAGTTGTAATAGAGGCCCTTGATTTTCAGATGGAAGTAGGAGCCAAGCTTGTTGCAGAGGTCCTGGGATGGTGTGATGTCCGTGCTTTCGCTGGGCGGCTTGGTGAATTCCTGGATGATGCTGAAGAGTTCCTTGGAGTTGCTGGAGTTTGCGAGGATCTTGTTCTGGATGAAGTTTCTTTTGGTGAATCTGATGCGTAGGTGGTATTCCGTCATGGCGTTCTTGTAGGTGGTGCGATCTTCTGGCGTTTTGCTGTTTCTCCAGTTCTTCTTGAGACGTCTGCAGGTGCGTCTGGATTCTTGGAGGTAGGTGGTGAACCAGGTGGCCTTCCTGGGGCGCTGTCTGTCGGGGTTACGTAGGGGTGCGAGCTCGTCTGCGCAGTTGGAGATCCTTCTGTGGAGTTCTTTGTCTGTGAGGTTGGCGTCGGTCGAGGTGGTGGGGGCATCCCGGTTGAGGGTGGAGTTGAGCTACTCCTCAGTGACTGCTCCAGTTTCTTCGAGGAGGGCGGGGTGCAGGTTTGTTGACGAGGAAGAGTACGCAGTGGTGGTCTGTCCATGGGGGTTGCGTGGTGTGGCTGAAGCTGATGTTGGTCCCTCCTGCGAAGATGGGGTCGAGGATGTGTCCGGCCTTGTGGGTGGGGTGGTGACAAGCTGTCTTAGTCCGAGGTTGTTGAGGTTGTCAAGGAGGGGTTGTCGAGGTGGAAGTTCAGGTCTCCGATGAGTACGTAGTCCGTGGAGGGAATGTCGTGGGGTGCGATGAGGTCAGCGATGGTAGTAGCTAACGAGGCGTGAGGCCCGGGGGGGTCTGTAGGCGAGGGTTCCTTGAAGTGTGGTTCTAGGGCTGGTCTGGACCTGGAAGTGAAGGTGTTCGGTGGTGGAGAAAGAGTCACTCGTGGTGGAGATGGAGAGTCAGTGCTCCTGTGTGCGATGGCGAGTCCTCCCCTTGGCGGTTGGGGCGGTCCTTCCTCTGGATCTTGTATCCGTCGGATGGCCGTGGCGATGTGGGGGGTGGAGGAGGCGTTGGTCCAGGTTTCTGTAAAGAAGGTGACGTCTGGCGAGAGGGTGTCTAGGAAGTCCCAGATCTCTATGGCGTGTCTGTGCAGGGAGCGAACTTTGAGGAGGATGCACTTCAGGGCTTCGGTGGTGTTGGTGTCCTACGTGGGAGCGGCGGCCATGGTGGTGCGGAGGGTGGTGAAGGTTTGCCGGCATTGGCAGCAGGAGAACTGGCTATGGGTGGTGCTCGGAGTGGACAGCTGGCAGTTGTTCCTTCCGTGGTTGAGTGCGAGGAGGGCAGCTGAGTCGTAGCGGTGGGTGGTCGTAGAGCCTGGGTCCCTGGCGCTGGTCGCGGCGCAGACGGGCTTGCCTTGCCCGCTGCGCAGCAGCCGCCATTAAATAGGGGAGGGGAGAGGGAAGCGGCGGGGGAGGGGCCGCGTGGATAGCAGCAATGGGAAAGGGCGGTGAAGTGGGCACAGAGGAAAAGAAAAAGACAGCAGGCACAAAAGCAGAATACAAGGCAAGCACAAAAGGCAAAATACAAGGCACAAGTCACAAAAAGAGGCACAATACAGGCTCCCAAAACAGGGGCACGATACCTAATTGGGTCGGCGGAGAGCGGACTCGAACCCTGCTAGTCAGGGCAGCGTCATGACTGCAGTAACGGCACACCAGCAGAGCTGCGGGGGAGAGAGCAGGTCCCTGACCGGGAGGTGCTATCTGCTTTTACTCTGCCTACCTCTAGGGTTCCAATGGGCTCTGTGCACACTATACCTTACTTTGGTATAGTATATAACAGAGCCAGCTTCTTACAGGAATGTTTGGTGTATTCAAATCCTTTATCTTGGCCATGCCGAGGCAGGATGTTTGTTGTACAGTTTTGTTCAGGAAAATCATTTGCTGTGGTATTAGACATGCTCTAAACAAAGCCTCATTACCTTGAACTTTCCAATCTTTTGATCCCCAAACAGATTTTAAATCAATATTATCTTTCCAAAACTCGTACCCTTATATTGACAGCTTTGAAATAAAGGGGGCAGAATAAATTAATTTTGTGTCGCTCTGCATATTTTTCTTCCCAGGGGAAGAGAGAAGTTTATAATAATAAGATTCTGGGTCTACGGGGTTGTTGCTAGAAAAATATGCAAACTTCTGTGAGTATGTTTTTAAGCTACCCAAATGTAGTGTAGGGCAATGTTCCTATTGTGTATAATTAAACACAGCAAATGGAGTAGTAGCTCATTGTAAGTAATGGTGCACAGAGTGATGGTAACAAAACATTTAATCATATTTAGATGTATTACTATACATTTCTTCACTTTCAAATACAGTAAAATGTTCTAGTTCAGAAAGCATAGATCATATAGTGTTAATATCCCAATCATCAGAGATGCTGCGAGGAGTGATAACATCATTAAGTGATATTTTGAATACATATGGTATTTGTTAAGTTTCTGTAGGACCAAAAATATAAAATGGGACCTTATCCCAAAAAATGCCGTCTGGTACAGGAACCGCAGAAATGTTCATTAAGGACAGGTCTCTTCACACTTTGTGATGCAGAAAGAGGCTTCAATACCCCATTTACCAGTTCAACAGCAAAGCTTTCTGGGAGATAGTGTCCATTTGAAAGTAAAAAAAGAATACTGTCAGAAAACCAATCCATTGGAAAAGCAACAAAGTGGAAATCCAAATGTAAATCCAGGGTGGAACAAAATATGTCCCTTTGAGCCAAAATATAAATGCACAAGTTCCATGCAATGGTGGGTCGGACAAATTCAAGGAAAAGACATAAATGTTTGCGAAGTAGCCAGAGGCAGCGTGTGCCAGTAGGTGCTGGTTGTACCTTCCCTTCTCCAGTGCCAGAACGTTTCTCGAGCTCGTTTGCTCGTCACAGAAGTCCTTCAGTTCTTGTAAGACAGCCAAATGTTTACTGATATCAATTTTTCGTTTCTGCCGCCACTGTACTAGGATTGTCACGGTCAGGAACCCACATCTGGATCCAAAACAGGACTTCATATGGAGTCCGACCACTCAAGGATCTTTTACGCAGATTGTTTAACGCTCTCTGAACCCCATACATGTGGTGGGTCCAACTATGACCTGAACCTAGTACTCCAGCTGTTAAAGACTGCTTTAAGTCACATTTTTCCTCTCCACTATAGAATTGCCCCCAAGTTGGTAGGGGGAGGAATTGTGCACAGCCACTTTCCAGGTGCCCATGGTATCCTGGTAAATCGTAGAGGTAAACGCTAGGCCCTGGTCCGAATGAAATGCAGCTACTGCATATGTCCCTACGACGTGCAAATCTTTTATAACAGTTTGAGTGTCAGCCGATTGCTGTGGCCATACCCATAGGAATCGAGAACATGAATCCTCTGCTATAGGAAGCTGGCTCTTTATATAGTATACCAAAGAGGTATGCTGTGTAAAGAGTCCATGTGTTCCTTATAAGTGGACTGGGGCTTGCTTTAACAATCCCAAGGTGCTCTATTTGTGGTAGTGTGGTTGAGCAGCCATAGGCTTATCCGAGGGGAGTGTTAGGCATTGTTTTGGATACACAGAGTCAATAAGTGATACACACACTCAAGAAGGAGATCCACACCAATTTAGAAAAATAACATTTTTATATATATTTCAACACAATTGGGTAAGTACTTTTCAAGTTATTACTTTTACAGTTTTTAGCAATGTTAGCAAACAGTGTATTTTTGCACGGTAATGCATTCATACGGAGAGAAAAACATTTACTGCATATTTGTATTTGCAATAGAATTTCAAGGGCCTCCTTTAGGTCGTGAGGTGTTAGGGGGCCAAGGTCCCATGTTTCACCAGCAGTTCGGTTTTACCTGCCCTGGTGTGTCCGGGTGCAGAGATGCTGGATGGGTTGGTACCCTGGCTCGCTACACTGTTGACAAAGAGGTAGGCCACTAGAAATAGGCTGCAAAGGAGGACATGGGGAGCTCCCAATAGGGGGCTCAATTTGTGAGGAACCTGGGAGCAAGGGGGAGCAGCTGTGTTCTTGGACACGGGCCAGGAAGCTCGGGTGGAGAGGGTTTTGTTTGCCTCGCCCTCGTGTGTCGTAGGCAGTCACGTTTCACAGTCTGGACAAAACAGGACAGCTGGGCCACTCTCGCTGCTCGCCTCTGTGGAGCTGACATCCATCGTCGGCCTTCAGATAGTTGGAGTCCGTATTGGACTCTAAAAAAGCGTTGGTCAAGGCAAGGGGTCCAGTAACCCAGGTATTGGTGCAGGGGTGCTTGTAGGGGTCCTGGCCTCTCTAACCTTGGCAAGGAGACGGATCTGACCTCTTTGAGTATGATGACCTCCTCCTGAGAGAATACTGCATCGTGGACCTGGTGGTCAGCAGCTTCTTGGAACTGTATGTCGCGGTCTGTCCTTGCAGGATGCAGGGGAGTGGCTCCTCCATTCCAAGGGAGTTGCGGGCTGGTTTTTGAAGTACTGGCAACCCTCCGAGGCTTTTGGAAGATGCACAGCTGCAGGATAAATCGGGTCTTTGCAATTGTCAAGTCTGGAGCGGCAGGCAGGTCCACAGCAGTCTTCAGTTCTGGCATTGATCAGCTCTTCAGTGTCCTCCTCTTCTTTAGTCGGGTAAATCTAAAGTTCTGGTGTCAGGGGGCCTCCTAAATACTCAATTTAGGGGCATTTGGGGAGTATAGAGTGGTAGCCAATGGGCTAATTACCCTCGGGGGTCAACACGCCCCCCCATATGACCACTTCCTGTGAGAAGTGGACAAAACCCTGTCCCAGAGTTCCTAATTGTGCCATCACCAAGATGGTGGAATTTTCCAAGAGTGGGGCACTTTAGGCAGCTCACCCTAGGGATGTGTCTGACCTGGGTGTGCTCTACGCCTCCTTGCGTAACTCATTTCCCGCCTGTTCTAGTGCCAAATGGGCTTCCGGGTAGGTGGTGGCATCGCCCAGGTCCCAGGTCTGGAGGAAGCTGGGGTCGCATATCAAAGGAAGCAGAGGCTTTGAAACCTCTGGCTTTGATATGCTGGTTTCCTAATCATCCTGCTGCTGAGGGACTGAACACCTGGAGGCTCCAGACATGGAAGACAGAGGACGAGTTTGGAAGCGGCTGGCGGTCAATCCACGGGGGACGTCCCAGTGCTGGAAGGGGAGACTGAACACCGGCAGGAGGACTGATAGCTTGAGTCAGGTTCCAACTCATAGGAGTAGTATTCTCCTCTGATGACTGTGGTGAAGAACTGAATTGGTACTGGGATTTGGAGTTGAGATATTTTGACTGCCTGGGAGAATGGGTGGAGGCCCTCTCGGGTGCTGCACCAGTGATCGGCGCTCCCCCCTATTTAGACAGCGGAGGTCACCATTTTGAGGTAATGGCTAGTCTGGGGGCATGAGATGATAATATCAAAGTAGTATGTTTGATGGCACTAAGAATTTCCTTTGATGAGGGGATGGGTGACGGGTACATAGGAATGTCCACAGTCACCTAAGTTTACTATGTTGGGATGGGGCGACAGGCGCTCTGCAAAGTTGGGGGGGGGCGTTTTGGGACCGTCATGCAGTAATGTGGGGAGGGTTTTTCCCCCTTGGGTATGCTTATGTAAATAGGAATGTGTACAGGGGAAGTCCATGTATCGCCCGGATGGCTTTACCAATGGTGGCCCCGGTGCGCAAGGGCGCAGTGTAACCCAGGCCCTGTACTTGTTTGTGATTTTCTTTGTACTGCTAACCAACTGTATGAAAATTTGGCATTGTATGATGTGGGATGTGGAGAACTGCTTTACTCTAACAAACAGAAGTTATTTTAAAAAAATGTACAGGTTTGGTAGGTTTCCATAGATGCCGGCTGAGCTGGGGCCCAAAATCCACAGCTAGGCACAATGCAAAAAAAGAGTCCGTTTCTCTGTGTAAAATTGTGATGTATCCAGGTTGCGTTTTGGGCCATATCCTGTCGCGGGCACTAGGCCTACCCACACAAGTTAGATACCATTTTTATCTGGAGACTTGGGGGAATGCTGGGTGGGTGGAAGTTTGTGGCTCCCCATGGATTCCAGAACTTTCCATCACAAAAATGTGAAGAAAAAGTGTTTTTTAGGATTGTATCAATTTTTTTTTTAAGATGAGTATACAAAATCATTTGCCTACTTCCAATAACAAAGAGAGGAAAGGGGGTAGATTAGAGGAGGGGATTAACAGGTATGGGTTGATAACAGGGGGCATCCCAAAAAATGGAAATCAATGAACAAAACATGCCATGCTCGCACATAGTAATGCAGTGTCCATTCCTGTCCCAACCCCCACTGTGCAAAGATTTAGGTGTCAGACTGCATGCCAGACATGAGGCGCAGGACCCGCAAGTATATTGGACAAGAGAGTTCACAAAAGGGAGTGGATAAATATTTTAAACAGGGCTCCCACATTTTCTCGAACTTGGGTAGGGAGTGGTTTACGACGGCTGTCAATTTTTCTATACTTATCAAATCCCAGAGTTTGTGTCCATTCTGTGTGCGTGGGTATGTGTCTGGCACAGTGCCAGGGTGATGGCCCTTCCCCTAGGGGAACGTAATGGGTATGTTAAGGCGTTAGGCAGCCCCAGTAGGATAAAGCTGGGAAAACGGGGTAGTTCGGTGTCAAAACTTTGGTCGATGTCCGTGAGTACTTACGACCAGTAGCGATGCAGCTTGGGGCAATGCCACAGCAAATAGAAGAGTGTACCAGAGTGGAAGCAATTATGCCAGCACTTGTCATTGCTCCCCCTCCGCCACTTAACTAAACTGGCGGGTGTGTAGTACCAGTAATGTATGATTTTGAGGAGTGTTTCCCTCCCCGAGGCGCTGCAAGCCGACGTGCGAGCACGGTGTAGAATGTCAGTCCATTCCTTGTCTGTGAATTGGCATTCACGCTCCATCTCCCACCGTGTTCTGGCTGGCGAGATCAAGGGATTAGCAGAGGGATTCAGAAAGGTGTAGATGTCCGACAGCAAACGTCGGTCATCCCGCCTTGACAAGAGCCAGCGTTCAAACGGGGCAAGTGGCCTGCTTGTGTGGGGTCATATCAATGGGTCGGTCACCCAATGGTGAACTGTTATATAGCTCCAACGTTCAGAGTCCGGGACCCCAAAGTCATGCTGTACCCTTGGGAAATCTAATAGGCTCTGTTTGTCAAAGAGATCTCCTATGCATTTGCAGTTGGCCTCCTGCCACCGGGAGTATGTTATTCCATGCAGTGCTGGTGTGAAGTCGGCATTCCCCATGATTGAGATAAGGGGGAGACTGGAGTGGAGAGGTGTTTGGAAACACAAAGTTTGTCCCAGACCCCAACCGTGGCCCTGACCACCGGGGAAAAGTACACTCCCAGTGGGCGGCTCCCCCGCGGGAGCCATGGTATCTTCCATATATGAATTCCCGCCACTGCCTGGTCCAGAAACCACCAGGGCTTCTCCGTGAGTGGACATTGCCATTCCACTAGAAATCGCAGTTGAGTGGCCTGGTAGTAGCGCACCCGATGTGGTATAACCAAACCACCCTTAGCCACTGGGAGATATCTACGTTCCCTGGCCATTCTGGCTCACCTACCGCCCCAGATGAAAGATTCTATAGAAGATTGATGTTTCTTCATTGTGGAGCGGGGCGGTTGTAGCGGCATCACCTGTATATGGTATAAGATCCTGGGCAAGAGGGACATTTTTACGGCTGCTATTCGTCCCAACCAAGAGATGGGGCCCCCATGCCAGGACTGAATAAGAGATCGCACAACGGTCAGCAGCGTGGAATAGTTATGTGACAAGGATTTTTCAATAGTGGGGAGTAGTTGAACGCCCATGTAGGAGATTCCCTGTGTGGCCCATGTGAAGGGGAATGTCTTTGCTTGGTGTGATTGCTCGTCCCACGGGATGGTGAGATTAAGCGCTTGGGATTTGGTGGTATTCACTTTGTACCCCGATGCTTCCCCAAATGATGTGAGTTTCTCCCACGGGGGGAGGGCAGCGACTGGCGAGGCTCGGTAATAGCTAGCAGTACATCATCCGCGTATAACACGATCTTGTGGGAGTGACCACCCATTCAGATCCCTTCAATGAGAGGATGCCCCCGAATGCGTTCGGCCAGTGGCTCCATGTATAACGTGAACAGGAGCGGGGAAAGGGGACACCCCTGACGCGTTCCCCTAGAAACAGGGAATGAGGGAGATAGTGAGTTGCTAACACGTACGAGTGCCACCGGTTCTGCCTAGCTGGCCCAGATCCACTGACGAAAGCGGGGGCCAACAGCCTCCAGCACCAACCGCAGGAAGGGCCAGTGCACCCGGTCAAACGCGTTTTCGGCATGTATTGATAAGAACAGTGTGGGTATCTGTGAGCAGTTAGTTTTATCTATTTTGTGTAAGACGCTTTGTCTTGTCCCCACAAGTACGTCCAGGAATAAAGCCCGATTGGTCGGGGTCTACCAATCCGGGCATATTCTGTCCCAGTCTGCTGGCGAGAATCCCCATGAATATCTTTGCATCTACATTGAGCAATGGTATGGGACGGTAGGAGGCGCATTACTTAGGATCCTTTCCCGGTTTTGGCAAGACTGTTATGATGGCAGTCTTTATAGACTCTGTGAGGGCTCCTGAGGAACTAAAGGAATTATACAGCTGGGCCAGTACGGGGGACAACTGCTCCGCAAATATTTTGTTAAAGGAGGCTATACCCATCCTGACCAGGGGCCATGTCCAGCTTAAGCTTCCCTATTGCCTCAAGGACCTCTTGTGTGGTTATGTCTGCCTCCAGGGGCGCTGCTGTGGGCTCCAGTAATTTCATTAGAGGGATCTGCTCCATGTAAGAGAAGCAATGCATGGAAAGCAGGGATTCCGCGCTGTATAATTAGGCGTGGAACCGGCCGAATTCCACCGCAATATCCTTGTCTTGTGTCAAGAGAAGCTGGTCCTGATCTACCAGAGCGTGTATGCGGTGTGCATGAGTCTGTGCGCATAGTCTATGGGCTAGGAGCCCCTGCATAATATTTCTGCTTTGTGCGGAGGAGGGCATTTTCTGCTGTGTCCATGTCAAGGGCCCTGAGCTGTTTTCTAGCAATGGTCAGTTGTCGTCATGCCTTGTGTGAGCCTGTCCGTCTATGCGATTCCTCCATGTCCCTCACTTGCGCCTCTAGCTCTGCACGTTTAGCCCTGCGTTCCCCGTTGAGCTGCACCTCTATGGCTATGTAGGCTCCCCTCACTACTGCTTTAAGGGTGTCCCACAATGTCGCTATTGATGTGTGGTGTGTCGTTGATTGCAAGATGGTCCGTGACTATTCCCTTCACTTCCTTAACTGCAGGGTTATAAGATAACAATTTAGGATTAAGGCGCCTCATCCTGGATCCCTGACTGCTATTGGGGAGGCGCAGTGTGAGTTGGATAGGAGAATGGTCCGAGATGGAAGCCACCTCGATGTCCGCCCGTGTCACCGCCGGGAGTAGGGAGGCTGAGACTAGAAAGTAGTCGATTCTGGCATAGGACTGGTGCGCAGCTGAGAAAAAGGAGTAAGACTTTGTGGAAGGGTGTAATAACCTCCTAAGTGTCAACCAATCCCGCATCCACAAGCCACTGGAGTCCCTGCGGGGTGAGGGCTCCAGTAGGGCCCGCCCTCCGAGGGGTCCGATCTAGGGAAGCGTCTGGCACCAGGTTAAAATCCCCCCTATCAAAACCTTGATATCTGGTGTAGTGAGAATGGTCCCAACCGCCTGGCGGATAAAGGGTTCCTGGTGGTCATTGAGCGCGTAAAGGCATGCAACAATGAAAGTGTATTGATGAAGGGAGAACCGCACAGACAGCATGCGGCCCATGATTTCAGAATGTATCTAAAGGAACTGACCCTGAAAGTGTGTGGACACTAGGATTGCTACCCAAGCTTTCTTTACCCGCCCCGCGGACCAGAACTGACGATCAATAGACTTCAACCGCATGCGGTACCAGTCCTTTTTCAGCAGGTAACTCTCTTGTAGAAGGCATATGTCGCACTGGGTTACCTTCAGTCGGGATAGCAGCGCTATTCTCTGTGCTGGCGAGTTCAGGCCCCTCACATTGAGGTTAACTATCCGCACCATAGGGTGGTAAAGGTGCTGGCAGCTGTAGTGGGCCCAGGCTGGACTGTTAGGTGCCCTCCTGACCTATGGAGGTAGTGAGGTGTAACAGTGTTGCAAATAGATGGAGCATGAAAGCATGTGTTAACTCAACAAAATGTTGAAACTTGAATAGCAAAATCACCAATTGGTGAGGAACCATTAATTATGTAGTTGGGGCCATGTCGTTGGTCATCCATTCCAGTCCTACGGGATATGGAAGGGTGCAGGAGTCCTCCACCGCTTCCTTTGAACAAAGATCAGAATGCAATGCAGACCGTGGGGCCACGCCAGCGGCACAGGCGCAGCAAGGGTGACCGAGGAGCCAGCACCGCCACGTAGGGGGTGCTCAGTGTCAGGCAGTGCAGGGCCCTCGCCGTCTGCACCCATCCCGGAGTCGGTCACTCATCCACATTGCTCAAGGTCCAATCACAGGTTCGCTGCCTCATTGAGGGGTGTGCTGACTGTATGTGTTTCTCCATTCCAGGCAAAGACGAGGCGGAAAGGATGTCCTCACCTGTATCGCACCCCTTTGTCTCTCAAGAAATCAGTTATTGATTTCATATTGCGGCATCGCAGCAGAGTAATGGGGGACAGGTCGTGGAACAGGCGGACTTTGATCCCCTCAAAGGAGACGTGGAGCTGGTTCCATACCGCGTTCCTGATGAGTTCCTTCTGGCGGTAGTTATGGAGGCATATGAGAATGTCCTGCGGGGTACCAGGCATCTGGGAGGGACGCCCCACTCTGTGTGTGCAGTCAAGGGGAAGCTCCTTCCCCTCCAGCTCCGTGACAATATGGCGGAAGAGTGGTAGAACATAGTCCTTCAGGCGGCCTGCATCCGCCTACAGCAGAACACCCTTAATTCTAATGTTTGATCTATGGGACCGGTTCTCCAGATCTTCCAGATAGTAGTTGAGGTCAGCGGTGCGGTCCTTAATTTATAGAATTTTGCTGCGGCACGCTTCCAATTCGTCTTCTCTGTCCACACGCTGCACCCATTTCGTGGAGTAGTCCCTTAACATCTTTGGTCATCTCCACTTTCAGTGCTGAAGAGGGACTCCATAAAGGCGCATGTGACCGGGTCGTCTTCACCCTCATCTTGATCCCCCGCTGGCCCTGATGGGAAGCGGTCCGGCGAGGCTGAATCCAGGGACGGCCCGCCCGTTTGGAGGAGCTTTTTGCGAGGAGATCTTTTATATTGGGGTCTTTTTGGGTCGTGGTGGTCGTCCTCTTATCTACCCCCAACGTTGCCAGCTGGGTGTGCTCCGGGTCGTGAGCTCTGTGTCCCCTCCGCCAGCGGGCTATCCAACCTTGTCACTGGGGCCGTGTAAGTTCGGTTCGAGAGAGAAGCTGCTGTGGCCTCAGGCGATCACTCGGGGAGTTCCAGTCAACAGGAAACCCCCCCAAGCACTAGTCTCTAGGCACCTAGCGTAGATCCTTCAGCAGCCAGGATAAAGGATCCGGAGGGGGGGTTAGGCCCAGCGAGCACCGGGAGTTCAGCAGTTCCTCAAGGGCCAGGGGGACAGGCCTCCTCCAGTGAGTGGTTCAAAGGGTCTCACCGTGCCTCCCGCAGTTGTCTCCACCTTGGGCGTGGCGATGTGCCGCGTCTGCACTCCCCAATGGATTCCAGGCACTAGTAGTCAAGGGCAACCCCATATCTCATCCCCACCACCAGGGTCTCTTACTTTGATGGTGCCGCCTCTTTTGGGGCCGCCCGCTCCACTCTGCTTTCTCTGCCAGAGAAGCCGCAGGTCTTCACTGCTCGGGGCGGGCACCACTAGCCTGCCCCGCTCACCCCCACTGCCGGCTGACACTCCATTCCCGGGTCCCCGTCTCTCCGGTGCCAGGGGTTCCCGCCCGACAACCGGGCCTCTCGCTTCGCTGACTCAGTCCGCCGGGGGAAGGAGGGGGTGGAGAGAACGGATCAACTCCCTCTCAGGCCCGTTGCAAGCCGCTCCGCGATGAGGAGGTGAATATCGGTAGGCCGCCTCGCTGCTTCCAAGTTCACCATCCTCGATTATGTTGTCAGCCTGCCAGCCTCCGCTGCACACCCATGCAGCTCACCGGTGTGTGGGCACCTCGCTGATGCGCCCTGAGCACCTTAGTCGCCGTTCCGCACCTCCCCGGCCCCCATGGCCGCCATCTTGGTGCCAGGACTCCGTGTCTGTCGGGTCACGTACACCTGCTACTGCGCCTATTCCCAGCTGCAGGAGTGTCTGGCCGACATTCCCTATCGTCGCCCCACCACACCGGCGTCCCGGAGCGGGCCAGACCCCCGGGATCTGTCAATTTAAGAGATCGGCACGGTGGAGCTCCGCAGGACTGCTCCTACATGGGTGCCATTTTGGACACGCCCCGAAAATGTTTTTTTAGTAAAAGTTTGAGGTTTGCAAGAGATTCTGGGTAAAAAAACGTGGTGAGAGCCACGCAAGTCAGCCTATCCTGGATATCCCTAGGTGTCTAGCTTTCAAAAATGTACATGTGTGCTAGGTTTCCCTAGATGCTGGCTGAGCTAAGGCCAAAATCCACAGCTAGGCACATTGCAATAAAAGGGTCAGTTTTCAGTGGAAAAATGTCATGTGTCCCTGTTGCGTTTTGGACTGTTTCCTGTCGCGGGCACTAGGCCTACCCACACAAGTTAGATACCATTTTTATTTGGAGACTTAGGGAAATGCTGGGTGGGTGGAACTTTGTGACTCTCCGCTGATTCCAGAACTTTCCATCACAGAAATGTGAGGACAGTTCGTTTTTTTAAACACATTTTTAGGTTTGCAAGAGATTCTGGGGAACAAAATCTGGTGATAGCGACACAATTCACCCCATCCTGGATTCCCCTGGTTGTCTAGTTTTTTTAAATGTACAGGTTTGCTAGGTTTCCCTAGATGTCGGCTGAACTAGGGCCCAAAATCCACAGCTAGGCACATTGCAAAAAAAGGGTTAGTTTTCAGTGGGAAAATTTGATGTGTCCACGTTGCTTTTTGAGCCATTTCCTGTAGTGGGCACTAGGCCTACCCATACAAGTGAGGTACCATTTTTAGCGGGAGACGTAGGGAATGCTGGGTGGGTGGAAGTTTGTGGCTCCCTGCAGATTCCAGATCTTTCCATCATAGAAAAGTTAGGAAAATGTGTTTTGTTAGACAAATGTTGAGGTTTGCACAGGTTTCTGGGTAACAGAACCTGGTGAGAGCCGCACAAGTTACACCATCCTGGATTTCCCTGGGTGTCTAGTTTTTAAAAATAGGTAGGTTTGCCTCTGTGCCGGCTGAGCTAGGGCCCAAAATCAACAGCTAGGCACATTGCAACAAAATAAAGGGGTCATTTTTCAGTGGAAAAATGTGATGTGGTTACGTTGCATTTCCGGCCGTGTCCTGTTGCACGTGAGGTACCATTTTTATCAGGAGACTTAGAGGAACACAGAATAGTACAACAAGTGTTATTACCAATTGTCTTTCTCTGATTCACATGCTAGTATGGGTACCCAGAAATTCAGAGATGTGCAAATAACCACTGCTTCTAAACTCCATATCTTGTTCCCGTTTTGGAAATACATAGGTTTCCTTGATACCTATTTTTCATTCTTTGTATTTTACCAAATGAATTGCTGTATACCCGGTACACAATGAAAAACGATTGCAAGGTGCAGCTCAGTTTTTGGCTTTGGGTACCTTTTTTTTAAATTTATTTTATTTTATTTATTAAATTGCACCATAAATAAGAAACATACATGTCTTGCTTTACAAGTCAGCAAAAATTGTTATACATACAATATATATGTCTCTAAGCTTCTACATGCCAGAGTTCACTTTGAAAAAATAAAACAGTGCAAACCTTTTGTTGTTATAACACCCAGTGGTCACAGCATAAATATATATTGCACAATACAGAAACATCTCTGAATTCCTCTAATATTATAAGCTTGCTAAGTTGGGCAATAGGAACATAAATTGATATCCTCACCGCTTGATTAGCATATCTAACATTACCCCAGCGCATCTGGTTCAGCAGGAGGTGGACTTGCATTCTGAGGAGCCTGTCCAGCAAGGTACGTTTGGTACAAACCCCAGAAATTTTTAGGTCGGCTATGAGGGGAAAGTAACTCACTATACAGTTCTGTCTGCGTGTTGCAGTAGAACATATCACGCGACCACTCCTGCATGGTAGGGGGAGGGCCGCGCGCCCAGCGCTTGACCAATCTAAGCCTAGCAATAAGCATGCCCATTTCAACTAGTCGCCGAAGGCCTTTTTTGATTCTCTTAGTGTATCCCAGCAGAGCTATTATAGGGTCAGGAAGCAATGGCATCTCAACGATATCGCTCAGCGTCTGGAACACCTTTTCCCAGAACTTAGCAATCAACGGGTAAGTCCAGGCCACATGCAGAAAGTCCGCAGGACACACCCTGCATCGCTCACATTCAGCTGACTCTCGCAGACCATATCTATGTAACCGTTCTGGGGTGTAGTAAACTCTCTGCAAATATTTAAAATGAATGAGGCGGTGCCGCCCATTTAGGGACACTCGTCTCGTCGCCTCGCAGCAGTATCTCAAATGTCATCATCAATGTTTATACCCAGGTCCCTCTGCCACTCTAGTCTGGGCTTTGTGTAAAAGTGTTTGCGGTAAGCCTGTGCAATGCCATAGACCCTGGACACCAACTTTACAGGAGTTTCTGCCTGGAGTATAAGTGTAAGCGGGGTAACCTCAGGGGGCTCAGCCATATCATCACCTAGAATCTCGCGAAGGGCATGTCGCACCCTATGGAACTGAAATTGCACTAATGGAGTGGGAGTAGTGCCCGCCGGTACTGCTTCATCCCACGTACGGGCTTTCCCAGCCACGAAAAGATCGCCCACCACTTTGATGTTCAAAGTTTGCAGAGCCCTCGTCACCGCCCTGTCTCCACACACCTGCAGCCAGGAGCACCAGTCCAGCGGAGTGAGCGGGGAGTAGAGGTTATTGCAGTCCTGCCGTTTGACCAAGTCTCGCCAGGCATGGACCGTTGAGTTTATAGAGTCGAGAATTCCCGTGCGGCGATCTGGGGGACGGAACAAACTCGTGGGTAATTCGGAGGGAGAGACTGCTACCTTCTCAACATGTAAATGCGGAGGATCTTGCGTCTGGTGAATCCAGTGAAATGCGTGCGAGCTTTGCGCAACCCTATAATACAGGTCTAGATCCGGGGCTCCCAGCCCACCTAAATAGTAAGGGAGAGTTAAGACCTTCCACTGTACTCTAGGCTGTTTGCCTGCCCACGCCAGTTTAGTTAAAATAGTGGTGATAGTTTTGAAAAAATGAGCCGGAAGGACTATCGGTATGTTTAAAAATAAAAATAGAAACCTCGGCAGTATCACCATCTTCATCAACGAAACCCACCCCAAGAGCGATAAAGGTAAACGGGTCCATCGTTCTACGTCATCTTCTAGCTTAGCAATTGCCCTTCCTTAATACTACCCCCGGGTCCTTCTGAATTTGCACGCCCAGATAGCGCACAGGCTCCGTGGTCCAGGTTAAAGGAAAGTCCAGGTCTATGGGAGTAGTAGTCGCCGTCAATGGGAATATAATGGACTTAGTCCAATTAATTTTCAACCCGGAAAGCTCGCCAAAGCGAACGACTTCCCGAGGTACGGGGGACAGATTCTCAGCTGGGTTCCTGATATAGAGCAAGGTGTCGTCTGCGTACGAGGACACTATCAAGTTGTAAGAAGGAGACCTAAGTCCCCGGAAGCCGTGATATTCCCTAAGAGCGCAAGCAAGGGGCTCAGCCACAATGGCATAGAGAAGGGGGGACAGCGGGCATCCCTGTCTAGTACCTCTAGAGATGTGCACAGGGGCGGTGACCATGTCTCCCGTGCGGACCCTGGCCATAGGTGTGTCATACAGCACTGCAATCAGCTACAAGAAGACCCCGCCCACCCCCATCCTTTCCAGAACTGTACGCATGAATGGCCATTCGACCCAGTCGAACGCTTATTCCGCGTCTAAAAATACCGCAGTTGCTCTGACTTCAGGTCTAATATGTTGGAGCGCCCCCAAAAAAGTACGCAAGTTGTACGTTAGATTGCGGCCCGGGACGAATCCTGCCTGCTGCGTGCTCGCCAGGTTCGGATCCAGAGGGGCTAAACGATTAGCAAGTATTTTAGAGTAAATTTTGGTGTCTACATTCAACAAGGACAATGGACGGTAAGAGGAACATTCCTCGGGAGGCTTACCAGTCTTGGGAATAGTGACTATCATGGCTTCGCGCATTGTATGGGGGAGTCGCCCAGTTTCAATAGTTCTTCAAAGAGTGTAACTAGATGTGGGGTAAGGAGGTCCACGAACTCTTTATAAAAGGTGACTGTTAAGCCATCCTGCCCGGAGCACTACCAGAGCGCATGTGGCGTATTGCCTCATGTATTTCCCAGGCCTCTAGCGGCCTCATCAGGTATTCGCGTTGTTCATTCGTGAGCCAGGGCAACTTAATGTGTTCCAGATAATCCTGAATGGCGCTATCGTTTGCCTGAGAACAAGAACGGTATAGGGTTTCGTAATATTGTCTAAACCGATTGGCTATGTCGTCAGGCTCCGTTAAGAGCTCACCCTCCTCCGACCGTATCGCTGTTATCATAGATGCCTCTCTTTTCCTTCTCAGCAGTGATGCCAGGGTGGCACCCGGCCGTTCACCCTCTCCAAGCTTCTAGCTGTAGCGTATTTTCCCATATGCTGGACCTCACTGTCAGCAGCTTCCTGATAGTCAGCTAGAGTTTTTTGCAGTTCTTCGTTACTTGCTGTAGGCCCACCCCGAGTCGCTATCGTCTCTAGCTCAATCAGACGGTTTTCTAAGTGTTCAAGTCTACTTCTAATGGCTCGAAGTACCCCAGAGTGCTTGGATATAGCTATGCCTCTTATATAAACCTTGAAGGCTTCCCATACCGTACTAAACTGCGAAACCGATCCTATATTATTTGCGAAGAATTCTTCGATGGCCTCTGTCATCTCAGCTTTAAACACAGTCTAACAGCGAGTATGGGGGGATCCTCCAAGTAAACGGAGCAGGGTGTCTCTGAGGGCTTCGCAAATCTAAAAGTATGGGAGCATGATCGGACAGGGTGCGCGGGTGCACTTTGCAATCTCTAACTTCCGCATAAATTGCCCGTGATAATAACCAATAGTCAATACGTGTATGTAAAGCGTGCGGTGTGGAATAATGGGTGAGCCACCTACACCTGGGAATCTTGTCTTCCATACATCTACCATGTCCAGTCTCACTATTGTGTCCCTGATGAGTTTTGCAGTAACAGAAAGTCGGCGTTCAGGGCCCCCCGACCGATCCAAGACCGGATTCAGAACGCAGTTAAAGTCTCCCCCTACTAACAATGGTAGAGTCGTAACCACACCTGGGGATGAAAATATGGAGTGGTAGAACTGCGGGTTGTCGTAATTGGGTCCTTAAATGTTTATGACTAGTAACTCTAAGCCCTTCCCCCTACATTTGGAAATAGTGTACCGCCCTTCTGTATCTGTCACAACTGGATCAAGCTTAAATCCTGATTTAGGGTTGACCCATGTGAGTACCCCTCTTGCATGAGTGGTGAACCCTGAGGCATGGAACAAGCCTGCAGCACCTTCTGTGACAGCATTGAACTATCTGCGGGCAGGTGAGTTTCTTGCAGCAGTGCTAAGTCGACAGAATGACGCTTGAGATGAGCAATTACGTTTCGTACCTTGCGGTGGTTGTTAAGTCCTCGGACATTCCAAGTAAGGAATCTAATATTCTGGCCTGATTGTTGTGTCATACCAGAGGAGCAAAAGTAGCAATTCGAGACAAAGCAATATGTACGTTGTCCTATCTAGCAAGCTGGTGAAAGTTAGTATAGCGCTCGTCCTGATAAAAGAAAGACAAGGGGCAGAGACCTGTAATAAACTTAAAGAGCCTAAACGAATGGGTAACGTACCACCACTTCAAGATGGAAGGGATACACCTCCTAAGGGACGTCTTGAGAAAGGGAGACTGGTTAACACGTCTGGACTTAAAGGATGCCTACTTGACCATCCCGATTTGGCCCCCACACAGAAAATTCCTCCAATTCTCATGGGAGGGAAAACTTTGGGAATTCTGCACCCTCCCCTTCGGTCTATCTTCAGCCCCTTGGTTCTTCACCAAGGTCTTGCGTACGATAGTAGCATGGCTAAGGGAAAGGGGCTTAAGACTAATAATATATCTGGACGATATCCTTATTATGGGTCAGTCCAAAGCGACAGTATCTCGTCATACAAATCTTACTATCCGCCTACTGGAACACTTAGGCTTTGTAATAAATGCAAAAAAGTCATGCATAACACCAAGCCAGGAAACTCAGTTTCTGGGTTTCACGGTGAACACAGTGACTGCAGAACTGAAATTACCAAGGGAAAAGATAAAGAAACTTCACAAGAAACTCAGGAAGATGCTATCAATGGAACTCTTTCCCTTGAGGCTCTTAGCCAGGATCTTGGGTCTCCTTTCCTCAACCATCCAAGCAATTTTCCTGGGCCCTCTACATTACAGGGCCCTCCAGAGACTCAAAGCGCAAGCTCTCAGGTCGACACTATCTTACTCACAAATGACATGCTTGGACCAAGACTCGAGGAAAGAGCCGTCATGGTGGCTAAAGAATGCAGAAGCTTGGAATGGCAGAGCCATCTTTGGGGAAGCTCCAGAGTTGGTAAAAGAATAAGATGCGAGTCTAGAAGTATGGGGTGCCACATGTGGCGACTCATCAACAGGGGGTCTTTGGACACACCACGAGAAGAAACTACATATCAACTGCTTGGAACTACTAGCGGGTTCTTTTGCGGTTCAAAGCTTCACCCAGAATCCAGTGAAATGCTGTATAATGCTGCGCATGGACAATGTCTCTGCAGTGAAATACGTCAACAAGATGGGGGGACCACATTCAAAGGGTCTTACGGAGATAGAGGGATTCTGGAGCTATTGCTTGAAGAAGGGACTCTCCGTTACAGCGGAGCACATCCCTGGTTTGAACAATGGTGTAGCGGACTGGTTCTCCAGGAATTTCAAGGATTCCAGCAACTGGAAGTTAGAGAGGGGAATATTCATGGCAATCCAAGACAAATGGGGCCCCTTCGGGACAGATCTTTTCGCAGACAGGCTGAACACACAGATGGAGAATTTCGTCAACTTCCTCCAGGATTGGCAGGGCTTAAAGCTGTATGCCTTCCCACCGTTTGTCATGCTTCCGCGTCTTCTCATACATGCTCGTCGGTACCTGCAGAGCATGGTAGTGATAACCCCTCTTTGGAGGTCTCAGGCATGGTTTCCAGTCATCTTGGAGAGGACCATGGACTTTCCACTTCTAATACCACCTTTCAGGCAAGTACTCCTGGGTCCAGAGGGCGAATCACACCCTCTCATAGACCAAGGTCTAATGGTTCTGACGGCCTGGAAGATTTCAGGCGACAATGGCAAATCCCAGGGCTTTTGCAGGATGCTTTCCAACTCATATCTGAGTCTTGGGCATCTGGAACAAGGAAGGCATATCGACTGGCATGGAACAAATGGGTTCGCTGGTGTCTTCAACGACACTACGATCCAGTTTCAACTGATTTAGTTCACGTAGTAAACTTCCTATCGGAACTCTTGCTTCTGGCCTAAGTTATAGAACTGTTAATGTCTATAGATCAGCAATAGCTGCAGGACATTCCTTAGTCGATGGTGTCTCGGTGGGTCAAAACCTTTTAACAAAGAAGATTATGAGAAGCATGCGGGTTCTTAACCCTCCAACTCCGAAATATACGGCCTTATGGGACGTAAGAAACATATTACAACTTATTTCTTTTTGGGGAGATAATGTTAACCTCTCTCTCAAACGTATTTCCCATAAGCTTACTGTGTTACTTTGCTTGGTCTCTTTCAGACGAACCTCAGATGTTAAGGCATTAGATGTTACTAGCAGGGCTTATCAGCCTGAGGGAGTTTGTTTTTATCTTAAGAAAAGGACCAAAACTATGTCATCCTCTATCTTCTATCCTTTCTTTCCTCTGAATGAAAGTCTGTGTGTTGTCCAATGTCTAAAAGAGTATGAAAAGAGAACTGTAAGTCTGAGAGGAGGAACTCAACTGCTGATCTCTCACAGATATCCTCATAAACCAGTTTCATCTCCCACGCTTGCAAGATGGGTCAAAGAAGTGATGAGTGAAAGTGGTGTCGGTGCATCAGCTTCTAAAGCTTTTATGTTAGGTGGAGGCCTCCAAGATATTCTAAGAGCCGCTGACTGGTCGAATGAGAGTATGTTTAAAACATGTTACTTTAGACCAATCAATAACGTGATTGACAACGTACTTAGTTCACTTTAAACTTGCATAATGTTGGCCTCCGTGTCATGCCATAAAATTTAGATTTTTCACAGCCTGGTGGGCAGAAAATCTGGATTTTATTAAAGACACGGAGGCTAAGATTATCCTTCCACTTATTAACCCTCCCTAGGGGTTTTACATTTTTGACCTATTGTGTCTTTTTTCTTCCAGAATAAGATGTCTACGGATTGTTGTTGAAAGGAGTGATTCGTTCCTCGTCAAAATTGAAGTTATGTTTTACTGAGTTTATTTCTTGTTCGCAGCACTTGGCAAAGTAGGAAGATGGCTGCGTGCTCATGGACTATATACTGTAATAGAATGTTGTTTTGAAGTTCTATATTCTCTTCATTGTTACTGCTGAGCTGTGGCAATAAAGGAGATTTGCATAATCTTAGCCTCCGTGTCTTTAATAAAATCCAGATTTTCTGCACACCAGGCTGTGAAAAATCTAAATTTTTCCTGCTAATGTGACTCAAAGAAAACAAAAACCCAATAAATTCCCCCTCCCCCCTCTCACCAACGTTGCATCAACCCCAACTCGACACAATCGAAGCTCCCCCCCAATATGCAACTCAAACAAAAGTGGCATATAGCCATTTGGTGGAACACACACAGGGGCGGATGTTGCCTCTCCGCCAGTGCACTCCTGGTCACAGCCAAGAGTACAAACCCGCCATATATAAACTATTATGGCAATTTATTATTGCAACGCAATGAAGCAAGCCCTCCCCAGCCGCTCAAAGGGGTATAAATATCTCCAGGCCCGCCCCACTTATCACATGCATCTCTGCAGATCATCAAAGGCTGAAGCACCACCTTCTACTTTAAAGCCACATCTCAGCAGATGTCCTCATTATAGCGTATTCCCCGCTCAGCCCAGCCAGCGCTCGCCCCAAAGGGGCACTCCATTGTCGCTCACTTAGTCTTAACAATTGACACAAAGAAGTAAGTTAACAGAGAGGGTCAACCCTTGGAGTAATAACAAAAAAGTTTTGCAGCACACCTCCAATGTAAAAGCATAGTGTGCCTGTAAAGCTGCATCGTACATTTTAAAGAAACCTGTGATCCTAATCCCACTTATCTATCGTAAAATGTGGTGCTACTGAAGACTAGGCATTTAAGGTACATTTAATCAGTTTCATCCAGTGACCCTCCTTCAGCCCCCAGCGAACCATCAGTTGCCGCCTCACGCTGCTGCTCCTTGGTATAGTCCTTAAGTGCTTTCTGTAGCGACTTAGGGTCCTGGTAGATCTTGGAGACCCCGTTCATGGTGACTCGTAGCCTCGCAGGGTAAAGCATAGCATATTCTAGCTCTTGGGCCCTTAACGCCCGCTGCAGTGGGGCAAACTGTCTGCGCGCTTCCTGGACCTTTGCTGTAAAGTCAGGGATCAGCGATATAGTGGAACCCTCATACTGCAATGTCCCAAGTTCCCTGGCTTTCCTCAGGGCCGCATCTCTGTCCCTGAAATTCAAAAATTTAGCAATGATCGGGTGCGGGGGGGGGGGGCCCGGGACCGGCCTCGGGCCCAGCGAACGGTGCGCCCGCTCTATATAAAACAGAGCTGAAAAGGTATCTCTGCCCAACATAGGGTTTCAGTGAATGTTTCCATATTTCCGGAGGGTGTCGATTCGGGTAGGCCCGTAATGCGTATGTTGCTCCTTCGTGAACGAGCTTCGAGATCTTCCGCTTTCTCCTGTAGCTGTAATAAGGCTTTCCCCATCTGTTTCTGTGTTGCATCTGTTTCCATATGCGACTCCTCGACCTCTGTGATGCGTCTTTCTGCCATATTGATTCTCTCCGTGTGTTTGTCAAGACGCTCCGACATGCGATCAACTCGGTAGACCAGAGAGTCTATCTTCCCGTCGATAGTACTAAGGCTGGATTGGATAGCAGCCAAGATTTGGCAGAAGTACGCCGGAGCATCCATGCCCGCAGCGCCCTGCTCAGAAGGAGGTTCAGCCTCATCAGGTTCTCGATTTCTGGTCTTGCGCTGCTCGAACTGAATCTTAGGTTGGAGCCTGTCCACCTTCCCCATAATGTCTGGTACAATTCCCCAGCGAGGAAGACACCCGGTCAAGTTGCAAAAATACAAGATTCCAGCAGCACCAGAACAGCTCAGCGCAGTCACCCCTAATGGCAAACAGCTGTGCAACTTTTGCAGGTCAGACGCTCAGCAAGGGGGGAGGGCAAGGTAGTAGCTGCGCAAGTCCAGTGCCCCTTCCAGCCGCCCTCCTATGTGTACGAGAGCGGTGCAGCCCCTTTTGAAACTCCTCGTATTGTGCCTCTAACAGTCCTATACGCCAGGTCTGACTTCCGCCAGTGCGCGTCGTATGTCAGGGCAATGAGAATAGCACTGATCAGGATAGTCACCCCCACAATGGTGCAGAGCAAGCAGGGGAGATCCCGACCGTTACAGCCAATTATGAGGGAGCAGCGAGTGCCAGAATGACCCGCGTCACTGCAGCACGCACTCTTTCAGCAACAGAGCGAGCCCACACAACCCTACAGTAATTCTTCAGGAATCATGGATCTCAGGTAGAGAAGCCCCAACTGCAATGTGACTGCGTGATTGATTCGACCAGTTGTTCAAAGGGTTAGGATGGTAAACAGACTCTGCAGTTTCTTCAATCCTCCACTCAGGATGCAGAGGGGGGGATCAGCCGCATGCAGCGTGAGCAGCTCTCCGCCGCCTGCAGCCCACCCAGCAGAGCCAGCAGGCGCAACAGACCGGATCTGAGGAGGTCGATAGTAGCGGTATTGCTGTGGGCAGCGTGCCGGCCGAGAGGCTTGTACAGTCTATATTGCGAGCAGGCAGGGGCGCCGGTTCCATGTAGGGGGCCTCCGGAAGCCTCCGCGTACGCTACATAGGAGAAGGGGCCGCTTCACATACCTCAGCAGGTAGGCTCCTCCACTATCACAGCGCCATGAGCGGGGGGTAGAAAGACAGGCTCGCAGGCCACTGCGTGTACTGCCGCCGGTACACCCAGCGCACCCGCAAAGGCAGATGGGCTTGGTCAGGCACCGTCCAGAGCAGCCGCTCACCGCAGGGAAGCCACACAGCGGGCAAAGCCAGGGCCCAGGCGCCTCCGGTCCGGATCCGCCACACCCAGGCATGGGGCTGCCGGGCCGCCCTCGATGTAAGAGGAGGGCTAGGCCGCCACACCAGACCGCACAGCGCCACCACCCACCAACAGGAGGCGTCAGCACATCCACGATCGGCAGATAAAGAAGGTTTCCACACGCTAGCAGGAGTTCCGTGCCAGGCTCCGTCTTCGAAACTCCGCAGCTCGCAGCGAGGCGTAGGGGGAGGGGCAGCGGCGCCGAGCTGTAACTTTGTCCCTGGAGATCACAACCGCCTCATTTCAACGTCGATCGTTGCCGGAAGGGTTCCGACACCCTCGGCGCTCAGGTGCTTGCAGATTAGCCCACGTTTGTTGCCAGGATAATGAACGATCAAAGGATGGCGCAGCGGAGCTCAACTAGAATGCAGCCATCTTGTTGAGCCGGCAAGCTCCGCCCCCTTGGCTCTAGGTACCTCCGGTTCTTGGTGAACCTACAAACCCATTATGTCCACGCAACTAGAAGAGTCCAGCGAATGTAATGGTATATTGCTTTTGAAAATCTGCCATAGTTAGAAAAAGGTACAGGCGAAAATGTAGGCACAAATGGCTGTTTTTTAAACTCAATTTTAATATTTTTTTATTTTAATTGTTACTTTCCATAGGGAAATCTTGCAGGATATACACAAATGACCCCTTGCTGAATTCAGAAGTTTGTCTTCTTTTCAGAAATGTAAAGCTTTTCCTGTATCCACCATTGGTTTTACACCCATTTCTACCACTTAAGGGAAGGACGTTGAAAGCACAAAAATAGGAAAAATTGGCTATGTCCCAGTAAAATGCCAAAACTGTATTGAAAAATTCGGTTTTCTGAAAAAAGTCTGCCTGTTCCTGAAAGCTGGGAAGATGGAGATTTTAGCACCGTAAACCTTTTGTTGATACCATCTGCATAGAAAAAAAAAGACGCTTTCTTCTGCAGCAAATTCTTCCCATTTTTCCTCTAATAAACACAATTTAACTGTATTTTGGCTAAATCCTCGGTACCTTCCAGGGAATCCACAAAACCTGGGTATCTTTAGAACACCCAGGATGTTGGAAAAAACGGACGCAAATTTGGCGTGGATACCTTATGTGGACAAAACGTTATCAGGGTCTAAGCACGAACTACCCCAAATAGCCAGAAAAAGGTTTAGCACAGGGTGGAAAAGGCCTACCAACGGAGGGGTTAAGGCATTACACATCGACTTCATCAACATGATTGATCGATGTGCTAATTACAGACATCTGATTGTAGTCATCTGCCCGTACTCTAGATGGATCGAAGCCGGCACTTGTGTGCACTGTGACGCCGGTGGGGGGGTACCAGCCATTATCTGGTCGGACAATGGGAAACATTTAATCAAAACCATGTTTGACAACATCTGCACCCTGCTAGGAATAACACATAAATTAGCATCAGCATACCACCCCCAAAGCAACGGCATCATAGAGAGACTCAATGGCCTGTTAAAAAACAAAATAAGTAAAATTTGCGCCAGCCTTAATAAGAAGTGGCTCTACTGTCTACCCCTAGCCTTATTTGCATAAAGAAACATACCTAGCAGCGATCACCATCTCACACTACATCAGATGGCGACTGATAGATTGATGGGGACGCCCAGACCAAAAACTAGGATGAAGTTAAGCTCTGAGGATAGCTCTCAGGCACTGGTAGATGAATTACATGTATATCTCTCAGAATTAACCAGAACCACTAGGCTCTTGTCCAAACAGGCCAAACACAGGAACTCCAAGTGCACCACCACCAAGCTACCATATCAAACACCCCTGCACGGCAAAGAAATGTACATTCATAATTTTGTAAGGAAGTGGAAACAAGACAAGTTTGAGGGACCTTACCGGGTGGTCTTTGCAAAACCAACGGTCCTCAAGGTGGAGGTGAAAAATGCTTGGGTTCACCTCTCTGACATACAGTTGAAACCTTCCACGATGAACCCTCCAAGAACTAACTTTGCAAACTTTTTGGTTGAACTGATAAGGGAAACAGTCACTGGAGGACCACCAACGCCTCCTTGGGGACCCATACCAAGATCTGCAATGTCAAATGAGAAGTTACATATTATTGTATTACTATGTACCCTCTTTCTACTATGGGTGATACCCCACTTATTCACTGTCGAGGAACTTCCTGGTCAAAAGTAGTCTATTCAAAAGTTAGCATAGTGCTTGTGTAGGAATCTTTCCCATGTCACCTACAATTACACTAAGCCAAACACTAGCATCCCACATGCACGACAGCACCCTTTTGCACAACACATGGTACCTGCACATGACCGCAGTGGGCTCCCAAACATCGGCCAGGTCATGTTACGTCTGTTCGTTGATTCTGCATGCAGTAGGCGCAGACCGACTTTACTTATCCCAAGAGGCATCCGCGAAAACGCAAAATGATTTCTTCATCTATATCTATGCAGAATTAGGGCCAATATCCAACCCAACAAGGTAGAACCCCATACAGTAGTAGTGAATTTGACCCGATACGAAGCCAACCCAACGGTTTTATACCGCTTCACTGAACCTAATGATATCCAAATCGAGCTGGATAGGATGCGTAGAAAGGGCACCATGGGGGAGGATACTGTTTGGCCTGAGACTTACCAGAGAAGAGATACTTGGAGGTAGCAAAACCCCCAACTCAATGCACAAACACATTGGCTCCTGCACTAATTTGTGGACCAAGGGTGGCTTTTAGCTTTTTGGGGGTGGTCTTCTTTAACAGCAAGTGGTCCCTCAACATGGAGTTCCTGTGCAGGGCCATCCAAGTTGAGGATAAAAGGGGAATGAGTCACATGGGGGAGGGTTGAAGGAGAGCATTACCATCCCATGTCAGAAAATCTGGGATACCAAGGTGGGTGGGTACACTAGGCTAGAAGGGAAGGGGCAATCCCTAATTGTATGGAAACTTAAACTGTAGTCCTAAAGTTTTAGAGGTATAGGAACGCTTCCACTGGGCACGAATGCTTTACTGGCAGTGCAACAAGTTTGCCTATACTCAGTTCGCGCCTGGATATCATACACACCGCGACCCTGGTCATTCCTGGAGAAGAACTGTCGGACTTGTACCAGCACCCATTAAGGAAGAAGACCGCTTTGCTGAATCAAGCTTGTGAAAAGAGAGGTGCAGAATATTTTGTCTGGGCTCAGTACAAGAACATTCCAGTAGAATTCAGACTGTTCACGGACACACAAGTATCGGCAGGAGGGTCAATATCCTTCTTTACCCCACAGACAAAAGCTATGGCGTACGGAGAACGTTCCGGCCCAGGGGAACCTTCCAAGGTCATGGACTCGTGATCTTATTTCATACTTCTTCTTCCTACGTTATTTGGATACATACTTTTTGCTGCCTTATCATACACTTGAGTTTATGGAAGATTATGCATCCTTGAAAATAATTTCTGTACTGATGGAGATATCTATATTTACCTGGTAGGCTCGGGAGAGCGAGCCATATGGATTTTATTTTATTGTAACAGCGTATTATCCCGAGTGGATTGAGAATTTAGCTGACAACGGAATCAGCCCTGAAGAAGTCATAAGTGTGCTATAACACACGATGAAACACGTGTTGGCTGTAAATTGTTCGATTGTACATCAACATCTTTTGGAAGCTGTGTATTGGAAACATTATACTGCTGAGTATCGGACGCTGAGTACCCGAATAAAGAATTGGAACTAAAGAAATTAAATAAGACTTTTTGGTATTTCTGTTGGACAGAACATTACTCACCTTGAGTGCTCAGGGGTGAATCATTGTATCACTGTATTCCTCCTGTTGCAGGGATCAACTGTGGCAGCCTACCACTCTCCCCTTGGAGCACCAACAAATACTTGTGTTGTATTGTTACATTTGCCCTATATGTTTGTTGCAAAAGACACACAATTGATGGACGGAATGCAGAACAAATCAAAACATTCACCCCCAGTCAAGAGATCTGGGTAAAATCCATCATTCTTTTGCTCACCATGCCACCCCAGTTTAGACCTGGCCATTTGCAAATCAGTCTTGACCCTGTGCCTCATGGGAACAGTCCAGCCCGAACTGCCAAGTCAGGTCCTCCCTGGACCGGAAACAAGCATCCTAGGACCGGTTTCGGGGTTTCACCCCTCTTCAGCCAGGATAGCTTGATTCCAGTGGCACAGTGAGCCCAGGACCCACGTCTGGGCATACCTGGCGCACTTAGGGCGAGAAAGCAAAAGACACACAATTGATGGACGGAGTGCAGAACAAATGGGAAGACATGGCTTGGCAGTTCGGGCTGGACTGTTCCCATGAGGCACAGGGTCAGACTGATTTGCATATGGCCATGTCTGAACTGGGGTGGCGGAGTGGGCTAAAGAATGATGATGGATTAAACCCAGATCAGTTGACTGGGGGTGAGTGCTTGCAATGTTCAACACTCCGTCCATCATCCCCTTTGGTTTTGCTATGTTCGCCCTAAGTTGGCAGGGTATGCCCAGACGTGGGTCCCTTGCTCACTTTGCCACTGGATTCAAGATAGCCTGGCTGATGACGGCTGTAAGCCAGAAACCGGTCCAGGATGCTTGTTTCCGGTCCAGGAAGACATGGCTTGGCAGTTCGGGCTGGACTGTTCCCTTGAGGCACAGGGTCAGACTGATTTGCATATGGCCATGTCTGAACTGGGGTGGCGGAGTGGGCTAAAGAATGATGATGGATTAAACCCAGATCAGTTGACTGGGGGTGAGTGCTTGCAATGTTCAACACTCCGTCCATCATCCCCTTTGGTTTTGCTATGTTCGCCCTAAGTTGGCAGGGTATGCCCAGACGTGGGTCCCTTGCTCACTTTGCCACTGGATTCAAGATAGCCTGGCTGATGACGGCTGTAAGCCAGAAACCGGTCCCAGGATGCTTGTTTCCGGTCCAGGGAAGACATGGCTTGGCAGTTCGGGCTGGTCTGTTCCCATGAGGCACAGGGTCAGACTGATTTGCATATGGCCATGTCTGAACTGGGGTGGCGGAGTGGGCTAAAGAATGATGATGGATTAAACCCAGATCAGTTGACTGGGGGTGAGTGCTTGCAATGTTCAACACTCCGTCCATCATCCCCTTTGGTTTTGCTATTTTCGCCCTAAGTTGGCAGGGTATGCCCAGACGTGGGTCCCTTGCTCACTTTGCCACTGGATTCAAGATAGTCTGGCTGATGACGGCTGTAAGCCAGAAACCGGTCCCAGGATGCTTGTTTCCGGTCCAGGGAAGACATGGCTTGGCAGTTCGGGCTGGACTGTTCCCATGAGGCACAGGGTCAGACTGATTTGCATATGGCCATGTCTGAACTGGGGTGGCGGAGTGGGCAAAAGAATGATGATGGATTAAACCCAGATCAGTTGACTGGGGGTGAGTGCTTGCAATGTTCAACACTCCGTCCATCATCCCCTTTGGTTTTGCTATATGTTTGTTGAGCGCCCGGTCTTTCTGTTCTTTTGCCTGGTTGCCAATTTCTTTTTTTTCTCACTTTAATGTCTTGATGGGGCAAATACAGTAACTTCAGTCATATCAGTTTTCAATATGCGTAGGGCTACTGCACATTGTTTAACTCCCAAATTACGGCAGAGAGGGAGAATCCATTAGCTCTGGGGACTTTGTACTTTAGGCACAATAAAAAGTGTACCTCAGTTTCAGCAGTATTACAACAAAAAGGACAGCCCTCTAATCCTTGCCCATAAGGTTCCCACTTTGCAGTAAAAGTCCTTATTGGCAATGTGCCAATGCTTTACACTAAGTTCCTTTGTCTAAGCCTTGCTCCCCACAGCTACTCCGGAATGAGCTTACAAACATTTCAAAATAAATTGCAGTAGTTATGAAAGCCTTTGTTATGTAATTCTGTGCAATGGAAAAAAATATTTTAATACGATGAAAACAAATCAGAACACTTTAGTTGTTGATGTGCAAATGATAAATATGTTTGCTGAATCTCAATTTCCACAGATTATTGTTTATACAGTACATAGTTTTAAAAGTAAAACTGCATGTTAGTGGGACCGTTTTTGGCCTTTTTAGTAGAAAATGTGCTGTCTGTAAATGACAGTGGACTACCACCTCATGTTTTAGTAATATATTTATTAAAAGTGAGTTTTTAAAGATGAACTGAGATATATTCCTGCCCTGATGGCAATGCTATTAGTGAATTAAGAGGCAAGTTGGGGGTCATGTGTATCCTATTTGCGGGCTAGAGTCATTATGCATGGAGCAAACGTTTAGTCTATTAAATCAATCAAATTGGGTTTTTGTACAGCAGAAATTCTGAACTCACATATTGGAATGTACTCTCATATGTGATAATGAAGAAAAAGGTGGCTCCTCAAAATCAAATATTTGCCTAGGATGACTTAATGAGACCAGTTTATAGGTAAAGTACATTACAGTTAGGTCGAATAGATTATTCAAGTTACTAGACCTGCAGGTCTAGTAAACGTTTTATGATTTTTCGAGACCTGACGTGTGTGGCCACAGAATTGTTAAGCCTACAACTTATTTCTGTGTCACAGTATGTACCTCAGAAGGTAAGACCCTGAAAAGCAGTATGCAGTATGCTCCTACCACAGTAGACCTTCCTCAACAAATAGATGACAACTGCTGTTAATCAAAATCTTTCAAATACTTTTTAAGGAAAATGTGGAACCAGATCCTGAACACACAAAATGGTCAAGGGCAGGACTCAAAGCTTAGAGAATGAAAACTGAGGATTTCCACTCACAGCTTAAACTACCTCTACTTCATTCTACTGTACATATTTTTTACTTTATTTGTTTGGAGAGACGGAGGCGGCTGGCTCGGTTGCACAGTAGATGTCGTACGCTGAATGCTGACAGTGAGGTCAGACTTCCTGGTTACAGGCTGCAAGGGTTTGGCATGGAGAGTGGGGGTGTCTTCTAAGGAACCATGGGGATTTCTTGGCTTCTGGGTCTAGGGATTGGGCACACCAAGTGTAGGAAGCTGGCTCTGTATATACTATATCAAAATGAGGTATAGTGTGCACAGAGTCCAGTGGAACCCCAATGGTAGGCAGAGGTAAAAGTAGATAGCACCTTACTCTCTATTTGTGGTAGAGTGGGCGAGCAGTAAGGCTTTATCAGAGGGTAGTGTTAAGCATTTGTTGTACACACTCAGGCAGCAAATGATGTCACACACTCCAAGTCTGAACTCAGACCAATATGTTTGTATCAAAAATATTATTTAGTTATTTTATTTCTAGAACCAAGCCAAGCCTAGTGCAGGTATGTGAAATAATACTTTGCATAAGATTTTGCAATGTTTTACAGTTGAATGCAGGTTCAAATGCAGTTGGTTGAATTACAGGTACATCAATATTTCGAAATTACTTTTCAGTTACTTTACAGATTACATTGTACGTTACTTTTTAGATTACTTTTTAAGTAACTTTTTCTACTCATTGTGATATGCCTAGATATTAGGGGCGGGCGGAATTTGCGTAGTCGCGCTACGCAAAGTTCCGCGAAACAGTAAAAAATCTCCGCGAACACGCGGAATTGCTTGCCCCGCCGGTTCGCGATGTGTTTTTGCGTGCTCGCGGGGAAATATGTCGCTAACTTGCCCATGCGGTCGCTAATGGGCACGGCCATCTTGTTTTTCACTTGTCCCGCCCGTTCGCGATGCTTATTTCCTGTTCCGGGTCGCGTATTGCGTGCTCCCGCCCGTTCGCGATGAGTATTTCCTGTTCGGGAACGCGTATTACGTGTTCGCGACGCTTTTTGCGTGTTCGGGGGGGAAATATCGCACGAACTTGCCCATGCGGTCGCAATGGGCGCGGCCATCTTGTTTTTCACTTTATTGCTATGGTTCTGGGCCTGCTTTTCTATCCTCCCTCTATCTTTGCAATCCTTTGTTTCTGTACACTTTTTTAAAAAAAAAATTATTTATAATCTTTCTCTCTATTTTTCTGATTCTATATTTTGACTTTTTTTCTACTTTTTGTGACTTTTTCTACTACTTTTTCACTCTTTTTCTATAACTTGCTTTTTTCATTTATTTTACTTATTTTCGAATTCCTCCCTTTTCTTTTCCGCCCCCCCCCCCCCCACAAGTCCCGGAACCATGGCCAAGGGTGTGGGCATGGGCAAGGCCAAGGGCAAGGCTGCTCGCAGCCGCGACCGCCTTCCCTGCGGAAGGCGGTGCCCACACAGGGTGCAGGAACGGGCCTTATTCGGTGAGGTGGAGGTGGCCGCACTTGTTTTTTTTGTACAGTGCCACCTCCCCTTAACCCTGGCAGGAGGCGGCAGGCCTGGGTCCGGGCTCCAGGAGCGTCGCCAGCAGTGGGGAAAGGTGCACCGAGCAGTGTTTCGCTGCTCTGGTGTCCGGCGCACCGATACCCAGCTGATGCACCGGTGGTCCGATATCCTGGACCGGGAGCAGGACCTGCTGGACCTGCTAGGAGTGGAGGTCCCAGGGCTTGGTGAGTAGCTATTTAATGTTACTACTATGTGTTCTTCTGCTCTGTGTTATATATTGCGAATATATTTTTTTTCCCGAACAGCAAGAATGCTGCTGCTTACATTGCAGGTAAATTACGTTTAAAAATCTTTTGTGATTGCTTATGACACAGGTGCTCGGCGCTACTAATCTCTTGTTTGCAACTTTGCGCTCGCTTGGCATGATTATGTAAGAGTTTACTTTAGAGAACTTAGTTAGGTAATGCTAGAGAGACTCTAGTCTTTCCTTTGTCCTCCTGCCACTAAGAAGAGATAGTGCTGGATTGATATGTTTAGTTACTTATTAGTAGGTAATTTCTTAGTGCTCTGCGTGACGCATCCTCTGTCACGTCACGTGTTGCTGAGTGCTGCTTACCCCAGTCCTTAGTAGAACCTTTTGTAGTTTGTTTAGTGAGTGGTAATAGGCTTATCACTAGCAGAACATCAGCAGGAACCAACCAACAATTTGGTGTATGCAAAAATGTATGCACGTGTCCTCCATCTATGCATTTTGGAGGACTAAAATAAATGGAAATGCAAACTTAGTGAACAATTGCCCCATCTGGAATAGGTGGGCTAGGTCAGGTGGTACTTAGGCTTAGTTAGTATTTTGGAATCAGAATGGAACACTGGAATAGTGTTCATAAATAATAACAAGACGGACCGCGAATCCCGCAATACTAGTCGACCAGATTTAGATAGGTCAATTTTATTGCAATTGTTGTTTCCATAAATGTTTTTTTGAGCGTTTTTGAAAATATTTTATTTGTTTCACACCAATCATCCATGTTTGTATCTTTCTTTCTTACATCTTTCATGATCAGCACCCAGGGGCAGGAAGACGGGATCGGAGTCGGCGGGAGCTGGAGAAGATGCCTCCCAGGGCCAGGAACGCTCCTCTACCGAGGGCTCTGCTGCTGGCCCCAGTAACTCCTCCTGTTGTTAATATTAATAATTATACTTACATAACTTTTACTGCACCTTATTTTTTGCGAACTATTATTTCGATTTCCTAATTCTATTTTTTACAAAATCTTCTTCGATCTAGACAATCAGTTTCTAAATTCTTGTTATCCCTGCCTCTAACTGCCTCTGCTATGACTCTACTACTACTACTATTAGTCTGTCTGTAGCTAAGCTTGCCCAGGTGGCCACTCTTTATTTAAAAGGTTTAAAACTCCGATTCACCATTCGCTCTAGCCACTGAGTCCAGTCCTTTGGGTTGTCCTCTTCTAGTCTTTTTAATCTTGAGGCTTTTCGAAAATTCCCACCAACAAAATGCCCAACCAGATATTTAACTATTTTTGATAGGATAGGACATACTACTACTGTTGTAGGGATTCTGCACATACAAAACTATGCACAAGAAAATAGGACGTTGGTGATAGGAGGTTGGACCTTCCTCATACCTCACCCACAATCCCCTGACCGACTAGCTATAGTGTCTCATTAGCTCCCCGAACCCCCCGAAGATACCCAATGATTAGACAACCCAGAACATAACACTACACTCCCGACCTCTCAGAGTTGTGGAAGGAATGCACACCCTTTCGCTCGCTCACGCGTTTAAGTCCACACCAAATACCACAGAGTCTATGTAAGTTCAAAAGGTTTATTTTCAACTAACAAGCTCTGTACGTTGTTCTATAACGCAGCATACAAGCCAGCACCAGCACCAACAGCAAAATGCATAAGATTAAAACAATAAACATTGTTACAACTACAAGTCCATAGAAGACAAAAGGGGAAATTATGATAACTGAACAGTGGTTGAAGAACCACCCTCCCTTGGTAGGAATATAGTTTATATAAAATTATAAATGAAGATCTCTGAGCGAATTCTGGGGGACCCCTCACCTTAGAAGAACCTAGAAGTACTGGTTACATCATAAGCTCTGCCAAGCTCTGGTTCGTAGAAGGGAATCTTCCGTCTGTTATGAGAAAAATGGTGCACATTAGTATATTGCAAGCATTTCTCAGTCGTGCCAAAAAGTGTAGCATGTTATGGCTAAGCAATATGGACTGACCACCAGAACTCCATAACAAAGTAGCTTGTTTTTCGACCTTGTACGCAGCGCTCAGACAGTAGCAGTATGAGCTCATGTGGGCTCAAAGGCGTCTTACACAACAAGCTGCGAGGTAACGTGCGCAAAAATAAAAGACACAAAGCTAAAATGGTTGCGCGGCTCAGGCTAACTTAGCAAAGAGACTAGCATGACCCTAGTGGCCATATAACACTACTAGTGTCTACTCTACTCTAGTAGTACCAGATTTGTACTAGTGATGTCTGTTGTATATGTATGTATTAACTTTTTTTCCAATCTTGCTAGTGAAAAAGAATAAATAGGGGAGGTGTATATGGCATCTAAAAAATTTGTAATGTTTTTTCTAGGCGTACTACCAACCACCAGTGCCGGGGCCAGCGGCGATGGCGACGCGGCCATTTCGGAGGGGGCAGGAGATGCGGCAGCTGCAGGAGCTGCAGGGGGTGAGACAGCAGCAGTGGCAGGCGGTGGTAAGTTATCCTTACTTATTGACATTACACTCGCTGCAAGGGTGTACACTGTACTGTTGAGACTTAGTAAGTAAGAAGTTGTTGTGAACAACGGTTGAAGAAGACACCCTTTACTTAGCATTAGCAATAGCATTAGCGGCGGTAGTTTAGTAACCAATGGCCTCTGCTATCTGACCTCAACTCAGCTGTGAAAGTTTTATGGAGAAGACTAAAAGTCAGATCAGATGACCTTGATGGATGTGTTGAACGAAAAGGGAAAGAAGGGTGGAAGGAGGAAGGACGGATGAGATGTAATATTATTTACGACTGGCAGAAAAGGATACGTGGGATGCATGCATAGGTGGCTGATAGGAATCAGATGCATGGGTGGTTGAAGGATGGGTGGAAGGTGAAAGAAAAGATGCCTGCCTGGGTGGGTGAAACTGTATGGGTGGATAACAAGAATCCTCAGTGGTGTTTGGGTCAAGCTCAAAGCCAAGGCAAGCGAGGAAGGAAGGACACATGGGTGGTGGTTTATAAAAAAAGAATAAATGTTTGTTGTTGGTGAAACAAACTAAGGTTTGTTGAGAGATTAAGAAGAATGATAGACGTTCACTTTGAATGGATGGATGCCTGGATGGTATTCATCATAGATAGCATAGGTGGAGGAGACTATCACTGGCTGAAGAGTCTTAGTTTGAAGAGAATGTGAAAGAAACCGCGCCAGAGTAGTAAAGCCGAAGAGAATATAAGTTGAATTTTCACTCCGAATACTCCCTTGCCTCACAGTAGTTTGCAAGCACAGCATATATATTGTGTATGTATGTAGTTAATAAAAGCGCCTTCCTCCGACTCCGAGGACCACTCCCTACCTATGTTAATTTATTTTCGACTGTGACAGCCAGCCTGCCTGCCATGGGTGGCCTATCGACTGGTTACACAATCAATCAAAACAAAGAACCTCATGTCCATTATATATAAGCAATGAGCATTGGAACAGATATCATCTGCCTTTTTGTAGTAGTCAGGGCAGGGTGAAAGTGAAATTGAGCAGTTGCCCTTGATGTAACAGAGTATGGCCAGTACCACCCGCAATAGAAAAATACCAGCTTCCCCACCTGCAGACAGTAGTAAATAAAACTAACGTGAGTCTGCATCATGACTCGAGTATGTTTGTCTTGGGCGCAAGCAGACTGAGCTGGCATGCCAGCTACAACAAGGTTACGTAATTTCGCTAAACAAGAGAGAAGAAGAAGACTGGTGTACTGTGTACTCGAGTCCATAGTGCTAGTATAATACCTGAAACTCCCACAAATGTTAGAGGCCGAGGAAGTGGGAGGATAGATACATACCACAAATGTTATGTCCTGTGCTTGCTAGTGCTACTGTGCCACTATGTGTTGAATTAATTTAGTGTTACTGTTTTGCTAAGAGTATTGGTTTCAATAGTCTTTTTTTCTTTCTTGATATAGCTCCTCCTTCCAAAGCAAAACCAACCAGGAAGGAGTTGGCAGCCATGGCCCGGCGCCGGAAGCTGGAGGCCATCTGTAAAGAGTACCGGCGGCTGGTGGTTCTGGCGGAGGAGATGGCGGCAACAGCTGCAGCCTCCTCCAATGCCCCGGGCCCCAGCCAGGCCCCACAGTGGTACGGCGCCACTGTCAGGCAGCCGCCCGCCGACGTTCAACATCCAGCACTGCTGCCCCCCCCTGTGGATGCAACTGCAGGGCATATGCTCACCGCATGCTCCTCCGGAATGCAAGTCTAGAGGAGCAGGTAGAGGAGCTACAGAGGAGGATCAAGGTCCTGGAGAAGGACAACATCAGAAGAGCCCGCGACAACATTAAGAGTTTAAGACCCTGTTGGATTGCCCCTTTATTAATCCTTTTTTTGGTGGGTGGGAATTGGACGTTGGGGTTTATGGACATTTTGGACATTGTTTGGACTTTCTCGTTTTGGACATTGATTGGGGTTAGGGAGAGGGTGGGTCGGGTGTTGTGGGATTTTTTTACATAGTTTATTTTTGTTAGGGTATTAAATTATATTTATACTTAAACATAGCATACGTTGTTAATGTTTTGTTGGGGGGGTTACTGTTTTACGTCACATGGTTTCCTTGCTGCTGCAGGGCCGCAGCCAGTGTTTGATTTAAATAATCTGCAGAATTTGTAACACACAAACAGATAGATGCGGTACCCCTCACTGAGTGACTTGTCCTACTAGTACTGTCAGTCTCTCCTCCTAGTCCATTATTATACCTCCCCCAAACTTCTTATCTTACCTGTGATTGATGTTTAAGTTAGGCACAGCGATGGCTGCATGGCGATGATGGTTTTGTTTCCCAAGAGAATGGAGATGCCATGGTTGTGGTGGTAGTAGTAGACACTGGCAGTAGCATTTGCAAAAAAAGAAAATGAGACAGTCAGTCGCCTGAGACTCTGGGAGGAGTAGTAGAACGAAGTAAATAAAACATAATGGTGGCGGGGATAGCCTAGTACAACAAGTTACAAACTGTAGTTGTGTCGAGTCACTTGACTAGGCCTACACTCGACACAAGCGTAACCTTTAGTGCTGTGTGTAGTAGGATGACAAATCCAATCGATGCTGGCAATTAATGATGATGGATTAGGTTCCTTTGGTAAAAAAATTACCTCGCAAATATACTGATCATGGGTGGGCAAGCAGAAGAAGATCCTCGCCCTGCCTTGAAATTGAATTAGTGTTGCTTTCGCCACATCCGCCCAAGCAAGCGTGTGATCAATTATTGGTGTACATTTAATTTAGTCACACCTCAATAAATCACACAGCCCGGGGGAAGAGGGTTAGGGTTTGATGAATGGTTGGGAAGGGGGGTTAGGGGAAAGGTTTGACAAAGAAAAACAGTACGCATGGACAAACAACAAAACACAATCTTGGCAGACGACCATATCCATAAATCTGTTAAGGGAGAAAAAGGAAATGCATGCATGATGATAACTTGATGGTTAATGATAAGTAGTACTTACTAACTACTACTAGACAATTAGACAGTACAGGGCAGCAGTATATTATGCAATTTGCCTTGCCTGTCTGCCCTCAGAGAGACCCGAATTACATACAGTTTCTGTTCTGTTGTACCGGGCTTACTTTTAAAGATAGCAAAGAAAATTCAAAAATAGCTGTAGGGATGAATTATAAGCAGAGAGCAAACATAATAATAACAACAACACACAGTAGTAATGATTGAAGACAAAAAATGAATCAAATTATTTAAAAGATGATGAAAGTTGATACTGTTACTGTATGTTATCTTGGTCAAAATAGGGAGTTGCATCTCGGCATTCCTCTTGGTCCTCCCTTCCATGGACGCTCCGTCCATCAATCTTGGGTGACGCCACTGCCTGCCTGGCAGATGTAGATTCATTGGTAAGGTAAGTGTAAGTTGTTTTTCCCAGTATAGCACAGGGTAAGGGCCGGCCTGTAATTGTAGATGGAAAAACAAAAGGGATATTGAAAAATCAAGTAGGAAAAAAATGCATAAATTACGGTGGAGTGCAACAAGAACACTTTCAGAGGCGGCATGGATACATCATGTCTACTCTAGTCTGTTTCCAGCATTAACCTACAACAACAACAACAGGACAGAGCAGGCCCACGGCACCTGTGACCCATCCTCCATTTAGCGAACAGTTTTTGACAGAGGCAGACAAAGCACATATACAGCAACATAGCATTTTACAAATGAAGTGACTAAATCAATGCACCGCTGTCAGTCATACCACTACACTCGACTCCACCACTACACAGACATGTAGGTCTGCTGTGGTTGTTGTTGAATTGTTTACCTTTTATGCCACTCATGAAACACCCTGACTTATTCCATCAATCATCTCCGATCCTACTGAGTGACTGCGAAGATATTATGTCACTGTGGTCATCATCATGGTGTTGTCCAACTCAGTGTGCAGTGTACAGATTGAGTCCCCTTTCCATATTCAAAATGCAATGGATCGGCCTGCAGTAGAAGTACAAATTTGTTATTAAAAAACAAGAAGGGAAACATTGCCTTGAGTTACTTGTAGTGTGTAGATTAGGTAATAGTACACAATGAATTAACTTCATGCACAACAAACAACAATAACACAAATCACTCAGTCAGTGTCCAATGCATGGCATCATTCATTACCTGTTCCTTCTCATCTTCAGTTAATGGGCAGTCTCTCTCGGCTCGGAAAGGAGGATAGCTATAGTAGTCATCATCATGTTCCACTTCTTTTGGAGGGACTCAACGAGGCAAGATTTTCTTTTTTCTTCTATTATGCTACATCCAATCATCATCTGGCTTGAGGGCAATGGATTTAGGGCAATTCAGGAGGATGGAGGAGCAGGACTCGGAGGAGTGGACTGAAATGCAGACAGCTGAAACTCATATATGGCAATAAAAAGACTAGAAGACGGTGGTGATGGATTTGTTGTGATTCGAAGTTTCGAACCAGAAAGACAGACACACAAATAAAAGTAAATAAGGGAGGAAGACAGTAAGAAGTGCAAGCCTAGTTGTCAGGGAAGTATAGCTTGTCCTCAAACTCTGGGGGTTCAACCAGAAGTAGGTAATCATCATCTAACACACTACTTCTGTCACCTGAGCCGCTGTCCTCATCTTCCTGCGTTGATTCATGTATTGTGTAATTCGGTGGTATAAAGTGCTGATTCATTTTGATCATGGTTAACCTCTCCACATTTTTGGGCGAGAGACTGGTCCTTTTCACTGTTACAATGGAACCAGCAGCACTGAAAACACGTTCAGAAGAGACACTTGCGACAGGGCAAGCCAGATAGTTTATCGCCAGCCTGCTGAGCACTGGCCATTGGCCCCTTTTCCCATACCAATACCGCAATGGGTTTTGATCAATGTAGACCTCTGTTGGGTCATCCAGATAGGCCTGGACCATCCGCTCAATGTTCAGGGGTGCTACACTTTGTTCCGCCTCTTTTGTCTTTGCATCAGCACTGGACCTAGCAAGTCCTTGCTGTAAATACCAATCCTTTGCTGTTTTTACTGGGGCTGATGATCCGGTTCTTGCTGTTGTCGATAGTGTTGGTGACAGCTCTGAGCCAAACGCACTGCCCTCAGACTCTGAAGTTGAACTTGACGCCGGATGCCCTGCTGCAGTACTTGTTGTGGGTTTGAGTAGCGGGCCTTTAATTACCAGCCATTCATTTTCAAAATTACTGGCTGCCTCAGCTATCCAAGTTTTGTACCGGGCAACATCCACTTCTGAAAAAGGAAGTAATGTCTTACTGTTCAGTGCCGATTTGTACCGTGGATCCAGAATTGTGGCACAAATGTAATGTTCTTGGGACAAAATCTTAGTTTGCACCCTTGTATTTTCAGCTAAGCGACGGGATAAGCTCTCCACCAACTCATATGCTTCTTTTTTTCCTCCACACCTATGTACGCTTCAGACACCTCCTTCAACTGTTGCTGTAGCATGTGCAACAATGGGATAGCTTGGCCCATAGTACAGTCCTCCTTGCTGACTTCACGTGTGAAGACCTCGAAAGGAAGAAGCATGTCTGTCAGGCATTTAACTAGGCACCATTGGTCCATCTGAAGGGTCATACCTTTCACAGTAGCATCCCCTCTTTGCATGACATATTCATTGATTGGTCAGTACTGCTCAAACAGACTGTCAAGCATGTAATAAGTTGAGTTCCAACGTGTTGCCACCTCCTGGATGAGTGCTTTGACTGGCATTCTATAGTCACGTTGAATGATCCTCAGCTGCTTCCGGGCTTTAAAAGAATGGCTGAAATGAGTGCATATTCTTCGGCAGGTGGTCAGTAAGTTGCTGACTATGGCATCTTTTTTCAGAAAGTCTTGAACTATAATGTTAATGCAGTGCGCCAAACACGGGACCCTGAAATAGCCACCATCCTCCATGGCCTTAAGTACATTACTGCCATTATACGTGGCAACAAAACCAATGTTAAGCCCTCTTGGGCGCAGCCATTCAAAGACCTTGCTGTTAAACTCTTCCAAAATGTTTGCAGCAGTATGAGATTTCTCCATGGCGAACATGGCTACAGTTGCATGTTTCCGAGTAGCATTAAAAATCTCAGCTGTGTCAACAGCACCTACTTCAGATAGCTTTTCTCTAACCCCCACAAAAGAGACCCAGTGTGCAGTGATGCACATGTAATCAGTGGCTTGGCAACTGGTCCACATATCTGTTGTCAGGTGGATATTGTGAACAGCACTCTGCAGCAAAGCTTGTCCAAGCAATTCCAGCACATCGAGATGTAGTGCTGGAACAGCAACTCTGGCGAAATAGGTCCGGCTGGGAACCTCCCATTTAGGGCAGATGGCTGACACAAATTCAAGGAATCCTACCCCTTCCACAAATGAAAAAGGGAGAAGGTCCAGCGCTAACATTTTAGCCAGCTTCGCATTGTACAACCGTGCCGTTGGGTGGTTGCGTTGGTACTGCCCCTCCGACCTAAGCATGCTGTCAATGGTAAGCTGGATTATTTTCCTTTGTGGTGCAGCTGTCTTCTTGAACCCAGTTAGGCTCAATGACACACTGCTTTTCATTGCAGTACTCGGTTGCCTTGGTGTCTCACTCTGACTCTGAGTCTGACTCTTCTTACTACGGTGCCACTGAGATGTTGCTGAGGATGTGGGCGGTACCACTACACTGCTGGGGACAGGGCTAGAAATGTCTCCCTCTTGTTGACCTTCCACCGCGATCATATCTTCTTCTACTTCTTCATCCCCACCAACAGCAATGGGTGCAGTTTTACTTTTTTGTAAGCGAAGTAGGTGAGCCTCCCACTGGATGATGTGGTGTTTTTTTAGATGACTTGTTTGGCCTCCGGTACCATAGTTTGTACCAAGCTTACCCCACCTAACAGCGTGTCGACAAATTGAGCATATAGCAATGTTCTCCTCTTTACTGCTAACCGAAAAGAAGTCCCAAACTGGGGAGGAGAACTTTCTGGCGCTGCTGGAGGTGCCACTTTCAATACCAGATTAACTGGGGGGTGTGCATGGAATTTGACTCTGTGCAGTTACAGTACCACTACCTACTGAAGTGGTGGTTGAGCTGGATGTAGGTCCCTGCCGGGCCTTTGCAAATGCAAATATGGAAGCTGGAGGTCGTGTTGGTGTTACCTGTGTTGGTGGTATCCGTGCTACATCCCTCGCAGCGATTTTGGATAGGTTAATAATGTTGGTCTCCATCTCCTCTGGGCCGGGAGTGATGTTCATGATGACTGGCTCGTCATCATCATCCCCCTCTTCTACATCTACCTCCATTACTCTAAGGCTTTCTGGACCTTCCTTTTCACTAGCCTTGTCTTGTGGCGTGCATCACTCTCAGACTGAGCTGGTGGCTTCCAAGTGGCATCTCGATCATCAGAAGCGGGGCTTGAAGAAGAAGTTGATGGACTAACCCTCCTTTTCCTTGCTGGAGGTCTGGAAGACAATGGATCTTCTGAAACAGTGGCTTGCTCCTCTTTGTCTGCAGGAAGCTCGATTTCCTGAACTGCCCCTACTTCAGGAGGAACAACTACTATTGTGGGCTGTTGTTTGGGCTGTTGTTGCGGCTGTTATTGCGGCTGTTCTTGCGGCTGCTGCTGTGGCTGTTCTTGTGGCTGCTGCTGCGGCTGTTGCTGCGGCTGTTGTTGCCCACTTATCGGCTGAGTTTCCACCTGTGTTGATTGGGTACTACTTTGCGATAATGACATTTCAACATCACTGCTCGTTAGTAGACTGCCTACCTCTGCGACACTCATGGACTTGGGCCTAGGTTGGTGGGGCTGGCCCGCTGATGCGGAGGTGCTGCTCCCAGCTTGGTCCCCGGACAACGCTGCTGCAGGCGTAATTTCTTGTTTCCCAAAAAACATCTGGGGCAGCACACCAGTCTTGGTAAGTGCCACTTCCTTCTTCTGTTCCTTCTTCTCACTGACAACTTTCTTGGTACTGGAGGACCTGTTACCTTTCTTTGGGGCCATCTTCTTCAGATGTCAGCAGGACGCAGGTGCACAAGTTGCAGAGATGTCTGTGGTCACACGTGGACGTGACGTGGTGCGCAGCAGGACTTCTGTCTGGCAGTACAACGGGTGATGATGACACCTCCTCCTCTGTCTTTTTGTGCACCTAAAATCAAAGAAGCCAGGAGAAGAACATCAGTGAAATGTTGCATTTGTTGTTGTGGTTCAATTACTAGTAGTACAAACAAACAAAATATATAAGTTAGTGTAGCCATTTGTGAGACTTTGTCAACAAGGGCTTTCATGGTATACTGTGTACACTCTCAGGAAGGATAGGAAAGAAGAAGAACAACAACAAAAATACAAATGTAATGGAAGTGGACCCTGTTTGGCATTAAATTATTTGCTCATCACATCATTCAGGGAGCTGCATCTGGCAAAGGGGATGGATGGAAGCAGTAAGCCAAGAGGAAAACCATGCAGGCCTATACGGCAAAAGCAGCACACTTATAACTCCCACCAGAAATGGCCACCAGCCACATGGACACTCACAAATCACAAGCAACAAGCAGGAGGCCTGGAAAACAATGTACTGAAAAAGGCCTATAATAGCCAGGCAAAGGATGCATGCTAAACCACACTGCTTTGCCTTTAATGCCATAAAATGCAAAAACGAAAATCCACAGGGCACAGGTACACAACACACCAAACACAACAAAGGCATTTATTTAACACACACCCAAAAACTGAAATACCAAAAATACACATTTTGCAATTCAATCCAATGCCATCCATGCCCTAAATGATGTTTAAATTCAACAGAACACACAGAAACAGTTATTTCATGCACCCGTGACTACCTCTGAGCCTACCGGATGAAAGGCCTGTTGGCAGACTAGGCCACAAGCTTGCAGGCCTATGGCAAAAGCACACTACCCGGCTTCAAAATGGCCACCAGCCACATGGCCAGGCCCACAACTACAAGAAACTGAAGACAGACAATGCAGGCCTATGGCAAAAAGCACACTGCCTGGCTTGAAAATGGCCGCCAGCCTCATGGCCAGGCCCACAACAACAAGAAGCCTAGGCCACAAAGGAAACACATGCAGGCCTATATGGCAAACGCAGCACACTTCTAACTCCCACCAGAAATGGCCACCAGCCACATGGACACTCACAAATCACAAGCAACAAGCAGGAGGCCTGGAAAACAATGTACTGAAAAAGGCCTATAATAGCCAGGCAAAGTATGCATGCTAAACCACACTGCTTTGCCTTTAATGCAATAAAATGCAAAAACGAAAATCCACAGGGCTAAACAAGGTCTGCAAGGTACACAACACACCACACACAACAAAGGCATTTATTTAACACACACCCAAATACTGAAATACCACCAAAAATACACATTTTGCAATTCAATCCAATGCCATCCATGCCCTAAATGATGTTTGAAATAAATTCAACACACACCAAAGGAACAGTTGTTTCATCATGCACCCACCCATGACTAGCTCTGGGCCTACTGGCTACCCACAACAATTTTTTTTTTTAAACTGATGAAAAGTACCAAATTGTAGTTGCAGCAACTGCAATGCCCCAATCAAACAAACAACAACACCAACTTACTTGTAAAATCTCAAATCCAAAAGTCCTCAAATCCAATGATAATGATGCAGCAGACACAAAGAGTGATCCTTCCAGCTCAAAATCCAAATGAAAAATGAACAGGAGATGGACAAAGCACTGGGAGGAGCCTGCTGGACAGGAACAGGAAGTTGGAGACTCTGTGGCACTTCCTCCCTCTTCCAAAAAAAAGGACTCCTTGCACAAAAAAGGACAGCCAAATGTCAATCTGAGGAATTTTTTTCATCCAAATCATCATTTTATAGAAGGTTTTATGCTGCTTGAGATATTATTCTTCTCCAGATTGAAAAGTTTGCGTGTTCGGGATCGCGAGCTTCACAAAACTTCCGCCGGATGTCCGATGGCGCGTCCGAATGACGTGTTCACGATCGCACGTTCTCTCTCGCGGTGTTCGATGGCGCGGCGAATGACGTGTTCGCGATAGCACACTCTCGCGGTGTCCGATGGCGCGGCGAATGACGTGTTCGCGATCGCACACTCTCGCAGGATCGCGCGGCCGGCTACCAAAATCTTGTGGCGCACGCGAACGGATAGGAAAACTCGTCGGTGAACGCAGGGATCCCGGTAAGTCGATACCGCGCGCGCGAGAACGCATTTTTAAAGGGCGAACAAGAAAATAATTCCGCTACGCAGCGGATCGCGGAATTTTCGGCAATTCCACGTTCTCCGCGGAACGCAAAATTGCCTAAATTCCGCAAATTCCGCGAGCGGAGCGGAATTTACCGCCCAGGCCTACTAGATATCACACTGGGACATTTCCTAGAGAAAAGGTAAGTAAATCAGTTTTTGTACATTTGCCGTTTTTCAGTGTTTCATAGAAACCAACTCCACACTTAAAACAATTTCAAGGAAAAACAGTCAATGTATTCCTATGGAGAAAAATGAATTTAACGGTTTGCAGGTAAGTACAAGTTTGTGGGAGTTGGTATTCTGGGGTTAGAACCAGGGTTCCCCCAGGGTCAAGGATGCACTCCTGAAACACCCTCAGCGGCACTTGGGTGGCCGGGTGCAGAGTGCTGAGGTCCATTGTTTTCCAATGGAGGATAGGGACCTCCGGTTGGTGGCTGCTCACGAGCAGGCCACAAGCTTGTGGAAGCAAAGCTTCTGGTGTTAGGCTCAGGGCAAAGGGGGATCCCGGTTAGCACCCAAGTACACCTGCAGCAGCGCAGGGGCGGCTGGGTGCAGGGTGCTGTTTTGACATCAGGTGCCCTGTTGTTTTCAATGGGGATTCTCCGGTTGCAACAAAGACTGCAGGCTTGGGATGAAGATCTTCTGGAGGTGACCACCGGTTGGAGAGGTAAGTTGGGATGCCTGGGGATGCTGGGACACCGTCGGTTGGGCCACCCAAGGCCGTGGGGCATTGGGTGCAGGGGTGTCTTTAGGCATCGGGTTTTCTTACCAGCTCCGGTCGCGGTCAGGGGGATCCTCCAGAAAGGGGATGCAGGCTTCGCTTGGAGATTCAAGGCAGTTCAGAGATCACCAGGTCTCAGGTCAGGATCGCCGGGGAGACCTCTTCGTTCTGTTGGGCCACTTGAACTCGGGCGTGAGCGTCGGGTGCAGAGTGGTGCAGACTCGTGGTTTTGGCCTGAGTCTGTGGTTGAGTAAATCTGGTGCTCACTGGAGACAAAGTCTTTGATTTGGAAGGCAGGGCAGGTCCTCCGGGTTCTTGAGGTTGCTGTTTGCAGGACACACCAGGATTTTGCTGGAGCAGGTTCGAGGTGGGGCAAGGCCGGTAGGGCTGGGGCCAAGTCACTGGCCGTCCTCCTCTTCTTAGTTTCAGCATAGCTTCTTTGGTCCTTCTTCTCTTCTTCTTGTTGAGGCAAGGTTCAGGGGTGCCACTAAATACTAGATTTAGGGACCTTACAGGTAAGTAAAGGTTGCGACCAATGGGTCCCTTCCCTGGGGTGGATACACCCCCTATTATGCCACCCTCCAGTGGGAGGGGGGCATATGCCTCACTCTGGTTGTCTGGGTCCCCCCCATCTGCAAGATGGCGGGGACTGAGAGTTGTGCTTCACCTCGCCTCCCCCACCTGAGGGGTGGGGTTGGCAAAGGTGGGCACACCTCCCTTCCTCACTTGATTTTCCCCTGATTCTCACGCCCAAAGTGGGGGTCAGAACCGGTGGGGGCCAGTTGCTGGAAGCAGCAAAGGCCTGGGGTGCTCACAAAGGCGGCAAGCCTTTGAAGCTCCCCCTTCATGGACCCTGCCCATCCTGGGGGAGGAGGCTTGGCACCTCGTCTCAGGATGAGCATTGTTTCAGACCCCCAAGAGCAGCAGGCTCTCGACCCAGGGGTCCAGAAACATGTCTGGTGGTGGCAGCTGACGAGCAGCCACTCAGCCTGGACACTAGTTTTAGGTCATTTTTCAGGAGGCATCTCTAAGATGCCCTCCGAGTGCATTTTTCATTAAATCCCACACTGGCATCAGTGTGGGTTTAATGTGCTGAGAAGTTTGATACCAAACTTCCCAGTTTTCAGCAAAGGCATCATGGTGCTGTGGAGTTCGTAATGACAAACTCCCAGCACCATATACTCTTAATGGCAGTACTGCACTTACAATGTCTAAGAATGGGGCATGGCTTAGCAAGATGGTGGCTTAGACGTGTTCCCTGAAGCTCCCGTTAGCTTCAGTAATCCGGAACCATCCTGAGTATAGAAGACGACCATAAATATCACATGTAAAGCGGAAGGATTGTCTCACCTCCCATGGTGCCATCCGGAATCCCGGCATTGCTGAAGTGAGGCGATACCTGTGAGCTGAATCGGGCGGAGGCTGAAAGGACTGGTGGCCTCTTACACTCGCTGCTGGTGGCCGTGATCCAGGGGGGCGGTCGCGGCTGTGCACAGAGGAGGAGACGCGAGGAGGGGGGCCGCCAGCTGGCCACGGGAGGAGAGTGACCTTGGACACCCGCGGAGCCGAAGTCCGGGCTGAAGGAGGCCCGGCTCCCTGAAGAGTAGGTGAGGAGCCGCGGGGGCAGGGTAGCTGAGAGGTTGAGTCGACCGCGACTGGCCCATACACGGCAGCTCTGCAGTACTGCGAAACTGAGGAGACAAACAGAGTTCAGGCTGCGGGGGACGGGTGCGGTTACACATAGGCAGCACCTGCCCGTTAGACAGCCCCAGTGCTGCAGGGACTGTCTCGGAGGGAGCCGCAAGAAGAGAAGCGCTTGTATGGGTGCGGAGGCGCCAAAGCATACCCGACGCCTTTACTGAGAGGGACGGTGATTCGAGGTGATATCCTCACATGCGGCCCAAGTGTGCAGACCCCCTAATTATGATGCGGTGCTGCTGAGGGGCTTAAAACTCCCTTAAGAACTGAGGCCTGGAATAGAAGCGGCCGGGAGAGCTGTACCAGAAGAGGGGGCCAATGAAGAGGGCGTGAGACACTGTCTCGAATCAGAGGTGGGCACTAGCCACGTACAGACGGGTAGGAGACAAGCGCGGGCAATGATTAACTGGTGCCCATGACCCTGATGTACAGACACTTGGTGAGCTGAGGGGAACAATACAGGCAGTGGTGGGAGCTTCTGAACGGAGCTCGCGCAGCGGTATAAATACCGACAGGCATAAGGAGGCACAGGACTTTCACACACATCAGTGGGGCCAAAGTCTGGTCTCTCCACATATTTCGACCAGCTGAACGCAAGGAGATTAATTGCAGGCCAGGGAAGCACGTGGGCCTGAGGAGTGTCTGTCCGGCCTGGAGCCTGTGGTGGCGGCACGGTCCAGGTCCACGGAGTGAAGATGGGTGGTCCTGCTACTTGAGAACTGGGTCAAGAACCCCGGCCTGGCAATACGAACGGGGCTTCCTGTAGAGCGTAGAAAGGCCACAGAGTAAGAATGATGAAGGAGAAGGGAGGCAAGACGGCTCAAGCTAATAAAATCTCAAATTATGCGCACCCGCTCCCCCTGGACCAGGGGGTACAGACGGTAGCCTGTAGACTTCCCCAAAAAAGCAGAGGGACTGTTCCTGGAGGACTGGCTTGCTGCCGCGCTGGCCCCCAAGAAGCTCTCAAAGTTTTTAACCGTGGAGCAGGCACATAGAGCACTTGTCCCCCCACCAAGCCCAGGGGCACCGCCCAGGGCTCTCATTGCTTGATTTCTCAATTTCCGTGACTCGGATGCCATCCTGCAACTTACCCGAAGCCAGGGCCCCTTGCATATAAGGGCCACCATATTTCCATTTACCCGGATTACACACAGCGAGTGCAGGATCAACGACACTCTTTCTTGGCAGTGAAAAGGCCCCTGCGAGATTTAAACCTCATATACAGTCTCCTTTTTCCAGCAAAGCTGAGAGTCGAGAGCAAAGGGAAAGCACTGTTCTTCTTTTCTGCGGCGTAGGCGAGCGACTGGTTGGACGCTCGAGGCTCACTGGAAGCTTGTTTGGTGCATTCAACAGCGACATCCCAGGAGACAGGGTCGGGTAGGCCTCCCCAGGCTCGGCGCAAGCAAACTCTTTCGCAGGTCAGCGACAGGACTCGGAGCCCTAGTCGAATCAGGGTCTGTCTGGATGGAACATTACAGGCATCGGATGTTGTGCCAGACTCAAGGGCTTCATCACCGAACCGACTCAGGAACAGTAACCCTAGCGAAGACACGGACAATTAACAGAGACATGCAGCTGAGGATCGAGAGAAAATTGGCGGAATTAGCGGTAACTTCAGTCTAAGACACTTGGTAAGAATAAACCATTGGATGCCTGCCAGGGAGAGCCAGAGAACATATACAGATGGAGGCTTCTACTCACAAACTGGAGATAGTTGACGGGGGCCTGCCCCCAGAGGCGGGTACCTGGTTGAGGAGCTGGAGGCTAGCCCTCGCACCTCATCGGCTGGCCAGCCACTACTGTTGGGATGAGCGGGAGGGGGGTTTCTACCCGTAGTGGTGGGTTTTCTTTCCTAAAAGGGTTCTAAATTCCGGGATTTCTCTTGTGGGCTATGGTGCGACATCTACATGCCTTCACCTTGTTATGTTCAGATGGGGAGGGAGTTGTGATATTGGTCAAGGGGTGTGGGGGGAGTTGGTAATGTTTGGGATTGGTTTACAGGGTCCTTCCTTCTTGAGTGTCAGACGACAGAACTTGCAATGATGGCTGCAGGGTTTAGGTTACATGAATGGTCAAGGGCAGAATGGCCGCATTATGGCAAAATGGAAGATGAGTGCACTCTATGACGGCCACCATGACTAAGTTGATCACTTGGAATGTTCGAGGCATAGCTGCCTTTGAAAAACGCAGACGTGTATTTGCATACTTGAAGAGGTATAAGGTTGCCGTGGCCTGCCTACAGGAAACGCATATCTGGGGGGACACTATACCATGCCTGCGGAAGCGCCGGAAAGGACAATTGTATGCCACTTCATATTCTGGGTTTGCCAGAGGGACTCCCATATGGGTGGCACCGGGGGTTCCCTTTCAACACCTACATCATGTGGTCGACACAGAGGGGAGATATGTCATTTTGCATGGGAGATTAGATGGTACGGAAGTGTGTATTAGCAATGTATATGCCCCCAATGGTGATGGCGCTTCCTTTTTTCCTGCTCTCATGGAGGCAGCTTCACCATATTTGGGGGCACCAGTGATGCTGGCTGGGGATGTTAATTGCGTCCTTGATGGCTTCCTCGACCGTGAACCTCTGCGACCCCCACTAAACCCAAAATGACTAGTGCACTACAGGATATACTAGAGGGTATGCACCTAAGGGATGTATGGCCCGTGCGTCATCCAAATATTAGACAGTTCTCCTGTCACACCCCCGCCACGGGGTGTCAGGTTTCATCAGGGAAGACACTGACGAGGCATACGAACGGGATTAGAACTGCAAATCCCATGATTCCATGCGGGGACCACGTTGATGACATCATCGCGCTTCAGGAAGAGCGTTATTTCTTCTCCGACGAGGAAGCAGCGGGTGCCGGTTACTCCTACCGCTGAGACGCCGAGTCCTCGAGGTCTGGTAAGGGTGCAATACTGCACCGCTTCTCTTTGCTTCCTATTTTCCTGGTCGCTCAGCGGATGCGGCGTACCTTGGGTATCCTGAATAATATCGCTGCTGTCCCGTTGGCTGAACCTCATACCGGGTTCTTGCGGGAGAGCGGAAGGAGCCCTGTTTGTTCTAAATTGCCTGATTGTTTCTATTTACAGTTCAGAAGGGAGGCGGCTGCCTTTCCTAAATCCTCAATGGCGTTCTCTCTTTGAGGAGTGTTCTAACTTGAGAGATCGCAATATTTACTTTGTCCAAGCCGTGATCTGAACGGTGGTATTCCTAAAGTACCTTTTGTGAATAGCTTTATATCGGATCTTCCTTTGGATTCTTTTGCACAGAAGGAAGATAGAGAGCGTATAACTTGATATCTTGTTCTTTTTACGCTCCCATGTTAATAGAGGCAGATGACTAACAATCTGTTCTATAAATCATTATTCTGAGACATATCAGAAGTTGGGTACATTTGTTTCAATTATAAAAGCTTGACAACTGTGGAGCTGGATTATGAATCTTTCCTGAAATTAAGGAACATCGTATTTAATGCATCGTATGTTTACGTGCCTATGCCTGGGGCCCTCTTTGTGTTGTTTTGTTACAGGGGAACCTGAAATTCCTCAAGTCAGCCCTGCACCCCTGTAAGGCCACGCACTGCATATCTTTGGGTAGGTTCTTCAAGAGAGTCAGAAGAGAGGTGTGAGTGAGACAGCGTAATTATATTGTAAACGTGTTGTTTCATTCCTTAGATATGTACGGGGCCATGATAACCTCTATATGCTGACTATAATACGAAGGAAATATTCTTTACAGGTACATAGATAGGGTATGAAGCATCTGTAGTCTTATGGTAGATTTCAGGTTGTGTGTATTCCAGTACATTACCTTATTGTTATTGTCTTGCAGGTCTCCCTCCCCGCAGTCCCCATCCTTCCCTTCCCCCGCTTGATCACTCCATGGAGTCTGTATACTAAATCAGACCGTGGTGGTATCAAGAGGTGGACCATAACAAGCAACTTACGACCCTGAGGATCCAAGGCTGCGACAGAGTAACCGGCCTACATATTAAAATCCTCCCGATCGCAAGTTGAATATGGCCACTTTGGAAGACGTTATGGCAGCGCTGGCCATAGTACAGACAGAACTCACGGCCTCTAGGGCCGAAACAGCCACCTTGCAGGCAGTGGTGAACAGAATGCAAAGGAATCCTTTTGATGCAGGCACAGTGCAGGCTTCGCACACAGCACCTCTGGTAGTAGAGATACCTACACCCATTCCCTTGGCCTCCCCAGAGAGATTCCATGGTGAGAGTAGTAAGGTACAGGTATTCTTGACGCAGGTGATGTTGCACTTCTCCTGCAAGGTAAAGGCATTCGCGACTAACCACGCTAGGGTAGCGTTTCTCATTTCATACTTGGCAGGGGATGCTGCACAATGGGCTGTGCCACTAGTGAAAAGAGATGACCCGTTGTTATACGACTGGGACTCCTTTATTAGGGAATTTGAAAAGACTTTCAACCGCCGATCTGCCACACTCTCAGCCGACAGGGATTTGCTAGAACTAAGACAAGGAAACCGGGACCTAATCGCGTATCTTAACGACTTTCGTAGACTCATTACTGAGACAGAGTGGCCCGAGGCTAAACAGGCTGCTATATTTCATCAAGGGCTGAGAGAAGAGATGAAAGATGTCCTGGCACAAATAGACCCTCAGCCAGCGTCATGTGAAGACCTAATAAGTCTAGTGTTGAGACTGGATCATCGGCTCAACGAACGCAAAGGAGAACACAAAAGACGAGAGCGTATGCCAGCTAGGTTTGAGGCACCCCGTCAACCCGAAGTTCAATCAGCCACCAAAACCGAGCCCATGGAAATAGGTGCTGTGCACTCAGCGCTTACCATGGAAGAGAGAGATTACCGAAGGAAGAAAGGGTTATGTATATATTGTGGCAAGAAGGGACATTTCATTAGAGAGTGTACCCTGAGATCGAAGTATCCTCATGTCGAACCTAGAAAGATGTTGCCAGTAGCCTCCACGTTCTCTGCGGGAAACGACAGAGCTTGGGGATAACAGAAGGGACTCCTTCAAGCTATACATACATCCCTTCTTTGGACAAAGACCCCCTGTGTAAAACTGACCATTTCTTCCTGGACTTACGTCTCCTTATCCATGATGAATGGTGTTCGGTGCAAGCTATGTTGGATTCTGGAGCAACAGGCTGCTTTATCGATCAGAAACTGGCTATCGCCCTGGGACTTAAATTGCAGGAGAAAGAATTTCCTGAAGCAGTCTATGCAGTGGAGGGAAGACGTTTGGATGCTGGCCCCATTCGGTTCTGCACCGACAACCTGGATGTTCTACACGGACCTGACCATAAAGAAAACTTAATATTCAACGTCATACAAGCCCCACAGTACGGAGTCATTTTGGGACTACCTTGGTTGAGAAAACATAATCCTCAGGTGGATTGGGTGGATAGATCCATTTCCTTCTTATCGGGGTATTGCATACAACACTGCCTTCAAGCAGAAAGCAATCCAGCGACAACCTTAGCAGGAAGACATCATATTGCTACAGCGGCTGAACATCCAGTGTTGTTACCTGACGAATACACAGAATTCGCAGATGTCTTCAATGAAACAATGGCAGAAACGTTACCACCACACAGGCAATACGATTGCCAAATTGACTTACTACCCGGGGCTGTCATACCATCCGGGAGAGTGTACGCGTTAACCGAACCTGAGACTCTCCATCTCCGTGAATATCTGGACAAATACCTAGCTTTGGATTTCATCAGGGTTTCCAAATCACCTGCTGCCTCTCCGTTATTCTTCATACCTAAAGCCAACGGAGAGTTGCGTGCATGTGTGGACTTTCGTGCACTCAATGCCATCACTGTAAAAAATAGGTATCCGTTACCTCTCATTAATGTTTTACTAGAACAGGTAAAGAGGGCAGTCATCTACACCCATTTGGACTTGAAAGGAGCCTACCATCTAGTAAGGATGAGACAGGGCGACGAATGGAAGACGGCATTTAAAACACGCTTTGGCCTCTATGAATATCTGGTGATGCCTTTCGGCTTATGCAATGCGCCGGCCGCCTTCCAATACTTCCTCAATGATGTGTTAAGAGAGTATCTTGATCTTTTTGTGGTGGTCTATATCGACGATATTCTGATCTACTCGTCTAACACAGAGATCCATGGTACACATGTACGCACCATCTTACAAACGTTGTGAAAACATCAGTTATACTGTAAAATCAGTAAATGTGAGTTCAGCGTCACCACAGTGGAATTTCTTGGTGTAATGCTGACACCTTGGGGGCAGGAAATGTCCGAACGTAAAGTACAGGCAGTAAAAGAATGGCCTACTCCCACGACGGTTCGCGATATCCAATGCTTCCTGGGGTTCGCAAACTTTTACCGCAGGTTTATCGATCATTTTTCCAAGCTGGCCGCTCCGCTTACGCGCCTATTACAGAAAAAAGTGGTGTTTCATTGGACGGAGGAGGCTCAACAAGGTTTCGAGGCACTAAAGAAAGCGTTTGTATCCGCCCCGGTATTACGACATGCTGATCCCGACCATCCATACATAGTGGAGGCAGACGCATCCGAATATGCGGTAGGGGCAGTGCTATCTCAATGCCACCTAGATACAGGCCAGCTTCACCCGGTGGCTTTTATGTCCAGGAAGCTCAATACCGCCGAGCGCAACTATATCAGGAGAAGGAGCTGTTGGCCATAAAGAACGCATTCCAGGAGTGGAGACAGTACCTGATGGGATCCAAACACATAGTCACCGTGTTCACCGATCACCGCAACCTACAGTTCATGACAGCTGCTCGACGTCTAACACCCCGACAGCTGCGTTGGATGCTGTTCTTTGCGGAGTACAACTTTCTTGTGACATTCCGCCCAGGGAGCGAAAACAAAAAGGCCGACGCCTTGAGTCGCCAAACCACCCCGACTACTTCTGATGCTCTTCCCGAGAATGCCATAGTGAATCCTCGGAATGTGTTATGTGCCACAGTCACAGAAAGGTTCCTCAGGAGCATCAAACATAACCTGACACGTAACAAATGGAAGGTATGGTTGAAGAAGAACAAAGATTGGACTGTGAAGGACAGACTTCCGGTGCGTGGAAACCAGTTGTTGTTGCCTGTCTCTTCCTTAAGGAAACAAGTGTTCTACTGGTGCCATACCTTACCCAGTGCAGGGCACAATGGCATCGAGAAGACCACTTAACGGGTACTCCGTCAGTTTTGGTGGCCAACCGCCAAGAGAGACGTAAAGGTGTGGGTTGGCGAATGCGCGGTATGTTGCCAGATGAAAACAACACATACTAGACCGGTAGGGCTTTTGCAGCCTCTCCCTACCCCGGCCCAACCATGGGAACGGATTTCACTGGACTTTGTGGTAGGGATGCCTCCAGACAAAGGACATACAGTCATTCTCGTAGTAATGGATTATTTGACTAAACTAGCCCACTTCGTTGCCTGCAAAAAGATACCTACGGCGGGCGAACTGGCACAAACCTTGTTAAAAGACATTGTAAGACTACATGGGCTTCCACAAGTGGTAGTGTCAGACAGGGGGACCCAATTCACTGCTAACTTTTGGAAGAAGTGGTGTTCGGCGCTAAAGATCACCTCTAACATGTCTACCAGCTTCCATCCCCAGACTGATGGCCAGACAGAAAGGGTCAATCAAACGTTAAAGCAGTATCTTAGATGCTACGTGGATGTTACAGCAGAGGCTTGGGTAGACAGTCTGTGGCTAGCGGAAGTAGCGTACAATAGCGCGTTACACAGCTCTACAAAACACACACCTTTTCACTGCACCTATGGGTATCACCCTTGTTTCATCCCCTTCCAGCATCCTGTGGGCCAGGGATCTGTGCCAGAGGTACAGGAACGGATAACACATATCCAAAAGACATTACAACAAGCTCGTAAGGAGTTGCAGGAATCAAAAATCCGGTATAAAGCTTATGCGGATAAAAGTAGGCGAGAGGGGCCTACATACAAACAAGGAGAGTATGTGTGGTTATCCACTAAAAACATAAGATTCAAGAGATACAGCATCTTTAATCCTCGATATATCGGCCCCTATAAAATAGTCAAATTGATTAATCCAGTGGTGGTGAAATTAGCTTTACCATCCTCCTTACGCTTTCATCCTGCCTTTCATGTTTCCCTGCTTAAGCCCTCACATTCAGGGGTAAGGAAGACGCCAGTTCCCGTGCTGGTGGATGGGGAGGTAGAGCATGAAGTGAGGGGTATACTGGACTCAAAGATTCATCGCACCAAGTTGTGGTATCTGGTTGCTTGGAAAGGTTATGGTAACGAGGAGAATTCATGGGAACCCGCTACAGGGGTTCATGCACCTCGATACGTTCGCCTGTTCCACAACCGATTCCCTCGTAAGCCTTGCCTCTGTCAGTGTTCTTCGGGAGAGGGATGTACTGTCAGGTTTCATCAGGGAAGACACTGACGAGGCATACGAACGGGATTAGAACTGCAAATCCCATGATTCCATGCGGGCACCACGTTGATGACATCATCGCGCTTCAGGAAGAGCGTTATTTCTTCTCCGACGAAGAAGCAGCGGGTGCCGGTTACTCCTACCGCTGAGACGCCGAGTCCTCGAGGTCTGGTAAGGGTGCAATACTGCACCGCTTCTCTTTGCTTCCTATTTTCCTGGTCGCTCAGCGGATGCGGCGTACCTTGGGTATCCTGAATAATATTGCTGCTGTCCCGTTGGCTGAACCTCATACCGGGTTCTTGCGGGAGAGCGGAAGGAGCCCTGCTTGTTCTAAATTGGAGAACAAGCAGGGGGTTTTGTTTGCCTGATTGTTTCTATTTACAGTTCAGAAGGGAGGCGGCTGCCTTTCCTAAATCCTCGATGGCGTTCTCTCTTTGAGGAGTGTTCTAACTTGAGAGATCGCAATATTTACTTTGTCCAAGCCGTGATCTGAACGGTGGTATTCCTAAAGTACCTTTTGTGACTAGCTTTATATCGGATCTTCCTTTGGATTCTTTTGCACAGAAGGAAGATAGAGAGCGTATAACTTGATATCTTGTTCTTTTTACGCTCCCATGTTAATAGAGGCAGATGACTAACAATCTGTTCTATAAATCATTATTCTGAGACGTATCAGAAGTTGGGTACATTTGTTTCAATTATAAAAGCTTGACAACTGTGCAGCTGGATTATGAATCTTTCCTGAAATGAAGGAACATCGTATTTAATGCATCGTATGTTTACGTGCCTATGCCTGGGGCCCTCTTTGTGTTGTTTTGTTACAGGGGAACCTGAAATTCCTCAAGTCAGCCCTGCACCCCTGTAAGGCCACGCACTGCATATCTTTGGGTAGGTTCTTCAAGAGAGTCAGAAGAGAGGTGTGAGTGAGACAGCGTAATTATATTGTAAACGTGTTGTTTCATTCCTTAGATATGTATGGAGCCATGATAACCTCTATATGCTGACTATAATACGAAGGAAATTTTCTTTACAGGTACATAGATAGGGTATGAAGCATCTGTAGTCTTATGGTAGATTTCAGGTTGTGTGTATTCCAGTACATTACCTTATTGTTATTGTCTTGCAGGTCTCCCTCCCCGCAGTCCCCATCCTTCCCTTCCCCCGCTTGATCACTCCATGGAGTCTGTATACTAAATCAGACCGTGGTGGTATCAAGAGGTGGACCATAACAAGCAACTTACGACCCTGAGGATCCAATGCTGCGACAGAGTAACCAGCCTACATATTAAAATCCTCCCGATCGCAAGTTGAATATGGCCACTTTGGAAGACGTTATGGCAGCGCTGGCCATAGTACAGACAGAACTCACGGCCTCTAGGGCCGAAACAGCCACCTTGCAGGCAGTGGTGAACAGAATGCAAAGGAATCCTTTTGATGCAGGCACAGTGCAGGCTTCGCACACAGCACCTCTGGTAGTAGAGATACCTACACCCATTCCCTTGGCCACCCCAGAGAGATTCCATGGTGAGAGTAGTAAGGTACAGGTATTCTTGACGCAGGTGATGTTGCACTTCTCCTGCAAGGTAAAGGCATTCGCGCCTAACCACGCTAGGGTAGCGTTTCTCATTTCATACTTGGCAGGGGATGCTGCACAATGGGCTGTGCCACTAGTGAAAAGAGATGACCCGTTATTATACGACTGGGACTCCTTTATTAGGGAATTTGAAAAGACTTTCAACCGCCGATCTGCCACACTCTCAGCCGACAGGGATTTGCTAGAACTAAGACAAGGAAACCGGGACCTAATCGCGTATCTTAACGACTTTCGTAGACTCATTACTGAGACAGAGTGGCCCGAGGCTAAACAGGCTGCTATATTTCATCAAGGGCTGAGAGAAGAGATGAAAGATGTCCTGGCACAAATAGACCCTCAGCCAGCGTCATGTGAAGACCTAATAAGTCTAGTGTTGAGACTGGATCATCGGCTCAACGAACGCAAAGGAGAACACAAAAGACGAGAGCGTATGCCAGCTAGGTTTGAGGCACCCCGTCAACCCGAAGTTCAATCAGCCACCAAAACCGAGCCCATGGAAATAGGTGCTGTGCACTCAGCGCTTACCATGGAAGAGAGAGATTACCGAAGGAAGAAAGGGTTATGTATATATTGTGGCAAGAAGGGACATTTCATTAGAGAGTGTACCCTGAGATCGAAGTATCCTCGTGTCGAACCTAGAAAGATGTTGCCAGTAGCCTCCACGTTCTCTGCGGGAAACGACAGAGCTTGAGGATAACAGAAGGGACTCCTTCAAGCTATACATACATCCCTTCTTTGGACAAAGACCCCCTGTGTAAAACTGACCATTTCTTCCTGGACTTACGTCTCCTTATCCATGATTAATGGTGTTCGGTGCAAGCTATGTTGGATTCTGGAGCAGCAGGCTGCTTTATCGATCAGAAACTGGCTATCGCCCTGGGACTTAAATTGCAGGAGAAAGAATTTCCTGAAGCAGTCTATGCAGTGGAGGGAAGACGTTTGGATGGTGGCCCCATTCGGTTCTGCACCGACAACCTGGATGTTCTACACGGACCTGACCATAAAGAAAACTTAATATTCAACGCCATACAAGCCCCACAGTACCACAGTGGAATTTCTTGGTGTAATGCTGACACCTTGGGGGCAGGAAATGTCCGAACGTAAAGTACAGGCAGTAAAAGAATGGCCTACTCCCACGACGGTTCGCGATATCCAATGCTTCCTGGGGTTCGCAAACTTTTACCGCAGGTTTATCAATCATTTTTCCAAGCTGGCCGCTCCGCTTACGCGCCTATTACAGAAAAAAGTGGTGTTTCATTGGACGGAGGAGGCTCAACAAGGTTTCGAGGCACTAAAGAAAGCGTTTGTATCCGCCCCGGTATTACGACATGCTGATCCCGACCATCCATACATAGTGGAGGCAGACGCATCCGAATATGCGGTAGGGGCAGTGCTATCTCAACGCCACCTAGATACAGGCCAGCTTCACCCGGTGGCTTTTATGTCCAGGAAGCTCAATACCGCCGAGCGCAACTATACCATTGCGGAGAAGGAGCTGTTGGCCATAAAGAACGCATTCCAGGAGTGGAGACAGTACCTGATGGGATCCAAACACATAGTCACCGTGTTCACCGATCACCGCAACCTACAGTTCATGACAGCTGCTCGACGTCTAACACCCCGACAGCTGCGTTGGATGCTGTTCTTTGCGGAGTACAACTTTCTTGTGACATTCCGCCCAGGGAGCGAAAACAAAAAGGCCGACGCCTTGAGTCGCCGAACCACCCCGACTACTCCTGATGCTCTTCCCGAGAATGCCATCGTGAATCCTCGGAATGTGTTATGTGCCACAGTCACAGATAGGTTCCTCAGGAGCATCAAACATAACCTGACACGTAACAAATGGAAGGTATGGTTGAAGAAGAACAAAGATTGGACTGTGAAGGACAGACTTCCGGTGCGTGGAAACCAGTTGTTGTTGCCTGTCTCTTCCTTAAGGAAACAAGTGTTCTACTGGTGCCATACCTTACCCAGTGCAGGGCACAATGGCATCGAGAAGACCACTTAACGGGTACTCCGTCAGTTTTGGTGGCCAACCGTCAAGAGAGACGTAAAGGTGTGGGTTGGCGAATGCGCGGTATGTTGCCAGATGAAAACAACACATACTAGACCGGTAGGGCCTTTTGCAGCCTCTCCCTACCCCGGCCCAACCATGGGAACGGATTTCACTGGACTTTGTGGTAGGGATGCCTCCAGACAAAGGACATACAGTCATTCTCGTAGTAATGGATTATTTGACTAAACTAGCCCACTTCGTTGCCTGCAAAAAGATACCTACGGCGGGCGAACTGGCACAAACCTTGTTAAAAGACATTGTAAGACTACATGGGCTTCCACAAGTGGTAGTGTCAGACAGGGGACCCAATTCACTGCTAACTTTTGGAAGAAGTGGTGTTCGGCGCTAAAGATCACCTCTAACATGTCTACCAGCTTCCATCCCCAGACTGATGGCCAGACAGAAAGGGTCAATCAAACGTTAAAGCAGTATCTTAGGTGCTACGTGGATGTTACAGCAGAGGCTTGGGTAGACAGTCTGTGGCTAGCGGAAGTAGCGTACAATAGCGCGTTACACAGCTCTACAAAACACACACCTTTTCACTGCACATATGGGTATCACCCTTGTTTCACCCCCTTCCAGCATCCTGTGGGCCAGGGATCTGTGCCAGAGGTACAGGAACGGATAACACATATCCAAAAGACATTACAACAAGCTCGTAAGGAGTTGCAGAAATCAAAAATCCGGTATAAAGCTTATGCGGATAAAAGTAGGCGAGAGGGGCCTACATACAAACAAGGAGAGTATGTGTGGTTATCCACTAAAAACATAAGATTCAAGAGATACAGCATCTTTAATCCTCGATATATCGGCCCCTATAAAATAGTCAAATTGATTAATCCAGTGGTGGTAAAATTAGCTTTACCATCCTCCTTACGCATTCATCCTGCCTTTCATGTTTCCCTGCTTAAGCCCTCACATTCAGGGGTAAGGAAGACGCCAGTTCCCGTGCTGGTGGATGGGGAGGTAGAGCATGAAGTGAGGGGTATACTGGACTCAAAGATTCATCGCACCAAGTTGTGGTATCTGGTTGCTTGGAAAGGTTATGGTAACGAGGAGAATTCATGGGAACCTGCTACAGGGGTTCATGCACCTCGATACGTTCGCCTGATCCACAACCGATTCCCTCGTAAGCCTTGCCTCTGTCAGTGTTCTTCGGGAGAGGGATGTACTGTCAGGTTTCATCAGGGAAGACACTGACGAGGCATACGAACGGGATTAGAACTGCAAATCCCATGATTCCATGCGGGCACCACGTTGATGACGTCATCGCGCTTCAGAAAGAGCGTTATTTCTTCTCCTCCGAGGAAGCAGCGGGTGCCGGTTACTCCTACCGCTGAGACGCCGAGTCCTCGAGGTCTGGTAAGGGTGCAATACTGCACCGCTTCTCTTGCTTCCTATTTTCCTGGTCGCTCAGCGGATGCGGCGTACCTTGGGTATCCTGAATAATATTGCTGCTGTCCCGTTGGCTGAACCTCATACCGGGTTCTTGCGGGAGAGCGGAAGGAGCCCTGCTTGTTCTAAATTGGAGAACAAGCAGGGGTTTTGTTTGCCTGATTGTTTCTATTTACAGTTCAGAAGGAGGCGGCTGCCTTTCCTAAATCCTCGATGGCGTTCTCTCTTTGAGGAGTGTTCTAACTTGAGAGATCGCAATATTTACTTTGTCCAAGCCGTGATCTGAACGGTGGTATTCCTAAAGTACCTTTTGTGAATAGCTTTATATCGGATCTTCCTTTGGATTCTTTTGCACAGAAGGAAGATAGAGAGCGTATAACTTGATATCTTGTTCTTTTTACGCTCCCATGTTAATAGAGGCAGATGACTAACAATCTGTTCTATAAATCATTATTCTGAGACGTATCAGAAGTTGGGTACATTTGTTTCAATTATAAAAGCTTTGCAACTGTGGAGCTGGATTATGAATCTTTCCTGAAATTAAGGAACATCGTATTTAATGCATCGTATGTTTACGTGCCTATGCCTGGGGCCCTCTTTGTGTTGTTTTGTTACAGGGGAACCTGAAATTCCTCAAGTCAGCCCTGCACCCCTGTAAGGCCACGCACTGCATATCTTTGGGTAGGTTCTTCAAGAGAGTCAGAAGAGAGGTGTGAGTGAGACAGCGTAATTATATTGTAAACGTGTTGTTTCATTCCTTAGATATGTACGGAGCCATGATAACCTCTGTATGCTGACTATAATACGAAGGACATTTTCTTTACAGGTACATAGATAGGGTATGAAGCATCTGTAGTCTTATGGTAGATTTCAGGTTGTGTGTATTCCAGTACATTACCTGATTGTTATTGTCTTGCAGGTCTCCCTCCCCGCAGTCCCCATCCTTCCCTTCCCCCGCTTGATCACTCCATGGAGTCTGTATACTAAATCAGACCGTGGTGGTATCGAGAGGTGGACCATAACGAGCAACTTACGACCCTGAGGATCCAAGGCTGCGACACGGGGACCTCTAGTAGACTTGATTATTGGTTTCTCCCTATAGACCTTGGTTGGAGTGTGGGCGGGATAACTTACCTACCTAGATACCTATCGGATCACTCCCCTGTCCTGCTGGAACTCAGGGGGAGAGAGGTTAGGTCTGAGATTCCCCTGTGGCAGCTTGATACTGAGGCCCTGACAGACCCTCCATTTGTGGCCACGCTGTCCAAAGAATTAAACTGATACTTCGTGGAGAACTGGGAGTCGACCTCCTATTGCACAATCGAGTGGGGGGCCATGAAGGTGGTCAAAATTGGGAATCTGTATCAAAACATTGTAGGAAGCTGGCTCTGTATATACTATACCAAAGTGAGGTATAGTGTTCACAGAGTCCAGTGGAACCCCAAAGGTAGGCAGTGGTAAAGTTAGATAGCACCTTACTCTCTATTTGTGGTAGTGTGGTCGAGCAGTAAGACTTTATCAGAGGACAGTGTTAAGCATTTGTTGTACATACTGAATTCACACACTCAAAGACTGAACTTCAGACCAATTGTTTTTGTATAAAAATTTTCTTTTAGTTATTTTATTTCCTAGAACCAAACAAACCTGGCACAGGTGAGTGATAAGTACTTTGCAGTAAATATACAGTTTGTAACACAGTTTGGATTGCAATTGTAAATGTACTTTGATTTGATTACAGAAATGTTACTGTTAATGCAATGCTTTTCAGAATACAGTACATATACTTTGTATAGGATTTTTAGTAAAATTGCAGGTATGCCTGGATACTGCACTGGGACATTTCCTGGAAACAGGTAAGTAAAATCGTTTTTTTTAGTTAGTACAATTTTAAAGAATTTCTTTAGGTTTTCAAACTCCACACTTAGAAACTTTTCCAAGAAAAACAGTCAATATTATCCTATGGAGGAAAATAGTGTTATTGGTTTTAGGGTAAGTATTCGGTAGTGGGAGTTAAGGTTCTGGGGGTAGACCCAGGGGTCACCCAAGGTCAGGGATGCACTCTCGTTACACCCTCAGCGGCACTAGGGCAGCCGGGTGCAGAGTGCTGAGGCCCAATGTTATCCAATGGGGGCTAGGGGGCCTCCGGTTGGTGGCTGCTGATGAGCAGGCCACTTGGTTGTGGGAGCAAAGCTCCTGGACTTTAGCTCAGGGCAAATTGGGAAACAAAGTAGCACCAAAGGTGCACCCTCAGCGGCACTAGGGCGGCTGGGGGGTGCAGGGTGCGGTTTCGACGCCGGGCGCCGTGTTGTTTGCAATGGGGAACCCCCGGCACTGCAGGCTCGGGGACGAAGGTCTTCTGGGTGCGACCACCACTTCGAGAGGTAAGTTGGGATGTTGGGGGTTGGTTAGGCACCATCGGTTGGGCCACCCAAGGCCATGGGGAGTCAGGTGCAGGGGTGCCTTTTAGGGTCGGATCTTCTTACCAGCTCCTGGTCGCGGTTGGGGGGACCTTCCGGTTTGAGGCTGCAGGCGTCGGCTGGAGGCTTGAGGCAGGTCAGGGGTCGCGGGATCTCGGGTTAGGATCACTGGGGGGACCTCCTCTTGGTGTTGGGCCACTCGAACTCGGGCCGTGGGCATCGGGTGCAGAGTGGTGCAGACCCGCGGATCCATGCGGAACTGGAGTCTGTTGTTTGAACAAATCCGGTGTTCACGGGAGACAGAGTCTTTGTGGTTGAAGGCAGGCAGGTCCTCCGGGGTTTTTGAGGTTGCTGGCTGCAGGACACACCGGGATTTCGCAGGAGCAGGTTTGAGGTGGAGACAGGCCGGTAGGGCTGGGGCCAAGTCAGTGGGCGTCTTCCTCTTGTTAGCTTCGGCACGGCTGTTCGGTCCTTCTTCTTCTTTTCTTGTTGCAGGTTCTTGTCTGAGGAAGCATGGTTCAGGGGTGCCCCTAAATACTAGATTTAGGGGCGTTACATGTAGGTAAAAAGGTTGGGACCAATGTGTCCCTTCCCTGGGGTGGGTACACCCCCTATTATGCCACCCTTTAGTGGTAGAGGGGCATAAGCCTTTCCCTGGTTGGCTGGGTCACCCCATCTGCAAGATGGTGGGGACTGAGAGTTGTGCTTCACCTCGCCTCCCCCACCTGAGGGGTGGAGTTGGCAGAGGTGGGCACACCTCTCTTCCTCACTTGTTTTTCCCGCCGGTTCTCCCGCCCAAAGTGGGGGGTTAGAACCAGTGGGGACCAGTTGCTGAAAGCAGCAAGTGGCCTGGGGAAGCTCACAAGGCGGCAAGCCTTTGAAGCTTCCCCTTCGTGAACCCTGCCCATCCTGGGGAGGAGGCTTGGCACCTCGTCCCAGGATGTGCATTGTTTCAGGCCCCAGAGAGCAGCAGGCTCTCGACCCAGGGGTCCAGAAACATGTCTGGTGGTGGCAGCTGAAAGCCTGGACACTAGTGGTAGGTCGTTTTTCAGGGGGCATCTCTAAGATGCCCTCTGTGTGCATTTTTCATTAAATTCCACACTGGCATCAGTGTGGGTTTAATGTGCTGAGAAGTTTGATACCAAACTTCTCAGTTTTCAGTGTAGCCATTATGGTGCTGTGGAGTTCGTAATGACAACCTCCCAGCACCATATACTCTTAATGGCAGCACTGCACTTACAATGTCTAGGAATGGACTTAGACACTGTAGGGGTACAGGGCTCATGCACCTGTACCCTCACCACTGGTATAGTGCACCCAGCTAGAGGGGTGACTGATCTATGCCAGGGCAGTGGGTTGTCGGCATGGCACAAAGGGATATGTGCCATGTCAACTCTTCACTTTGTTCTGCACCAAGACACGCAGCCTGCAAAGGCAGTGTGTGTGTGTAATGGTACAGGGCCTCTAAGGGTGGCACAGTAAGTGCTGCAGCCCTTAGAGGTCTTCCCTGGTCACAGTGCCCTCAGTACCTGTGGTACCATTTACCAGGGGCTGACCTGTGGCCAGAGATGCCAATTGGGTTTTGGTTTCAATGCAGATTTAGGGAAAGAACATAGGCCCTGGGTACCTGATTAGCAGGAGCCCAGGGCACACTCAGTCAAAGCACATCAGCAGTTCAGCAAAAAGTGGGGGCTACCATGCAGAAAGAGGGCACTTTCTCACAAACATCCTATGGGGTCCGACCGCAACTGGAGCGGGATGTAGCTACTCATGAGGCAATCCTCAGTAGACTAGAGGCGGAGATCCCCACGGCCCCCCAGAAACTGACGAAGTGGTGTGCGGCCAAGGAGGCCCTACTGACAGACCTCCGTAGACTAGAAAAACATGTCCATACGGCCTACCGCCAAAGACTGTACAGAGAAGGGGACAGACCAGGAGCCCTATTGGCGGGACTAGTGAGGCAGGAAACCCCTGTGGCCCCAATAATGCGGATCCGCACTGACAGAAGGACATTGGTGTACACACAAGGAGCGATAGCGGAGGCGTTGGTGAGCCACTTACAGGTGGTATATAAAGGGCGGCCTTCCTCAAGTCAGGAGGCAATTCTCACCAGCTGGAGCCTGAGGAGACTGAGGCACTGAGTGCCTCGATTACCAAAGAGGAATTAAGCCTGGCCATATACCGACTTAACCCGGCTAAGAGCCCGGGCTCGGATGGGCTCCTGGCAGAGGTTTATAGGCAATTTGCCCCACTGCTGGTAGATAGACTCTTGGAAGTCTATAATGAAGCGTTGGGAAAGGGGTCTCTACCGCCCTCCATGCGGGAAGGACTGGTGGCCATGATACTTAAAAATGATAAGGACCCCAACTTACCCAATTCTTATAAGCCTATCTCGCTATTAAATATTGATGTAAAAATACTCAGTGGCATCATGGCGGACCATCTCCTCTCGAGGATACCCTAGCTTATCCACTCAGATCAAGCAGGATTTATACTGGGAAGAAGTACGTCCCATAATTCACGGCGGTTGGTGCATGTATGGCATGCCCCAAGTTTATTGGAGACTGACTGTGCCATAGCACTGTTGGATATCGAACAAGCGTTTGACTCAGTTGATTGGCCCTATATGTGGCAGGTCCTTAGACGAATTAGGGTGGGTGAGCGGTTTCTAAAATGGGTGCAGCTGCTTTATACAGCCCCTATCACCAGAGTCCGAGTTGGGAGGACGGTGTCTGGATGGCTCACCCTTTATTGGGGCACCCGTTAGGGATGCCCGCTCTCCCCTCTACTATTTGCGATGGGTATGGAGCCTCTGGCTGCGCAACTGCGGGCCGGGCTGGATCCCTGGGGTGTTAAACTAGGGGAGACCAATCATATAGTTTCCCTATACGGATATGATACACTGGTCTATTTAACACACCCAGAGAGCTCTATACCTCTGCGCCTAACGGAGCTGCGGATCTTCGGTGGCATCTCGGAACTTCACATCAACCCCGGGAAATCGAGGGTGGTCCCTGTTGGTAGACTGGCCATGGTCCCAATATCGGAGCTGCAGCGCACTGAGTTACCGTGGGTTGGGGAGGGGGTGCGATATCTGGGGATTTGCTTGGCGAATACAGCCGCTACCTATCTCGAGCTTAATATTGGTCGGGTCATTGAAGTGCTGCGGGGGTCGATTCATTTTTGGGCGGATCTGCTGTTGTCGCTCATGGGGCGCATTGCAATCATTAAAATTATTGTTCTACCTCACTGTCTATATGCAATGCAACGCTCACTCTACATAATTCCGCGACATTACTTTCACACACTAGAGAGTCTAACGGTAGCCCTCCTATGGGGGAAGAAACGTAGAAGGGTGCGGCTAACAACGCTACAGAGAACGTGGGCTAAGGGAGGACTGGAGGTGCCTCGCTTGGAATTTTATTACATGGCCTCCCAGTTGCAGCATGAGGTCCACTGGTTGGATAGCGAGGATAATTGGGAGAAACGCCTACTAGCGGGGACATGTGGTGACCGCTTGCTGGCAGAACTACTCATGCTGGGCTGCGGAGCCCCCAAAGAATGCCCGTATATTGTGCGACATGTAGCGGCAGTATGGGAGAACGTGGTGCGGCGGGTGGTGCAGCATCCTCCGTTCGCTCCGATATGCCACCGTGGGCTCTGCGCCCTTTTGCCAGTATCATGGACTCCATGTCGGTGTGGCGTAGGAGGGATGGAGGCTGCCAGACACTGGTTGACCACTATGTGGACGGGAAATTTGTGACTCGAGAGGAAGCACAGGCCACCTTTATTTAGGACCGGGCCAATTCCTGCAGTATGGGAAATTCTCTAGTGTCGCCCACAAACTTTGGCCGGGGTTCCAGGAGGAACCTCCTACCACTAACATATTGAAACTTATGTTGTATATGGCGCAGGGTAGGCGACTGATTTCTCATCTTTATAGAGCACTGAGAGATGATTTGCCGGGAAAGGCCCTCGGAATTCAGCAAAAGTGGAATATGCTGGTTGATGAACCCCTGACAGAGAGCGAATGGAGGAAGGTTCATGAGTAGGTACAAAGGGTTAGCGCCAACATACGGTTTCAGCTCCTTCAATACAATCTAGTACATCAAGTATACCTCACCCCACGCACGCTACACATAATTTACCCGTCCCATCGGGATGAGTGTCCCAGATGTACCCGGCAAGGGGCGGACTTCCTCCATATGGTCTGGTCCTGCCCGCTACTGCTCCCTTACTGGGAGGAAGTACTTGCACGTCTACAGGGAGCCACGGGCTGGAGCATTCCTAGAGATATTAGGCAAGCACTCCTAGGATTATTACCCATGCCAAAGCACAAGAAATTAAGTAGGCGATTTGTTAACCTGGGGCTCGTCTTGGCTAGGAGACATGTTGTTATAACATGGATGCGCCCCTGACCCCCGCTGCCCGAGGAATGGATTGGAGAGTGCGAATGGGCGACAGCGGAGTCAGTACAAATGAAATGTGTGTGGAAGGATGATAAAGTTGGGGAGGATCTCATGGCATGGACCTCTATGCTGGTGGACTTAAAAGAAGAACAAACACCTAGAACCCAGGGGACCTCGGACGGGGTGGCCTCCCAGAGAAGGGAACAAGGGGGGAATACTAGACCATTTTTGTTATTATAGTAAATAGATATAATATTGTATTGTACATGTAACCATGTAACCTGACACAGACTGAAAGGGGAAGGGGAGGGTGGGGAGAGGGGGAGAGTTAGTTCAATGAAATGTTCTTTGTGCATTATATTAGAGAGGATTGTGTGGGTCAGTACATTGTCAATATGTGGACACCAAATGTAAACGAGTCACACTCACACAGATGTAATGCTTCTATTTACAAATGCCAATAAAACTTTATGAGAAAAACAAATGTCTAAGAATTGGTTTAGACACTGCAGGGGTTCAGGGCTCATGCACCTGTACCCTCACCACTGGTATTGTAGTGTAGTTCCTATAGTACCCTCATGCAGGACCTGCACTTTTGGATAACATACACTGTGGGTCTGGTGGCAGACTGACTCTGTGCACCCCCACCAAGTATGTTAGCCTCGTTTTGCATTAGCTAGCTCACAGTGTCACTAGAATCTCCTTTTATCAGAGAGATTAGTTTTTGGCAACCTCAGAACACAATAAACCCTGATTCCTCAGACTCGTGGAAACAATATACTACTTTTCACCCAGTCACTCGTGCTTGCTCATTTGGTCTCAGAGAGATACACAGAAGAAACAGTAGAGCGTGTTTACAATAAGAATTGTTGTATGTGTTGCTACAACTGTTGCACAGTAGCAGAGATATAGGATCAGCAGTACAGTGAATAAAAAGGAATAGTACAGTTCTACCATTTTGCAATAGTCATGAACATATACATGAATATAAAATGCATTTATAAAATAAAGCACATACTCCTAAGATGCCTGTCTAGATGTACCTAAGTGTACCTAGCATGTGAGTAGGTGTGAAAGAGCCTAAGCCTAAGAGCCTAAGAGCCAAGAATTCCACTAGGATTTAGTCGAACCCCATTACCTGAATAGTGAGAGTGTGGGACTTCGTCCTGGACTCGAGTTGGACACCCCGCAAGGGATAGTCAGACCACTGTCAGCTGGAGCGACTGCATGTCGGAGCCTCAGCGTCTCTGGTCAGTGTGTCGGCCTTGAAGTCTCAGTTCCCTCCTCCTTCTGATAGCAAGAGGTGCTGTATTTATACAGTCCTTGTGCGTGTGTTAGCCATTGTTCAGTATGAGGATGACGTTGGGGATTAAACCTTGTGTGTAGATAGGAGAAGTGTTCTCATAAATTATTCATATGTGCTAAGGATGACGTCTTAGCAATATCGATTGGGAAAACCCTCCCTCTGCATGGAACTAGGTAAAAGGTTTAGTCCATAAAAGGCGTCAGTCCTTATAAGGCGTTATGTCCCTATAAGGCATTCTGTCCTTATTAAGAGTTATGTCCTTATAAGGCTCGTTCATATGAAATGAAGGGGAGATGATGTAGGGAAAGTGTACGATGTTACCAGGACCTATATTAGGGTACCGATATGAAATATAACACCCACTCCTCCTAATACTCAACAATAATAATACACAATATGAGATACACATTTGTAATGGTGTCAGTGCATAAGATTATCAATGAGTCATTTAAAATGTTTCTAAAAACGTTTAAAAATTCATTTAAAAACAGTTTAAAAAACAAGGAGAGAAAGAAAGGTTCTCTTGAAATATGAATTTGTGTTGTAAAGTTCCGCAAATCACAGTTCTAAATGAGTTCGATCACACAAGTTGAACTACTGCAAGCGTACTTAGAAGGCCATGCTTTGTTATGGAAAGTGTCAATTTGAAAAAGTTTTTGGAAGAAAAAGGGAAAGAAAAAGTTCTGAATTCGTTCCCAGCACACGGTGAGCCAGATTTAGATTAAACGTCCTGGCCGGGAGACATAACATTATCGCTGCCTGCTACAGCAGGGGACAAACATTGCAGTACCTCGCATAGCACGTCAAGGGTGCATAGATGAAACTCCTCGCTGCCAACAGCTGGTGTGGAAGCAGCCGGTGCTGAATTCGATACCTTGGTGCCAATGCTGGAGCTGAAATTCAATTCAGTCATAAAAGGCACCTGCGGTTCTTCAAGGAAGTCATGCACCAAGATGGGAATACGCTGGGGACAGAGCCGTGCATGGGACCACATGGGTTCCAGCCTGGAGTCTAAGTCCGCTGGCGTCTCCGTTTCAGGTGTCAGACAGATGTCCAACTCGCATTCTCCTCCGCAGAACAGCCATTGGAAGACAGGTACAATGCAGTCATCAAAGACTGGTCTGAAGGATAGGAACCAAGAAGCACTTAGTTCCCCTAGGCGAGGTGCACCCAGATGCTGTATCATGCGCTCACGGTAATATCTCTCAAGGAGAGCTTTTGCAATCTCGCTGGCGGATGGTCCGTCCATTGTGCAGCAGGTAGACGATAATCAGGATTCCAGCTACAGCGAGCAGGATCAGAGGTAGACCCCCAAAAATGCTTCCAAATACGGAGTGTATAAAGTTAGGAATAACTCTGAGGATTGTCTGGAAAGTGCTAAGGAATCCTGACCCTATGGTCTTAAATAGGTGTACAATACCGCTCGTATCTGACATGTTAAAGATACGTCCCACCATTTCTCCGAAATGTAGGGGGCAGTTAGTACGAATAAGCGCCTGTATCTCTGTCGAGGTCCTTGCGATTTGAAGTTCGAAGGTTTCTCGAGCGGATGTTAAGGGTACGGTCTGCTGTAAAAGCATGGCTTTCATTCTGCTCAAAGCATCAAACTGTATAAAAGAAACATTCAGTGAAGGCCATAGCGGCGCCTCCTGACTGTATTTGTCGGAGGAAACAATACTTGCATACAGCAAGTAACCCTGGTGTTCACAGTGACCAGATAGGCAATGCCCGGAAGCATGCCACAGCAACCTTGATCGTTCAGCATCAAGTAACTTCCATTCGAAAGTAACTCAAATGCTGGCGTAATCACGGCAGCTGGAGTCCCTTTCATGTGGCAAGATAGATTCGCAATTGAACCATTACAAGCTCCATGCAAAATAATATCCTGGCACATGAGAGAACCGCTTAAAGCGTTCTTGCAGTTAGTACCACTAAGAAACACTTCCTGATCCCCACTCCGGCATCGAAATCTATATGGTAAATCCCAGGATTTCTTAATGTATTCTTTACCCAATTGTTCTTATTTGCCTGCCTGCCTGCCTTTGCTCAAGGCAATAGTGAAACTGAAAGGTCGTGACCGGGAGAGTGATTTGGCCATGAAGCAGCCATTCTGTTGATGGTAATTCAGCCACTGTGAATGGTAACCTATCCAGTTTTTCAATTTGCAGCATTGTATATTTAGCTCCCCTTTGTGCCATTTCTATCTGTATATCAGTTAGATTGTATTCTGAAAACAGAGACGTACTGTTTATAAAACGCCAAGGCACAAAGCCTGCACGCAAAGATTGCAGCGTCCAGCTTAATAACATAATAGAACGTAACTGAGATTGGCCGTGTTGTAATATGGCTAAATCCTGTTCCAGTATGTCAATAGCAGAAGATACAATGTTGCCCAATGAATATATCCTGGAGGACAAAGTTGTTAACCCATTGTCTACCACAAATAAAGCTTTTTCTAGGTTAATATGGTCTATTTCCCGTATTCTCTCTGCGGCTTCCTGTTGGGAAATCTTCCAGTTTTCATTATAGGCAGCATAAATGCCTGCATATATAAAACGTTTTTGACGTTGTTGCCTGGGTCCTAGTAGAAAGTCCCTAAGATCCATGTCATGTGAGAGTAAAGAGAAGTGTTGTTTCACTTCTGCAAGTGTTGAGGTTTCAAGCCAATCTAGGCACAACTTCCCAACACTATAGGATGTCACTACCCCTGGATGTTCTCTCTGTACATAACGTGGGTCTGGCCTATAGATGCTGAGTCCCTTGGTGATGTTCAGGAATCGCTTATGACATGTGTTCGTGTCTAAGGGCCAAACCACCCACTCCTTCCAATTTGGGTCTGATCTATTGTACTTTAGTATGTCATCTACAGTTGCCCCTTCATTTGTAGTCGAATTCTGCCACCCCTGTATTGGTGTTGGAAACCTTGGAGTGTTCAGGTCCTTGATCTTGGCTAGTCCAAGACAGGATGTCTGTTGCACAGTAGCATTTAAAAAGATCATCTGCTTTGGAATGAGGCATGCTCTAAATAGTGCCTCTGTACCCTGGACTTGCCAGTCCCTTGAACCCCAAATTGATTTTGAGTCAATTTCGCCTTTCTATAGGTTGAAACCCTGTTTAGACAATTGGGCCAAAAAGGAAGCAGAGTAAACCTGTTTAGTGTTAGTCAACATAATTTTCAGTGCTGATGTTGGTGCAACCTTATAGTAATATGAGGCTGGATCTGTGGTGTTAAACCCTGAAAAGTATGCAAATTTCTGTGCAAACGCTTGTGAACTACTTTTTGGTGGTGTTGGGCAATGTTCCCACTGATGGTACTCAAAAATATTCCTAGCTGAAATGGATTTGTGCAGGAAATGATGACCATAATGTTGGTAACAGTACAATTTGTCATAGTCTGATGAACCCTCTAACATTTCATTATTAGAAAATGCAGCAGTTTTCTCTAAATCAGACATCATGTTATTAACTGTTTCAGTGTCCCAATCATCAGAAAATGTACTGGAGGTAATGAAATCACTTAATGATATTTTAAATACATGATTAATTTTTAAAAGTTCGGTCGGGCCGAATATGTTAAAATCAACCTTGTCCCATACTATACCATCGGGTATAGGAACTGCTGTAATGTTCACTGATGACAAGTCTCTTTGTTCACGATGTGATGATGTATGTGGCTTCAGTAGGATGTTGACCTTTTGGGCTTTGGAACTTTGTTGAAGATAGTGTCCATTAATAAGCATACTAAAAGTTAGTACTAAGCCTAGCCACAAAAGAAAAAACAATATCTCAGAAATTACCCAGAGTTCAATCCAAGGTGATACCAGGTATGTCTTTTGAAGAAAGTGAAAAAAGTTCTTTAATTGTTGCTTGAATGGTGTTTTGGCTGGCGTCGTTTCCGGCTCGCTTGGATCCAGAGAAAACGTATCAAAGTTAATGAAGTAGCCAGAAGCAGTTTGATCAATTGTAGTAATTGCATCAGGATTAGTTGAAATGTTATTTTCCTCTCGACGAGGCATGTTGACGTAGACGTCTGTATTAGGTCTATTTGCAACTTGCGAATTATTCTGATTTTGAATTTGAATGTCTGGTTCAAGTGGAACATGTTCCATAGCATTGTTGCTTAGTCCTTCATTCCTTACAGGTGGCTCTTCAAAGGTGATGAGTCTTTCTGTTTGAACTTCTTGGATTGTAGCTAGAGGAGGGCGTCTGCTACAGCGGAGTCCAAGAGGCTTACTGTTTAGTATTGGCCCCTTAGTGTGGTTTGATTAAGTCAATTGAGACAAATCTTTTCTCCTTTTTTCCGGCAAGAGGCGGGAGCAGCACAGTTCTTGTTCCATGTACTGCAAGGACTGGTACAGGTTTTCTGTATGAAGGTCCAAATTCTTTTTTGTCCGCAATTTTCTCTCTGACCAGATCCCGACTTTTGGGATCCAGACAGGTCTTGCCGTGACTACCTTGACTTCCTCAGTGGCGGTCTGCTTTAGAAGGACATTGCTTTGTTTTGTCCTGGATTCATTTAGATCCTGTAAAACAGCCAAACGATTATGGATATCAAATGGTTTTTCATCCACCACTATGCCTTCACAATCAAGATCAGGTACCCACATTCGTGTCCCAAAGAGGACCTCATATGGAGTGACACCCCCTAGAGAGTTTCTTGGCTGGTTGTTTAACGCGCGCTGTATCCCATAAAGGTGTGTGACCCAACTACCACCCTTGCCTAATACCCTAGCTGTTAAAGATTGCTTTAAGTCCCGTTTTTTTCTCTCCACAACCGAATTTCCCTCAGGATGGTACGGAGATGAGAACCGCAATGCTACGCCCATTCCTTCCATGGCCTCTTTGTAAGCCCGAGAGCTAAACGCAGGGCCGCGGTCAGAGTGTAACGTGCTAACTGCGTATGTGCCGATAAAGACTCGCAAATCTTTTATTACAGTTCGAGCGTCAGCCGAGCGCTGAGGCCATACCCATAGGAATCTGGAACATGAATCCACTGCTACCATGATATACATGTAAGCCCCATCAGTTTGTAAGGGGCTGCAGTGGTCCAGATAAACACATGCGAGAGGTTTGTCTAATTTCAGTAATGGTGTCTGTGCCGGGCGTGTAACGGTGGAGCCTTTAATCTGCTGGCAGATGTCACATTTCAAGACATAGTCTCTAGTTTGCTTTGTTAGACCTGGCCACCAATAGCGCTGTTTCAACAAGGAAATAGTCGCAGTAACGCCTGTGTGCGCAGAGCCCAAACCCTCGTGTGCAGCTAGTATTAAACCTTGCCTACGATCATCCATATTTGGTATTACTCTATCCTCCACTCCAGGAATCTGAGCATATGGAATGTTTTGTGCATCTAACTTGTAGGAGTATTTGAGTGGAAATTTTGTAGGTACTGCTGTGCTGCCTTTGCGTGAAGCGTTGACAGCTACCATAATATCTCTGTCTATTCTCGTTTTTGAACGAGTTAACGCAGCTACGGAAGCCGTGCGAACAGCCTCCTTTGCGGCTTCATCAGCCAATGAATTCCCTGCAACGTGAACGCCATCACGTTGATGACTCAGTGTATGAATCACGTGAGTCCTCGGTAGCTAGGCTTTCAGCTCTGCTACCTGTTCCCATAGCATTTTATGCTTAATTGTGCCACCTTTCTACTTAATTGTGCCGACCCATCTACTGCCTTTGCCTAATACCCTAGCTGTTAAAGATTGCTTTAAGTCCCGGTTTTTCCTCTCCACAACAGAATTTCCCTCAGGAGGGTACGGAGAGGAGTACCGCAATGCTACGCCCATTCCTTCCATGGCCTCTTTGTAAGCCCGAGAGCTAAACGCGGGCCACGGTCAGAATGTAACATGCCAACTGCGTATGTGCCGATAAAGACTCGCAAATCTTTTATAACAGTTCGAGCTTCAGCACAGTGCTGAGGCCAAACCCATAGGAATCTAGAGCAGGAATCCACTGCAACCATGATATATTTCTTGGCCCCATCAGATTGTAGGGGTCCGCAGTGGTCCAAATACACACATGCGAGTGGTTTGTCTGATTTTAGCAATGGTGTCTGTGCTGGGCGTGTTACGGTGGAGCCCTTCATCTGCTGGCAGATGTCGCACTTTAAGACATAGGGGCCGATTCCGATTCAGGCCGGAAATCTCCCCGACCGAGCCGGACCCGGAGAGATTTCCGACCGAATCGGACCCTAACAGCCCGACCGAACGAGTACGATGCGCACGTATGCCATCGGACTCGATTCGGTCGGACTCCCATTGAAGTCAATGGGAGCCAGTCGTACGACGCGTACACGGGCTCCCATTGACTCAATGGGCACGACGCGAACAAGGGCGCCCCTACAGCGTGTTCGCGTCGATGCGGGTCGCACCGTACATGCACAGGTAGGGGGACCCATGGGTCCCCCTGTGTGCGACTCGCGCGCCTACGCTTCCAGGGGTCCGACACGGACCCCCAAAGTGCGGCTCCGACAGCTCCTTGGAGCCGGACTGCGCGAGTCGGTCGGAGCGGTCGAGGTGCGCATCGTACTTACCCGGCCGGGGAACGTCTCCATTGCGCGGTGCGAGTCGTCCCCGTGCGAGTCGGTCGGAGCGGTCGGGTCCTGCGAACGCGTCGGGAGGAGATTTCGCGAGCGCACGCATCGTACTCGCTCGCCCGGACGCACGTACGATTCGGTCGGGAAATAGGGCTCCGAATCGGATCCGGTAAAGCCGAATCCGATTCGGAGCCCTACCAGCCAAGATCGGAATCGGCCCCATAGTCTTTGGTCTGCTTTGTTAACCCTGGCCACCAGTAGCGCTGTTTCAGTAAAGAAATAGTCGCTGTGACGCCTGTATGCGCAGAACCCAAACCCTCGTGTGCTGCTAGAATTAAGCTTTGCCTACGATCCATATTTGGTATTACTCTTTCCCCCACTCCAGGAATCTGAGCATATGGAATGTTTTGTGCATCTAACTTGTAGGAGTACTTGAGTGGAAATTTTTTAGGTACTGCTGTGCTGCCTTTGCGTGAAGCATTGACAGCTACCAAAATCTCGCCGTCTATTCTCGTTTTTGAACGAGTGACTGCAGCTACGGAAGCCGTGCGAACAGCCCCCTTTGCGGCTTCATCAGCCAATGAATTCCCTTCAACATGAACGCCATCACACTGATGACTCAGTGTATGTATCACGTGAGCCCTCGGTAGTTCATTTCTCAACTCCACTACCTGTTCCCATAGCATTTTATGCTTAATTGTGCCACCTTTCGCGTCTTTAAACCCGTTTTGTTCCCAATGATGTAAGTACTCATTGTACGACTGTACACAGTAAAAAGAATCACACACGATTAGTGTGGGGAATTTGTGATCCGTATTTACAAGTGCCAGTATCAGTGCTTTCAATTCTGCCAACTTGGCCGTGCAATCTCCTAGAGTTTGCATTTTTGTGCAACTAGGATGGAACTTGCCATCACGCATGCGACCTTTAACGATAGCACACGCCGAAAAATATTGCTGCTTACTTCCTATGGCCGGTTGTGCAGATCCGTCAGTATAAATAATATATTCATACTGATCTAGAGGCAAGATTTCATTTGGTAGAGGATATTCTTGTTCGTATTGCAGGAATGCTTGTGTTTTTAAACTTGGATCCAATCTGTATTCAACATCTGTTGCAGTAAGAGAATTAGCCCATTGTATCCATCTTGGATGTAACGCTTTCGCATTTGGAATGCTGGCCTTTGTAACAGCTTCTAAAGCCGGTACCGGGGTTACGACAATAATGCGTTTCCCCTGAGCCAGTGCTCTTTCTCTTGCTACAGCAGTCTGAACGGCTGTCAGGATTTTTTCTGTTGAAGTGAAACACATTTCTGCATTTGTGTACAGGTGTGATTTGTATGAGATTGGTACTGTTTCTCCTTCATTGAAGGTTAAATAAGTGAACCCGCATTGACCCGCAATTATACGGATCACCAAGTGGCGTACGTTTACGCATGTTTGTAAGTGTTTGGAAGCTATCAAGTCTTCCTGGAGCGAACAAAGAATATTAGTATGTTCTTGTGTCCAATTTCTGGCTGAAAAGTCAGGTTTTATTAAATCGTAAAAAGGTTTTACCCTTTGTGCGTAATCTAAAATGTATGTTCTGCCGAAATTTAGGAATCCTAGTATTGATTGTAAATTTTTTAATGAATTTGGAGGCTGGAGCAGCGCACACTTTTCTAAAAAAAGTTTGCTGCCAGACTTTTGCCTTCACTTGACAGCTCATATCCCAAAAATAGGACATTGAGGTGGGCTATTTTCGATTTTTTAAAGTTGAATTTGTAGCCCTCTGCGGCAAATCCCATAATAATGGTGCTTACCGTGGTCAAGTGCCTCACTAAGTCGTCGTCTGTTAGATAAATATCATCCACCTAGGACAACGCTTCTTCATCAAAATTTTGAAGTAACTCTGTTACTCTTGCTGAAAATACCCCGGGGCTATTCTTATACCCTTGGGCTAGTCGACAAAATTGTCGCTGGGACCCTAGCGCACTGAAAGCGGTCAGATACCTGCTTTCTGGCGCTATATTTTGGCAGAAAAATCCATTTGAGATATCAAGTGTGGTTTTGTATTTTTTGCGCACAATGTTATTCATTAATGCGGCACTATGTGCATTTTGGACAGCAAATGTCTTTGTGCATGAGTTTAAATGTCTGTAATCTAAAACTAGACGATATGAATTGTCGGGTTTAGAGACAGGGAACAAAGGATTGTTCATTGGAGAGGTACATTTTTCAATGACCCCCTGGTATTCAAGTTGATCTAAAATCTCCCTGACCTGTTTTTTAGCTTCTTGCTTTATTGGATATTGCCTCTGAGCAATAGGTGAAACTTTTAACGGGATCACGTGGTAGGTTGAGTCCTCATCCCACCCAACGTGATTTTTATACAATGCTGGAGCCTGGGCTACTGCCCACTCCTGTGCATATGTATGTTTAAGGTGATCGGGAACGTGGTCGGAAAATGCAGGAAAAATTATACTTTCTCCCTTGGGGCACTCCATTACGAATGCTGGCGGCCAATCTTGTTCTGCTAACAGGATGTCATAACCAGATGATAAGTTCTTCCAAAAAAGACCTTTTACTTTCCTGGGCTTGTCCCCCTCCATCCGGAGTGTTATTTCATATAACTTATGTGGGACGCTCACCCTGGTGTCTGGTGTTTCCACTGCGATGTAATCATTCAACTCCGCTTTCACCAGAAATTCCTTCAGGTTCTGGCGAGCTATTGTTACTTCTGCCGCACTGTCTAGCATCGTCAGAGCCCATTCCCCGTTCAGAAGTTGTGTCCTCAGAATTCTGGGCATGTCTGATTTTCAGACCAGCAACTTTCTTTTTCTTAAATTGAGGTTTTGAGTTTTGCTTATCTTCTTTTTTAGAAGTAAAGTCTTGAGTGCGCTGCTTGTCTCTGGACTGTGTGCGCTCCTCTCTGTGTTCTGACCGTCCTTCTCTTTCGGAGCTTTTCTTTGAGCCCTGAAAGGAATGAGAGGAACGTGTATCAGTATCCTGATACCTGTCAGGTTTCCTAATATTATCCCTATTACTAAGGTTGTACCTCCTTTCAGAGGGCTCCTGTGGAGGAGACCTACCTCGGGACTGAGATCTCTTCTCTTTAGAGTTTTGTTTTTTATTATCCCACTACTTTTTAGAAGAAGTAGGTGTCTGCTTAGAAGTGTCCTTCTCAGGACTGCCCTGTAGTTGAGGTTTTAAAGCTTTTCCCCCAAACTATCCCTGCCTAATTCTGCATACGCAGTTTCAATTATTTTGGGTAGTTCATTCACCTGTTCTAATGGAGAGAACTCCCGTAGGCATTGGCGGATTGCCACTGATGCTGCTTCCCCTTTAATGTTAGCTAGTATTATGGCTGATACCTGGTCGTAGTTATTTAATAACTTCATCCCTAAGTTTAGGGCAGGCTCTGCTCCGTACTCATTTTGTATTTGTCTTAATACATCTGGTATTACTGCTAATTAAGGAATACCATGAGTTCTGGTATATATGGCAGCAAAGACTGTACCCCAAGAGGTACAATACTCTAACTGTGGTGTAATCCCCATGGGCAAGCAGATTGTTAACATTCTGTGTTTTTCAAATGGTGTGGTATTTGGAAATACTGCTTCTAACTGGGTTATTTTCTGAGCTACCCAGAAAGGAATTTGTTCACGTTTTGTGGGCACTTTGCCCATTACCGCGTGTAATGTTTGTGGAGTAATTTTAGTAGCTGTGCTCTGTGTAGGAGCTGTATTTGGTGTAAATACTGCTGGTTGGACCCCTAGTGTCCTCAAGACGAAGTGTGTCATGTTTCTGTAAAGTTTTATCAACTATTTGTGTTGAACAAGCAGTTCATCACGTGGCATTGTGTCAATGTCAGGATGTGGTGCATAGGTCGCTAATATCGGCCATGTTGCTCCGGGTCTTCCTAAAGGACCAAGCCTTGCTGTTGTTCTAAGGTGGGGTAGGGCGCCATTAAACCAGAAAATGTTTTCCTGGTAGGTAAGCGGAATTTCAATCTCCGCAAATGGAGTGAAAACCCCTGGGACTTCTTCATGTGTGTAATAATGAAAAGTTTCTGTTACAGCATTTGCTGCTGGGAATGTAACCCGGGAATAGAACATCTCTGTTTGGAAATCTTCGTGTGCCTCTATTACGAATATTACTACACCTCCTCTGGGTGGTAATCCATGTTTGACTAGTTTAACTGTCAGAGTGTGTCTTACATTGGGTGCAATCTGTATTGCATTGGCATCTTCTTCACCTCCTGAGTGATTAAGTGCCTGGTCTAAATCTCCATCTTTGGTAGTCATTGTGTTGTAAGACATGGAATAACTGCCCAAGGAAATTAAGATAAGGTTTTATGCACAATTTTGGGAAAAATTCCTTCAAGCTTGAATAACTAACAGCCAATAAATAGGATATTTCGCCTACTCAGCTGTGGCGGAGTATTTGCCCACTCACTCCAGACGTCTCTGGGTTTTGTAAGTAGGGTCTCTGAGAATAAGCATGACTGAGCTACTCAGATTCTACTGTTAAATAAGTACCAAACCAAACGTTGGTGGCGCCATGTAGTGTAGTTCCTATAGTACCCTCATGCAGGACCTGCTTTTTTATATAACATACACTGTGGGTCTGGTGGTAGACTGACTCTGTGCACCCCCGCCGAGTATGTTAGCCTCGTTTTGCATTAGCTAGCTCACAGTGCCACTAGAATCTCCTTTTATCAGAGAGATTAGTTTTTGGCAACCTCAGAACACAATAAACCCTGATTCCTCAGACTCGTGGAAACAATATACTACTTTTCACCCAGTCACTCGTGCTTGCTCATTTGGTCTCAGAGAGATACACAGAAGAAACAGTAGAGCGTGTTTACAATAAGAATTTATTGTACTGTTGTTCTTCTCGTGTAAAATATATGTGCTGCTACAACTGTTGCACAGTAGCAGAGATATAGGATCAGCAGTACAGTGAATAAAAAGGAATAGTACAGTTCTACCATTTTGCAATAGTCATGAACATATACATGAATATAAAATACATTTATAAAATAAAGCACATACTCCTAAGATGCCTGTCTAGATGTACCTAAGTGTACCTAGCATGTGAGTAGGTGTGAAAGAGCCTAAGCCTAAGAGCCTAAGAGCCAAGAATCCCGCTAGGATTAAGTCGAACCCCATTACCTGAATAGTGAGAGTGTGGGACTTCGTCCTGGACTCGAGTTGGACACCCCGCAAGGGATAGTCAGACCACTGTCAGCTGGAGCGACTGCATGTCGGAGCCTCAGCGTCTCTGGTCAGTGTGTCGGCCTTGAAGTCTCGGTTCCCTCCTCCTTCTGATAGCAAGAGGTGCTGTATTTATACAGTCCATGTGCGTGTGTTAGCCATTGTTCAGTATGAGGATGACGTTGGGGAGCAAACCTTGTGCGTAGATAGGAGAGGTGAAGTATACCCCCTGGGTAGTGTTCTCATAAATTATTCATATGTGCTAAGGATGACGTCTTAGCAATATCGATTGGGAAAAACCCTCCCTCTGCATGGAACTAGGTGAAAGGTTTAGTCCATAAAAGGTGTCAGTCCTTATAAGGCGTTATGTCCCTAGAAGGCATTCTGTCCTTATTAGGAGTTATGTCCTTATAAGGCTTGTCCATATGAAATGAAGGGGAGATGATGTAGGGAAAGTGTACGATGTTCCCTGGACCTATATTAGGGTACCGATATGAAATATAACAGTATAGTGCACCCAGCTAGAGGGGTGGCTGGCCTATGCCAGGGCAGTGGGCTGTAGGCAAGTGTGCCATGTCAACTCTTCACTTTGTTCTGCACCAAAACACGCAGCCTGCAAGGGCAGTGTGTGTGTGTAAAGGTACAGGTCCTCTAAGGGTGGCACAATAAGTGCTGCAGCCCTTATAGGCCTTCCCTGGCCACAGTGCTCTTGGTACCTGTGGTACCATTTACAAGGCATTGACCTGTGGCCAAAGAGTGCCAATTGGGCTTTGTCTTAATGCAGTTTTAGGGAAAGAACATAGGCCCTGGGTACCTGTTTGGCAGGAACCCAGGGTACACTCAGTCAAAGTACATCAGCAGTTTGGCAAAAAGTGGGGGCAATCGTGGAAAAAAAGGGCACTTTCTTACACCAAGGACCTGGACATTTCCCGCCCGACGTGGTGTCCCGCCAGTCCAGTACGTCTCGTCTCTACTGAAGTGTTGAGGTGCCATGTAGTCCGCCCAAGATGAGTGCTTGGTGGAGGAGCTTGGGCGAAATGCCAAGTGAGCTCCAAGGAGTCAGGAACAGAAGTAAGGCGAATGGGTCCTAGACTAGACCTGAGTTGGGGCACAGCAAAGTGCAGAAGGTCCTGGAGGTGAGCAAAGTATCACTGTCCCCCTGCTATTGGAGCAAACAGGAATTGAATCTAGCATCCTTGATCCACACAGTTCTACTGAGTGGATCTGGTTTGATTGTTGTACTTTGCTGTTACAATCTGTCAATTGACCCCCTTGATTCTCGAGCTATCCATCCATACAGCAACAAAGCACTTTCAAATGACATCAGAAAAATGTGAATGCACCGTAATACCAAGGCACTCACAGAGAATATTAAAAAAATTGAAGGATGTACAACCTAAGAGCACGTGCGGATCTTTTGCGCAAGTTAAAAAACACTCTGTGCAAGAATGCTTGCTGGCACAAGAGAATATGAGACCCATTTCCCATTACTTAATAAGCAAACTGTCTGCAGCTCCTCTGGGCCATGAAGTTACAGAGGCTCCAAGTGTGTCCCCTAATGCCAAAGGCTGGGAGGGTAAAGTGAATAATTCTAACACCCAAATTACACGGCCTGCACTGCCCAAGATAAAAGGTGTAAGTGGTAACAACAGCAGGGATGTGTGTGCCCTTACTTATGGAGCTATTCGTGCCTTGAGGAAAATGGCAAGGAGTTTAATTCTATAACCTTGAAGCCACTTGCCTCTTCTTCCCTCATGGTTTATGACTATACTCTCTCCAATGTACCCATTGTGGCCAAAAAAGCACTCTTTAGTGCCTCTATATTGTCGGGTGATGACAACCCACTTGTAACTGGGAGCCTAGAGTGGGATAAAAAAGGACAACCTCCTAGCCTAGGATTATCAAATACCTCACTGATCCAGGATCAATCGAACATCTATAATCCCAATGGTGATCATATCATCTCAGAATCAATGTTGGTTCTACAAAAGATACTGTTCTCAATACTCGCCCTACCAGAGAAATGTGTAGTGGGGAAAGACCATACTTCTTCAACACTGATGGAGATATTGCAGATTTAAATTAATAATGTTAAGGGAGATGTGCCCAGCAAAGAGGCAGCGACTCAAGCAGGTGTAGTATATATATATCCATATACACATTATGCAAATGCTTAGACTATTGGATGGATTAGCAACTAACTTATATTGATTGCAGAGACCCACAAAGACGGGAAGCTCGACTCCGAGCAGAGGGAGGCTGGTAACATATGCAAGATCAAGCTGTTTCAAATGGTGAAAGTACAAGCAGCCATATTCGGGGAAGAGAACAATGTAGGAATCCCAAAAGAACCATAAAGAGCAACAAAGAGACAGATGTAGTATATTATTTGGAACACCTGTTTAAAGAGCAAGACAGGAGCGCTAGAGCATGAGACTGTGTGGACGCACTGTGTAATCACCCACCTACTCTTTCAGGCACTATGTTACCTGATCCTATAGTAGTAGACATGTACCCTATTTTTGCACCACGGAACAAATCTATGGTTGGTGGTGCTATAAACAAGATCTTCGGCAAGAGGAAGAAGCTTAAGTGGAGGCGATTTCCTATAACGGGGGCCACATAGGGTGAGATTTGATTGCAATCAGGAAGAACTGGATAACAAGGGTTCTCTGGAGATGGGCACAGATCTATTGTCCACAGGTGATGATTGTCCCCAACCTGCTGGAGGTACATCAGGCCTCATTCCTTCTACTCCCCATCCCACTTTGACTGACCATTATCTGGTATGTTAAATCCGTTGGCAGAGCCATTCCAACTATCTGTGCAAATTGGGCAAAGGAGGTGTGAAGAGTACCTGGAGAGCCTCCTGGGGCATGGTGCTTGACCAGGGGATTAGACGATCCATGAAACACCTTTTCTGGATTTTATAAAAATATTTTCTGATATATCTACCTGGTTACCTTTAAATAGATCATTCTAATTGGATATTTTCTATCTGATCCAGCCACTGTTTCTGCTCAATTCTTGTGACATGATCTATGTGAATCCCTTGATTCAAGAAGAGGACCATTGCAATTATTTCACCAAGTTGAATGTATATCTGTACAAGTGGTAAAAATGATCATGGACAATGCTGAGGGCTTTAATAGAATAGGCACTGATGTAGTACCGTTCTATCGAGTGTCAAGAAATACCTCTAACCAACAGCTAAACATCCTCTACCACAAACAATTGGGTGTGATACAAAGCAGCTGATGGTCACTTTAAAAGAGGACATGAGGGCAGGTTCAAGAGATGGTTTCGCTGCCCCTGCCCCCAGCCACAAATAAAAAGGTGTGACGCAAAACAGTTGTTGGGCATGATGAAAGGGAGTAAGTAAGGGAGTGAGTGCAACGATGTAATAATTAAGTACTATTAACCAGCATAGTTACGTTATACAAAGGAACTTTGTTCAAAGGGATTAAGCGCAATGATGTAATAATAAAGTACTATTAACCAGCATGGTTACTATATACAAGGAAACTTAACGTAATGATTCCCATTACCAGATAAAAAAAGAAAGGCACCATAATACACATGTGGCAACTGAATAGAAAACATGGAATATGAAAAAACCTCTGTTCTAACAGGTATGTGGAATATAGAAGAGGTCTATGTAATACAAGGGAACAGTGGTAAGTTAAGATACATGACCACCAGAACTGTGAGCATATAATCTTTGGCGGATTTGTGCAATATATAGTGCACATTTCAAACACAGGGGATTGAGATCATGTGTACTGGAAAAAGAAAGAAACACAGGGGACTGATATCCTGTGTACTAGGAAAAGAGAAAAAATTAAAAAAAATTGTGTGTGGACTGATATGTGTGACTGTAGGATATATGCACAAGGGAATGGTTAGAATAAAGTCCAAATAATGAATACCAAATTATGAAATAAAAAACACTGAGCCTGTTCTTTGTAAATGTTGTTTTCAACATTAGAATTAAATGTTTGAATATTGTTTTCTATTCACCTTTTAGATAAAGTATATGCATTTTTACACAAAATTCTTAAGTCCTGAAGAAGGTGGGGTGAACCAGTTTTTTCCACTGAAACGCCGCGTCGACAACATATGGTATAATTTGCATTGTATATGGTATTTGTGCTAAGATAATTGATGATGAAATGTATATGTTTTTTGTATTGTGTGTGATTATGAAATGATTAGGCACTAAGTAAAAAAATGTGATTGAAAATATTCACAAGAAATTGGGTGTGTTTTAACAAAGAATATCTTTTAGATATACATTGTTTTTATTGTAATTAGATTTTATGAATAATATCATGCATGTTTGATGAAAATATTTTACTTTTTTAAAAATCTTTTGAATAAATAAGACACCTTTACAAAATAACAGTGTTCAGTGTCAACATTAGAAGGGCTAGCGAAATTCTGAAGGGACATTGGTCCTTTCCGTAAAAACAAGGTAGTGAATGAGTATGATTGTACTAGTATGTGGAGCCTTTAACACCGCAATAGGATGCAACGCACAAGAAAGTGCACCCCCTGAGGAGAATCTTGTTTGTGGAGTACCCGATGTGGCTATGGGAGGTAATGTGGGGAGTAAGTCCTTAAGAGAAAAGTTGAGATCATTGACGTTTACCTGTGGCTTAAGGCATTTTAATGGCCGTACTTCCTCTGATGTCTTGGCAACTGCGACCCATCATAGTAATGGGGTCCATCTACTATAGACTTTATTTTTGTAAATATCAAAGCATGGTTAATGATGCGGGTGGTACTCCACCCAGATAGGGATCATGATCAACTCATTGCATTTATCTGTATCAGGAATAACCCAAAATCTCCCATTCTTGATGCAGTTGGCGAGGAAAGTGACATCTTGAAATTCCAGCAATGCACCAGAAGGCCCTTTAGCTGGAACCTTGAAAAATATAAGCCATTCACTCAAGACCTGAGAAATGCGATCCAACCTAATATTGATCAACTATTGTTGACAGGGCTTGAAGAGGTTGATAATAATAGAGTACTGGTCCTTCTTGAGCAGATTATTGCCAAGATTTCTCCCTTTCTGACAACCTCGAAGACTGCTGATTATATGAGTGGTAATAATTGTATTGGAAATTCATTTGTTTGTGAATGCTGTATCAGGAAGAAGGAAGTATCTCATGCCCTGGTGAGACACCACGGTTAATGAGGCGGAGATATATATCAGCTTGAGACAAGATTATAAAGAACTGATTCAGGGAAAGAAGCTCAAGATGCGCTGAAGCCTGGGCAAAGGTGAAACAAGCATCTAGGGATAAGAATCCTAGGAATTTCTGGTCACTTGTTACATGGGAGTATAACTAGTGTACAGATAAGCAGGTCATGTGCACAGGGGCGCAGGAGTGGGTTCTATACTTTACTAGGCTTTATGCCACTGAAACGCCTGCACATAGACCCCAACAGATAACAGCTGTGCTTGATAAACCAACTATAGGAATGAGCAGTAGGAATTTTTCAGATGCTAAGGTAAAAGAGGCCATTTTACATCTAAGGACAAATAAAGCCCGGGCCAGTATCATGTACCAATAGACTACTACAAGGGTGATCTCTCTTTATGGGTTCCAATTCTGGTTAGATTCTTTAATGTAGTATTGAGATATGGCAGCATTCCCAGATCTTGGCGCATGGCGACAGTTGGTCCAATATTCAGGAAAGGTGCTGGAACTGACCCGTCTAATTACCATCCAAATCATTATTAGATATCGTAGGTAAGATCTATGGGAGGACAATAGCCAACCGCCTTAACCGGGTTAATTCACAGGGAAATACTATCTGATATTCAAGCCGGCTTTAGAAAGGATACCAGAACGATTGATCAGGCCATACTCTTATATTCTATCTACATAAAGTATGTTAGACAAACGAGGGTTCCTCTCTACCTAATGTTTATTGATTTTGATGGAGCAGGGTAAATGAAAATTTTTAACCTCCTAATATTTTCGTAAAATAATTAATAAACATGTTCGTTTAAGTAAATAACCAACAATGTACGTTACATGTTAAGGGTTAAAGGTAACACGCTATTCCGTGTGCAAATTAATCAACTTATAATTGTTTATGTGTCTAACATAACATAATATTTGCGTACTAATTAAATAATAAACGCATGATCTGTGCTTTTAAATAAAACGTGTGGTTGCAAAATAAAGCGATGGTAAGTAAGGGACAGCTTTATATGTTGCTTTTTGCTAGGTAATACCTAATTGGGGTAACGTAGAAAGACGGAGGGAAACGAAAGGGTTTATATTTCTTTGTTTTAACAATATTTTGTTTATCTTTGAAAATAGTGCGCTTAGGCCTGTCGAGCAGCGATATAAAATGGCTGCCAGTTGCTAGAGTACGCATGAGCGGGGGACCATGTGATAGAGGAGAGAGGCTGTGGAAAGGGATGATCACGTGCTGGTGCTGAGAGGCTAAGATGGAAGTATGGTCAAGGCTGTTGTGACCTTTCTGAGCAAATGTGTGCCAAGATGATCAGCAAGAAGCGTGAGAAGTCCAACTGAATCAATAGACGGAACTGTTAAACCCAAAATGTAGCAGAAAAAGATACAAATTGGACCGATCGAAACGGATGAGCAATGACATAAACTGTGGGAAACGATGCAAGCATGGACATTCCACCAGGAACTGGTTAAGACCAGGAAGTTTGATTAAAATGTATATGGGCCTGAGTTTTGACCAATGAGAAAGAATCACGCCATGAAGAAGAAACATTTTATGCTGTAAGCTAGAATTAGGGTATAAGAAGACCTACTCTTGGTGGGAGGGGTTAGTTGCTGCGGGAGTGAGTTGCTGCGGGAGTTGCTGAGGTAGATGTTGCGGGAGTTGCTGGAGAAGTTAGATGCTGTAGATGGGTGAAGTTGCGGTTGGTGATGCTGACGAGCTGATGCTGCTGCTGCTATTTTTCTTTTCCAGTTGAGTATAAGATGCTGCTTTAGGCGAATTTTTCCTGATATATTTTTTATTTTAGAACTATTAGATTTTCCCCAGATAGATAAATTGATCTTTAGAGTTCTTACTATGATAACCTTATTTTTCCGTCTAATAAATATGCATTGCAATTTCAATTTATTCTTATATTGATGATAAATGTAATGATCTGAATAATAAGCTTAACCTCATTTCTTGCATCAAAACTTTATATAAACTTTATTATTCTTTAAACAAATGACTCAGTGATTCTTTAGCTCAATGATTAAAATGAAATGTTAAAGAGTTTATTGTGATTGAGCTGGTCTTAATCACCATCAACTGATTCCTACTAGTTGGTCCATCGACCAATGAGCGGAATACCTTAAAAGCAAATGAGAAATATTATGTCATGATAAAAGAGGTATCCCGTCTCCTTCCAGCGAATCGTTTTCTCCTAGGTTAATGACGGAGGAAATCCAGGGAATAAATGAGTAAGTGAATGTATATGCGGTGTTATGGGCCCCACCGTCATATGGATATAGTGTGTGTGTTAGAGGAATAGTTGCACCTGGATGACCAAAGCATAATAGGAGAATTATTTTTATTGTTAGCCCTGGATCAGATTTCTTGGTAGCAGAGTTATGGTTACTATAGATTAGTTTGGTGAATATTGATTATTGATTATTGATAAGTTCATGTCTAACACTTTTTGTTGAAGTCGCGTTATGTTATATGTAAGTTTTCACGCTTCTGGGAAGTAGGAAGTGGAACACGTGTGGCAAGAGAAGTCACATGGAATTGTGCATTGTCTGAGTTCATTTTTGGTGATAACACAGGTTGTGTTATGATAGGGACATTTTCCGTATAAAAGGTGTGTGTGTGAAATAGTGATCGGTTTTCTTGTGAAACTTTGGCCTTAATTCTCAGGAGCAGTATAGTCTCCACATGTGTTTTATCCCCAGAGAAATGGGTTTACTGATTGCTTGAAAGAAGGGTAAGGTAGAGGGAAGTACTACTTTATCGGCGAAACTAAAAATTCTGTGGTAGGGTAGAGGTAAGCGCTGCCTACTGGAAAATACAGGGTTCTTGTGTAAATGGTCAAAGCTATCTCTTCGGTTTAGCGAATCAGACAATGGAAATGTGTTTTAAATGTTGTAACTAACAAAGAATTGTTGAAAAAGAAATTGCCGATAAATTTGGTAAAGGAGGGGTCAAGAGCAGAAGTGACGTAGACAAGTGTCGCGCTGGGATTGGACAGTGCGTTAGTCACATGGAAAAAGGAGCAGAACTGACGTAGACAGACGCCGCGCTGGGATTGGACAGTGCGCGGTAGACAGAAATCGCTCTGATTGGAGCATTGGTGTGAGTCGTGCTAGTATTGGTTGGAATAACGCATAGAGAACAGTGTTGAATTGCGGATCATTTAAGGAGAAAAGAGGTTGTGAATCATGTCGTACTATGAGTATGGTAGAGAGAAAACGTCATGGATGACGAAAGTTAAGAACTTCTTTAAGAAAGACAAAAAGGTAGTGACTAGAGAGGGACAAATAATTCCTCCACCGAAATCACCAGCTTCGCATATGATGCTGAAATATGGATATCATACATGCATCTGGTTAGAAAATTGGACAAAATATACCAAGAATGATGGAGCATTGGCTTTCCCTGAGAATGGTTCATTTAATGTAGGTGTACTACGGAACTTGAGAGAAAAGATGGCAATGTTAGAACCTAGACCTAGACCGACACAGTTTGAAGCTTTAACGGAATGGGAAGATGAGATGTATGAACGAGAGAGATTCAGAGGATTAAAGAATCATGAGTTTGTGCCTGGAAGGTTATGGGGAGTAAATCATGAGGACAGAATAAAGCGTTGGAGATATGCTAACATGACAGGAGGTTTGTTTCCAGCTTTTACAGTTGAGGAAGAAGCAAAGAGAAAGTGTACAGAGAAAAAGAAACATGTAGTGGTAGAAAAGTATGTGTATGGTGGTAGTGAAACGGATGACGAATTGCTGGAAGATATTTTAAACAGAAACCCACCTCCATACCAACAGACTTCTGCGGTGGTGACACCTAATGCACCGCCAATGGAAACTGGGAGGAATAAAAATCCCGAATGAAGAGATGAGATAAATAGGTCACAAGATCAATTAAAAACTTCACAAAATGAAGAGATAGAAAGTGACAATGCAACTGAATTAGCAAAAACGACAAGAGAATTGACTGAGAAAATAAGAGAATTGACAAAGAATATGGAAGCTGTAACTGTACCAGTAACGATAGGTCCAGTAATGCCAATTTTTGAGAATCAGAAAATTGATGAACGTTCTTTAGTGATTCCCATGAATTCACATTTGCAAAGAAAAAGAGAAGGAATGGAGCTGAATAATGAAGGTGCACACAATTTGGCTAGTACCTATAGACCAAGCCCACCTACTAATTTGACGATAAATGAAAATGAGATTAGGAGAATGCCTATGGTGACGGAGTCTGCATCAGGAACACCAGAAAGAAGTAGCAATTGGATAGAATTAAATAGTACGCCTGTAGGTCCGACTCCAGATGAGTTAAATGAATGGATGAAAGCGCTAAAAACAAAAGAAACGGAAGAGAAACCATTAGATGTAATTAGGTTGAAAATAGACATGGAAGAATTGATTTTGGGAACAATTGTAACAGAAAAATTAAAAAATTGTCAGGATGATGAGATTATGTTTTTGTGCAAAAGTCTTACTTGGAGAGCTAGAAATTTACATGACAAATTGGAAGAGACAGCAAATGAACTAGGAGTGGAATTTGTGAAAGTGAGAACGTTGCAAAAACCATACAGAGTAGATTTTTGTGAGAAAGACATAGAGAATTTGAACACATCCGGACGACTGACCCAAATAAAAGAGTTAATTGTTTTATTGAGAAAATGGGGTGATGTGGATAGATGGAGAAATAGATGGTCGAAAAAGAATGAGAAAACAACAGATAAAGCATCTTTGGCTTTTGCAGTGACAGATAAGGAACCAGTTGTAAGGGAGTACCCGATGAGAGAAACTCCAGGTGGTAGTTATGTGCATGTTCCATGGACCAGACAGGATATACTGTCATTTACAAATGACTTCCCAAGTTGAGAGAGAAGCCAGTAGAATGGTACAGACAAGTGGAAAGATTTGTTAAGGTGTCAAAAGTGTTGTGGATAGATCTAGATGGATTGTTTGATATAGTAGTGCCAGCTGATTTGTGGACAGAATGTAAGATTACTATTGATTGGCCAACTGTAGAATATCCAAGGGACGCTAAAACAGGAGCGCCAGGACCAGAAGTGATGAGGAAGTACGACCAAGTAATTACCTTTTGAAGAATAAGATTCCACCTAAAGAAACAGATTGGGTAAAAATAGACAGAACAATGCAGGAAAGTAAAGAATCAGTGCACGCTTACTATGAGAGATTGTTGTTGGTTTTCAAACAGTATAGTGGTTATGAGACACTGAATGAGAAGGATATGAGTCATTTTGTATATATGTTTGTGTATGGATTGAAACCAGAGATAAGTGAAATGATTAAGCAGCACATGATTTGTTGGCAGAATAGCACAGTGGATGAGGTTTTGAGATATGCTAAGTATTGCAGTGATGATATTGAGAGTAGACAGCGTAAATTGAAAGAAAAGGCCATGTGGGCACAGGTGAAAGTTGCAGAGAAGCAAGAAGCTCAATTGAGTAATACTGGTAATGAAACAGGACAGGTTAGATCCCGACCTAATATAGGTAAAGGAAAAGGACAAATGAGCATAGATGAGGCAAAGAAAAAGTGGCCATGCCACAACTGCGGAAAGCTAGGACATTGGAGAAACGAGTGTAAATTTCCTCCAAAACCTAATGTGGAAAATCAATCATTAAATTCACAGGTGCAGAGTGAGGTAGTTACTCAACAAGGTCAGGTGCCACAACCACCACTTCCCAAGAGTGTTAACCAACAGAAATACAGTGCAGAAACAGGATTCTATGGAGGAGAACAGGTAACACAGTTGCCGCCGTGCAGCTGCAATTTCTCAATATTGGTTACGACAGGATGAGGATGACACGGATGAAAGTTCCTGACGGTGCCTAGGAGAGGGGGAAGAGTGCGTGCTTGGCGCAACTCTAGAGGTAGATCAGTCTGGTCCATTTGTGGATGGAGAAGTGAATGGTGCAAATGTAACATTCCATGTTGACACTGGAGCTACCCGTTCTACTGTTAGGTCAGTGGAAATTCCAAACCTTCCTCTCTCAGGTGAACATATCCAAGTAGTTGGAGTTTCAAATCAGCAAATTAAAACGCCTCTTACTAAATTAGTGAAGGTAAGAATTGGTCCATTTAGCGAAATGCACCGATTTGTGGTATGTGATTGTAGTCCCGTGAACCTATTAGGACGCGATTTATTGTGCAAGATGAACTGCACTATCTATTGTACCCCAGACGGAATTGCATTTCAGACTCCGGATGAGGATGTGCTGTATAAAATGACAATGGTGAATTTAGAACCAGAAGTAAATGGTTTGTTTCCTGTATTTGATGCAGAGAAAATCCCAATTGAATTGAAAAAGACAGTGAAAGAAGAAGTGTGGGACTTTACAGGAGAAGATGTAGGATTAATGAAAGGAGTAGATCCCGTTAAAATAACAGTGAAAGAGGGAACGAGTTACCCAAATACGCCCCAGTATAAATTGACACCAGAAATAATTGAAGGAATAACGCCAGTAATAAATAAAATGATTGAACAAGGGATTCTAAAAGAAATCATGAGCAGTCCATGTAATTCGCCAATAATGGGACTGAAAAAGCCAAACGGAACATATAGAATTGTACAGGATTTGAGGAAGGTAAACAAAATTGTTGTGCCTTTTTGCCCAATAGTACCGAACCCTGCTGTGATTCTATACCAGATTCCACGTGAAGCAGAATGGTACACAGTAACTGATTTATGTCATGCATTTCTCTCTATTCCATTGCATCCAGATAGCCAGCCATTATTTGCGTTTAGGTTTGGAGAGCGTATTTTGGCATGGTGCCGAATTCCTCAAGGGTACACAGAAAGTCCCTCAATCTTTAATCAGATCCTAAAGAAATCATTGGAAGATTTAAGAATGCCAGAAAAGTCAGGGATGGTTCAGTATATTGATGACCTACTGGTGGCATCAAAAACGAAAGAAGCATGTGTCAATGATACAATTGCTTTGCTGAATCATTTAGCAAAAGAGGACATAAAGTGTCCCCTTCAAAATTGCAGTTTTTCAACAAGAAGTCCAGTATTTAGGGCATAAAATTGAGAAAGGAGTGCGAAAGGTAACGACTGAAAGAATAAAAATGATTCAAGGAATGAGAGCTCCAATGACACAGAGAGAGGTAAGAATGTTTTTGGGAATGGTTGGATATTGTCGACAATGGATAAGCGGTTTTTCACTGATTGCTAAACCATTGCAGGACCTGACAAAGAAGGATGTTAAAGATCCTTTTGAAATGAATGATGAAGAAATGAAAGCCTTCAGAGAGTTGAAAAAGAAATTGTGTGAGGCTCCAGCATTAGGAATGCCTGACTATGAGAAAGATTTTGAGCTGTATTGCAGTGAAAGAGATGGATGTGCATTTTCAGTTTTGGTACAGAAACATGGAACTATGAAAAGACCAATTGCATATTTTTCGGCTGTTTTAGACCCTGTAGCGAAAGCATTGCCTGGATGTTTGAAAGCAGTTGCTGCTACTTGTGTGAGTCTGGAACAGAGTGAAGGCATAGTGATGGGATATCCACTGAGAGTATATGTTCCCATTCTGTGGAAATTCTCTTGACAAGAACAAAAACCCAATACATGACACATAGTCGGCTGACTAGGTATGAAAAAGTAATTTTGAGTGCAGATAATGTGACCATTGACAGATGTATGAATGTGAATCCTTCGACATCATTGCCGGATGAAGAGAGTGTGATTGAAATGGATGAAGTAGATCACGATTGTCTGAATGTGCTTGAATACTGTACAAAACCAAGGTCTGACATACGAGATGAGCCTTTGAAAGAATCAGATTATATTCTGTTTGTGGACGGCTCATGTTTGAGAACGAGTGATGGAGTTCTAAGTGCAGCATATGCAGTTTGCACACTAGCAACTGTAATGGAAGCATCTTGTCTGAAAGGGGTACGGTCTGCCCAAGTCACAGAATTAGTAGCTCTGATTCAAGCATGCAAGTTGGGAAGAAATGTACGGGTTACGATTGTGACAGATAGCCAGTACGGCTTTGGGGTGGTGCACGACTTCGGTCAGATTTGGTCACAAAGGGGTTTCTTGACGTCTGCAGGAACGCCAATTAGAAATGGAGATTTTGTGAAAAAGCTGCTTGAGGCGATACAGCTGCCTAAACAGATTGCTGTTGTGAAGTGCAATGCACATAAAAATGGGGAAGACTACATAACTGTTGGTAATAAATATGCTGATGAAATGGCACAGTACTGTGCAAAGAATGTGGTTTCTTTAAACAAAAGTCGGGAAAGAGAGCATATTTCTTGTCCTTTGCTTTTTACTAACTCTATTGAGACATGGGATGAGGTGAGACAGTTACAAGAAGCTGCAGATGATGAGGAAAAAGATACATGGATAAAACCAGGATGTAGAAAACATGAAGAAAATGATGTTTGGGTTTACAGAGATGAGAGACCAGTTATGCCTGATAGCATGATTTCTGACATGGCACAGATGTACCATGGACAAGCCCATATTGGGAGAGATTCAATGATCAGACTTTTTAGACAAACTTGGTATAATCCAAAATTCAGAGCCATAGCTGAGAGTCTTTGTCAGAGATGTCTTATTTGTCAACAGTTAAATCCAGGAAGGAAGACAGTAGTGAGTCTAGGAACAATAGGACGAGAAGGGGGTCCTTTCACTAGAATGCAAATGGATTTTATTGAAATGCCACCTTGCAACAGAGGTATGTCCTAGTGGTCGTCTGTTTGTTTTCCCGTTGGGTGGAAGCATACCCGACCAGAAGGAATGATGGTATTACGGTAGCAAAACTTATGCTGCGAGAATTCATTCCGAGGTATGGTTTTCCAGTCACGATTGAAACAGATAGAGGAACACATTTCCAAAATGAATTAGTTAAACTAATTTGTGAAGCACTGAGTATTAAACAGAAACTGCATTGTGCATACAGACCAGAGGCTTCTGGAATCGTAGAGCAAGTGAATGGAACAATCAAGAACAGGTTAGGAAAAATGTGTCAAGCTACAGGACTCAAATGGCCAGATGCTTTGCCATTAGTTTTAATGACAATCAGAAGTATTCCGGAAAGGAAAACTGGACTCAGTCCCCATGAAATAATTATGGGACGAGCAATGAGACAAGCACAAGTACCTGTCAACAAACTACTGACTATAACTGATGATCTAGTGCTGGATTATTGCAAAGGATTGGCTGATGTGGTGCGTTCTGTGTTTCATCAGGTTGGACCGGATGCGACCACTCTTGAAAGAAAACCAGCTTACGACTTGAATCCAGGAGATTGGGTCCGCATAAAAGTCCACCGGAGAAGAAACTGTTTGGTTCCTCGCTGGGACGAACCACGACAAGTGATCCTGGTGACGACCACTGCAGTCAAGTGTGCAGGAGTGAAACACTGGGTACATGCCAGTCACACCATCAGAGTTCCAGAACCTGAAGATCGACATGTGAGTCGACATCTGGAAGTATTGGATAACAGTTCAGCATCAGAAGCAGAAGAAGAAACAAACAGGGTGCCAGAACCTGAAGATCGACCTGTAAGTCGACATCTGGAAGACCCAACTACAAGTGCAACGACAGAAGAAGTAGAGGAAATAGCTGAAGTTCCAGAACTTGAAGATCGACCTGTAAGTCGACATCTGGAAATATCAGATACCAGTTCAGAATCTGATACAGAGCATTCGGATTGTGAAGAAATTCTAAAAAGAAATTGGAATTTTGAAAGCATAAGAGAAGAAACTGAACCAGAAGATAGTGACAGTGAGCAACCAAGTACAAGTTGTGGTAAAATCCTTCGGAGATAATATTAATAGATGAAGAAGGGAGAGTTTCAAACAAAAAGCTAGAAAAATCAGAAGATCCCCGAGGAGCAATAGGGACAAATAGTCAAACACGAGAACAGGGAAATTTAGAAGCAGAAAGGAAAACTGACACAAATTCGGAAGAACCTCGAGGAGGGACAGAAATAGGTGAACGAAGGAAGATAAGAAAACAACCACAAGTAGAAGAAAATGAAATTATAAGTTTCAAAATAAGAGGCAATGACGAAACAATTGAAACAGAGTCTGAAGAAAGTGGAGAAGAAAGAAATCAAAAACTAGAGTCAAGAAAAAGAAATTGGAAAACAGAAAGAGAGGAAAAAGGAAGTGAGGCAAAAAGGCCAAGAAAAGGAGACAATTGGCCCAACGAAGTAAGAAAATTAAGATACAGAATCATAAGGTTGGATGGGAAAAGTGCTGAACAAGTGAATGAAATAACAAGTCAGAGAGAGCAAGAAAAACAAGGTGGAAAACATTTGCAGAAAACGAAAAGAATAAAGAAGGTAAATCCGAAGTATAGATCGCCTGAATGGTTGTATCTTGCTTTAACTAGTAACAGAGAAGAAAAGAACACTCACGAGAACCCAGAACAAAGAAACCTGATGGGAGAAAGTGAAGTGCAACAAACCTGAAGAAGTTTAAATAATTTCTACCGGATTTGACAAAACACTGGATCTGGCGAATTTACCGGATGTGACAAAGAAAGAATTCTGAGAAAGAATTAAAAGAAAGTACCAAGCAAAGACAAAACATTGGAGTACAGAGTGGCAAATAAGTCATTTCTGAGGTGTAGTGACACAAGTTCTGGAAAACAAATAAATAAGGTTATAAAACAAAATGGAGACTACTAGAGATAGAAAATGTAAATGTGAGTTTTTAAGTAGATGGTGCAAGATGTGCTGCTTTTGTACAGGATTATTAATGACAGTATGGGTGGTTTTAGCAATCACTATTCCAATTAGTTTAGCTGTAGTAGAAATGTCTAATAACACTGAGAAAGACAAAGGAGCTAACACTCAAGAACCAGTTATTTTAAAGAGTAGTGCAGAATTACACAAGGACAAATCAATAACAGATTTTTCAAAAAATGTTTTTACTAAATTATTATATGAGTATGTAGAAACAATGGATGTAAGAGATTGCTATGTTTGTATGCAGTTGCCTGCATCTGTAGCAGAGGGTGTGACTTATCATCACCTCCCTTGACGTATGGAATAACATGTAGCGTTTTAGCAAGTTTATTTTATAAAACAGGTAGATTAGAATATTATTACACTGACATAGATAAGATTTTTGCGAAAGTTTCTGTAGTTCCCGAGCTAAACAAAATAAAAGAGGGAAAAACGTTTGGTGAATATTTCTTAGAGGATAAGATTTTAACATTAGATAGTATAATTACGTACAACCTTACCTGCGAGTTAAAGAAGGAAGAAAAAGTATTTTTAGAGATGGTTGAAGAGAGAAGAGTGAAATTTCAAAGAAAAGTGATAGAAGAGACAAAAACACCCCTTTGGGCGTTTGAGGAAGACAATCATGACAAGAAAAAGACAAATGCAGCTATGACTCTGGATTGGCCCCAACAGGGAAGGTGGTGCATTAGAAGAAATAAGACAAGATATGACAATTATTTTGTGGGTTCCAGTATTTGCCATGACAATTACCAAATTTTAGGTGGATGGGGATTCAAAGGGGGAAAAGATCCAATATTTCCAGGGATTTATTATGTTTATGGAAATAGGGCTTATTATAGGTTGCCGGACCATTGGTATGGGTCATGTTACTTAGGCCTGGTCTTTCCAAAGATTTTTCATATGGATAGAAAAGAAAAAGGAACACACAAAATGATAAATACCTTTACACGTAGAAAAAGGGAAAGTTTTTCAGAAATAGTAGGTGATATTTTGGAGCATTGATACCAGCAGTGGGAATATCTTTGAATGCATTTAGAATCCGGAAATTATCCACAGTGGTAGATCGTTTATCTACAGATATAGGAGAATTATTTTTATTGTTAGCGCTGGATCAATTTAAAGTCAGCTTTTTTATTCAGTAGACAGACCTATTATGGCTGGTGCTGCGGCATGACAGACTGAATCAGTACTTGCTAACAGCCTTGAAAAACTTTACACAAGGATACAATAGCTCAGCTACAGTACGTGCCTAAGAGCGAAAATGGAGTGCTTCCTGATAAGCACAGGTTAGCGCTGGATCAATTTAAAGTCAGCTTTTTTATTCAGTAGACAGACCTATTATGGCTGGTGCTGCGGCATGACAGACTGAATCAGTACTTGCTAACAGCCTTGAAAAACTTTACACAAGGATACAATAGCTCAGCTACAGTACGTGCCTAAGAGCGAAAATGGAGTGCTTCCTGATAAGCACAGGTGTGTGCCAGGGGTGTTTGATGGCTCCCTGATTATTCACTATTTTTGAAATTATGCAGGCACATACATAGATAGCTCAAGACTCGGAGATACAAGGATTTCTGTGCTATTATTCGCGGATGATGCAGTTGTGTTATCTCTCACTGAGCTTTTGATACACAAATTGATCAAGGGCTTTGCGGACTATTGTTTAAAGAAACATCAGATCATCAATGTCTCCAAAACGAAATCTATGGTAATGGAAGCAAAGTCTGTGCTAAGATCTTCTTCTGCGAATAATTAAATCCTGGAACCAGTGAACTATTTCGGCATATGTTATGACACTAAATTGACTTGGAACCAACAGAGGGAAAAGGTAGCAGCGATACTAAAGCAGGCCATGTCAGCAGTTACTGGATGTAGGCAAAGACTAAGGGGTCAGCCTCTAAGCACATTATTGCATGTATATAGAACAAAGGCAGTAGCTGCAGCAAGATGCGGAGAAGAAATTTGGGGCTACATAGATGTGTCCAGAAAACTGAGAATAGGTTTCTAAGGTTATTACTATCCTTGTCAAGTTTGGGGCTCTTTCTTCTGACCTTAATGTGTAGAGATGTTTCCCGGTTCCGGGTCTTGAGGTTCTCGTCTGTCTGAGATAGGGGCGACCCTTTCCGGTATCCATGGTGCTGCTGACAAGGTAGCATCAGGACAGACAGTGCCTCCTTGAAGGAGTCCCCGAGAGAAAAAACCCTGAAGGGAAAAAACCTCTGGTAGAGGTGGAGACTCCATGAATCTAGGCAACAGGACAAGGCAAGGAGAATACTCAGCAAGGAGACGTCAGACCTGGGAAATAAAGAGGAGTCCTGCAGAAGAAGGAAACCCACAGGGAAAAAGGAATACCAACAGGAGCGAAGGGACACCAACAGGAGCGAAGGGACACCAACAGGAGCGAAGAGACACCAACAGGAGCGAAGAGTGTTGCAACACAAGGAAAATGAGAGATGTTTTGCCAATGTGCAACATTCCGTCCATCATCTTGTGTGTTTTGCTGTTCGCCCTATGTGGGAAGGGTATGCCCAGACATGGGTCCCGTGCTCACTACGCCACTGGAGTCAAGCTATCCTGGCTGATGACGGCTGATAGCCAGAAACCGGTCCTAGGATGCTTGATTCCGGTCCAGGGAAGACATGGCTTGGCAGTTCGGGCTGGACTGTTCCCATGAGGCACAGGGTCAAGACTGATTTGCATATGGCCATGTCTGAACTGGGGTGGCGTGGTGAGCAAAATAACGATGGATTAAACCCAGATCTGTGACTGGGGGTGAATGTTTTGCCAATGTGCAACATTCCGTCCATCATCTTGTGTGTTTTGCTGTTCGCCCTATGTGGGAAGGGTATGCCCAGACGTGGGTCCCGTGCTCACTACGCCACTGGAGTCAAGCTATCCTGGCTGATGACGGCTGATAGCCAGAAACCGGTCCTAGGATGCTTGATTCCGGTCCAGGGAAGACATGGCTTGGCAGTTCGGGCTGGACTGTTCCCATGAGGCACAGGGTCAAGACTGATTTGCATATGGCCATGTCTGAACTGGGGTGGCGTGGTGAGCAAAATAACGATGGATTAAACCCAGATCTGTGACTGGGGGTGAATGTTTTGCCAATGTGCAACATTCCGTCCATCATCTTGTGTATTTTGCTGTTCGCCATAAACTTGCGGCATGCCCCAAAAGAAAAGAGAGGTGGCGTGCGACGTACCTTGGCGCCCAGGAAGGAAACAGCGCGCCGCCACACTGAGCCGTGGCGCACCCGAGATTGAAAAACAGGTGCTGCAGTCCGAGTCGCGTCCCGCGACGGTGAAGCGGAAGCATCGCAGGCTGTGACTCGCTCCGCGGCGTAACAATCCTTGGGCTGGGTACGCTTTTAGTGGCATTCTATCTTGAATTGGGCATTAAACCAATTTCAGACATCAATGCTCTTGTCCTAATACTCTACTGGGATCACCTACACAGGAACCTGTATGCAGGTGCATATTTGAAATCCACTAGAAAGATAGCTGGTCACCCTGGACCGTCTAGGATGCCCTGTTAGGATCATGTTTGAACCACCTTAAAATTACTCAAACTCGAGACCATGTGTGAGGATCTTGCTGTAATTAATGGTGATACAGTCACTAGGATTAAGGAGGCCAACTTACTTACTTATGCCTACTACCCCTCCTGGAGTATAGGCCATCAACCAGGGCTCTTCAGTCACCTCTGTCCTGGTCTTTTCTTTTAATCTGATTCTAGGTGTAACCCCATCTTCTTGATGTCAGCCTTCAGGCCTCGGCGCCAGTTATTTCTTGGTCTTCCTCTTTTCCTTTTCCCTTGAGGGTTCCAGGTCATGGCTTGCCTGGTGGTATTTGAGGCAGGCTTGCGGAGGGTGTGACCTATCCAACCCCAGCGTCTTTTCATGATTTCTTCTTGAGCAGGGAGTTTGAAAGTCTGCTGCCATAGGTAATTGTTGCTGATAGTTTTTGGCCAGCGGATTTGAAGGATTTTCCTCAGGCAGGTGTTGATGAAGGTCTGGACTTTGTTGGTGGTGGTCACTGTTGTCCTCTACGTTTCTGCTCCATACAGAAGAACCAATTTTACATTGATGTTAAAAAGCCTGACTTTGGTTTGCAGCATTAGGTCCTTGGAGCTCCAGATGTTCTTTAGCTGAATGAAGGCAGCCCTTACTTTGCCAATTCTTGCCCTGACATTGGCGTCTGTGCCGCCCTGCTTGTCTATGACACTGCCCTGGTAGGTGAAGTCCTCAACCTCTTCCAGGGCGTCGTCAGCAAGAGTGACTGCAGTTGTGCTGGCCATGTTAGCCTTCAGGATCTTATTTCTTCCCCTGTGAATGTTGAGGCCAAGTTGCGCTGATGTGGCTGCCACCTTGTCGGTCTTCTCTTGCCTTTGGAGATGGGTATGGGAGAGTAGGGCCTGGTCGTCTGCAAACTCCAGGCCGTTGAACTGCGTCCAAGGTTTCCACTGGATACCATTTCTTCTCATTGTTGTGGATGTCTTCATGGTTCAGTCTATGGCCAGCAGGAAGAGAAAAGGCGAGAGCAAAGAACCCTGGGTGACTCTGATCCTCACTTGGAAGGCTTCTGTGAGTTGTCCTCCATGGACTATCTTGCAGGTCATTCCCTCGTAAGAGTTCCTAATGATTCTTTATCTGGCACACCGTAGTGACGGAAGAGTTTTCAAAGGGTTTCTCTGTACACTCTGTTGAATGCCTTCTCCTAGTTGATGAAGTTGACATAGAGGTGGGAGTTCCATTCCATTGCCTGTTGCAATCTGGTCTGTACAGGATGTATCTTTGCGGAAGCCAACTTGCTGATCTCGCAACTGAGCATCAACTCGCTCCGTCATTCTGTTCAGGATGACTCTATTGAACACTGCCTGGGGTTGATAGAAGAGTTATCCCTCTCTAGTTTGTACAGTTACTCAGGTCACCTTTGTTGGGGATCTTGATGAGATATCACTCCTTCCATTCTGACGTCACCTTTTCCTCTTCCCAGATCCTTCCAAACATGGGGTAGAGCATGTCTACTGATGTTTCAATGTCTGCCTTCAGTGCCTCTGCAAGAATGCTGTTAGTTCCTGCTGCCTTTCCATTTCCCAGATGTTTGATGGCTTGCCGTATTTCTTCCTTGGTTAGTCTACTGCAGCTGATTGGCAAGTCCTTGTCAGCTGGCTGTATTCCTGGTGGAGCCTGTGGCACAGGCTGGTTCATCAGTTCATCAGAGTGCTCCACCCATCTTCATTGTTGGCCTTCCTTACCCATGATTGTCTTCCCATCTTTGTTTTTAACATGTCTTTCTGGATTGCTGTATGTGCCGGAGAGATTACTTGTCATGTTGTAGAGTTCTTTCAAGTTTCCATGGCTTGCTGCTTCCTGGGCTTCTGTGGCAAGACCATCAATGAATTTTCACTTGTCTGCTCTTAACCCTCACTTTGTTTCCTTGTTGATTTTGGTGAATTCATCTGGAGCTTTAGCTTTTCTGCTTTGTTCGTCTGGTGTTGACTGCAGCTTCCTTTTCCTTTCTCTCTTGGATTTTGTGGAGAGTCTCGGTGGAGATCCATTCTTTAAGTTGGTGTTTCTTGGGACTCAGTACTTCCCGGCAGGTTGATGTCACTGTTTCTTTGATCTTCTCCCACTGACTTTCTACTGAGTTTCTGATGTCCTCCAGTACTTGCAGGACTTGAAACTTGTTACAGAGGGTGACTGACTATTCACTCTGTTTCTGTACATCTATGACGAGGCTGGTGGAATATCACTGGCATTGGTTTGTGGGTTCCATCCATGCTTTCTTCAGCTTTAGCTTTAGCCTGGCCATGGCACGGTGATAGTATGATGCCATGTCTGCTCCTCTTATCACTCTCACATCCTGCAGGGACCTCCGGAACTTCTTGGGAATGCAGGCATGGTTGATCTGATTCTCTGTTGAAAGGTGTCATGTCCCACATCATGCCACTGTGCAAGCCACTGTATCTGGCTTATAATGTGTCACGCGTCTGCATCATTCGGTGTCCAAATCACTTATAGGTGTCTCTGTGTTTCAATATGTGCCCCAGAGCACTGAACGCTCTCTTCTGCCAAGATATGCCCGAGCACCGAGTGCTCTAGCTATTATCAGTGAGATATGCCCCTGAGTGCTTGTGTTAAAGCTTTTATATCTTGTTATTGTTACCTTGTTTTGTTTTCTTAGTTTTCACTTTATGAGCACTGGATGTTCCTTTGTTTAATGCTGCCTCTGTAATCACAGACTGCAGATATCTCCTGAGATCACAGCATTCTCGGTGTCCATATTGGATGTGGCTGGGTGCGGTCACGGGCTAGCGGTCTAATTAAGTCATGCCAAAACAATAGAACGTGCTTTGCCTACAGTCACTGATGCCGCTTGAGGCAAAATGTGGCAACACACAACTTACCTGACATCCTGGAACTCTGGCCTCCGCTGCAGAGTCAAAAGAATCACTGCTAAGTCACAGGACCTGAATCTGAACCTGCAAGGTGAAAGGGACAACAAGTTAAAATCAGGTATCATGTATGCATGCATAACGCTAAAGCAAAAATAAACACAAGCCAAGTCGGACTTAGAAATTGTTTATGCTCGTGTCTGAGAATAATCAGAGCAATTAGAGTTATAAGAGACTATCGTTACTTCAGAGATTAACCTTACTTCTGAGACTAACTTATTCAAGACTAATGCGTCATTTGTTACTAAATATGTTTGTGGATTAATTCGCCGTGCAGGTGATTTCATGTGCAATACTATCGGGAAGGAGCTTTGAAGCAGAGAAACTCACCAGGAACGTCCACAGGTTAATACAGAATTTATTAGGTGATTGGTTATGGTATTCAGATATTGCATGGGAATAATGAATGTCTATGTATCAAGATTGGGAGTTTAACATACCATTGTATCTACTTCTACAGATGTTGTACTAAACCATACACAAGAATAGAGAATCTCCAATCTTCAGTGAGAAGTTTCACCGTTCCTTTGAGCTCACAGAGCACTTCTGAAGAACCCAGTTTATCGCAGGTACTTACCTTTCATATTGTTGAGCACAAATCAGGGCTGGGAGGACACGCTACCACAGGAAGAGCAGGATTTCATGGTCCTTCTGTTGTGTCTCTGTTAGAAATGGGATCTCTAGTTGGCAAGGGCTTGCACCTTTGTCCAAGTAGGGACCCTTCTTCCTAGTCAGGGTAAGGGTGTTACACTCGTGAAGTAACCCCTGCTCACCCTCGTGGTAGCTTGGCACGAGCAGTCAGGCTTAATTCAGAGGCAGTGTGTAAAGCATTTGCACATAACCAACAGTAATACAATGTAAGCACTACAAACGGACACCACACCAGTTTAGAAAAATAACCAATATTTTATATACTCAAGACAAGACCAATTACGACAAAAATCCACAATACTGTACTTTACGAATGAATACTTGATACGGTAACTTCTTCTTTGCAGGAATAGCAAAAAAGCAAAGTTCGATACGAGTCGGTAGCTCCGTCCGAGCCTACCGTGATGCTGAAAACCACAGAGTCTAACAGTTCCAGCCGACCGCGTCGATACGGGCCAGCAGAGTCGTGAACAGACTCGGTTACAGTACCTTTCTCGTTGTGGCTGGTACGGAGTGTACGAGCCGGTCGGCGTTCGTCTCGGTTGCGGTGCAAGACGGAGCGATGCAAGGTGCGGTGTCCCTCGATGCGGTGCAGGCAGCGGCTCGATGAGCGTCGTGCAGACGGAGTCGGTGAGTCCAAGGCGTGCGATGCAGGGCGAGACGATGCTCGATGCGGTGCTGACAGGTTGCGATGCAGGCGACCAAGCCGGAGTGCGGGAGCTGGCGTCGGACAGCGGTGCGAGTCGGAGCGGTGCGTCGCAGACGTGCGAGCGGTGCCCCAAATGCGGTGCGGTCTCGACTCTTGAGCCAGTTGCAGCGACAGCGTCGGTCTGGTCCGGCCGGCACAGTGAAGCGATGCGATGCGAACTGCGGTGCCCACAGGTCACGGTGCAAGCAGCGGCTCGATGTTGGCGGCGTTGGACGTCGCCCACGGTGAGACCAGGGTTGCGATGCGAAGCGGGGCGATGCGGTCTGCGGTGCAAACAGGTCACCGGCCAGGGATGGATTCGGTTGACGGAGTCGGTTGCGGTTCCCTTCCTCTGTGGCAACTGAAACAGCGTTCCAGAAGCGGTACCCAGAGGCTTGTGAAGTCTTTGTAGTCCCTGAGACTTCTTAACAGGAGGCCAGCTCGGTTTCAGGCCCTTGGAGATACTCAGCACAAGTTTGTAGAAAGTTCAGTCCAGTCCTTTCACTGCCCAAGACAGAAGCAGCAACTGCAGGCCAACCCAACAAAGCAACAACACAGCAAAGGGGCAGTACTCCTCCTGGCAGGTCTTCCAGTTCTTCGTCTTGGCAGGTTCCTTGACTCCAGCGAGATCTAAATTCATGGGGTCAGGGCCCCAATATTTATATCCCAAATTCCTTTGTTCTCTGAAGGCAGAGAGGCCTTTGCCTAGTCCAAACCAGTTCTGGAGCACTTTGTTGACAAGTCTCCGTCCCTTCTTTCAGTGAGTAGGCCAGGGACATCAGACGCACCACAGGAGGTGGAGCCAGCATTGTGGAGGGAAGGCACTGTCCTATTCAGGGCCCAGGTGCGACCCCTCCCACCCATCTACATGTAGATCTTGCTATTCAGCCCTGCGCTGACTCACCCTGTCTCCTGGCATCCCCCAGCCCCTGTCACTCACACTCCAGACAAGGAATACACAACCTCGCAGAGGCAGGCTTGGATGGTTAGACAAGAAAATACCCACTTTCTAAAAGTGGTATTTTCAAACACAGAATGTTAAAACCAACTTTACTAAAAGCTGCATTTTATCATTCTGAGTCCAGGCATACTAAACTCGAATTTCTACCATGTTCCCGGGGTCAGTTAGGATTATAAGCTGTAATAATCAAAACTGCCCATTCTGGCCTAGGGGGAACAGGTAGCCTTGCAATAGTGAAAAACGAACTAGGCTGTAATTCACTATCAGGACATGCCGCACACACCCGGGCATGTCCTACCTTTCGCGTACAACGCACCCTGCCCACAGGGGTACCTTGGGCCTACCTTAGGGGTGACTAACATGTAGCAAAGGGAAGGTTTAGGGACTTGCAAGTGTGTGCACTTGCCAAGTCGACATGGCAGCCCCAGGCTGCGCACAGGCTCTGCGATGGCAGGCCCGAGTTACACTTTACGGGCTGTTTGCGTGGGTGGCACAATCCAGTGCTGCAGCCCACCAACAGCATTTGGTCTATAGGCCCTGGCACTCGCAGTGCACTTTACAAGGGACTGACAGATAAACCAAATAGGCCAATCATGGAAACACCAATCCATAACACATTTTATACAGGAGCACTTGCACTTTCCCACTGGACCGCAGTGAGGAAAGTGCGCAGAATCATTACACCAGCAAAAACAGAGTCAAAACCGGGAGGTCAGAAAGCAAAAAGTCAGGGGAAACACGCCAAAAGATGCCAAGTCTAACACATGTCCCCTCCAGCTGAAAGTAGGGAGAACTACCCAACCCCATTGGAGTTCTCCTCACTAAGGCGGAAGAACCTGGACAGACCATCTGCGTTGGCGTGTTCTGTACCAGGACGGTGCTCCACCGTAAAGTCCATTCCCTGTAGGGAGATGGACCACCTCAGCAGTTTTGGATTCTCACCCCTCATTTGCATCAACCATCTGAGGGGCCTGTGGTCTGTCTGAACCCGGAAGTGAGTCCCAAACAGGTATGGTCTCAACTTCTTCAGCGCCCAGACCACAGCAAAAGCTTCCCTTTCTATGGCACTCCACCTCTGTTCCCTGGGAAGTAGTCTCCTGCTAAGGAAGACTACAGGCTGATCCAGGCCCTCTTCGTTCAGTTGTGAGAGCACCGCTCCCACACCATGCTCTGAAGCGTCAGTCTGCACGACGAATTCCTTGGAGAAGTCAGGTGCCTTGAGCACGGGCGCCGTGCACATGGCTGCCTTCAGGGCATCAAAAGCTTTCTGGCAGGACTCAGTCCAGATCACTTTCCTGGGCTGCCTCTTAGAGGTCAGCTCTGTTAAGGGGGCAACGATAGTGCCATAGCCCTTAACAAATCTCCTATAGTAACCGGTGAGACCTAAGAAGGCTCTCACCTCTGTCTGGGTCTTGGGGGGCTCCCAAGCCAGAATGGTGTCAATCTTGGGTTGTAGGGCGCCACCTGGCCGCTTCCTACCTGGTGTCCCAAGTACACCACAGAACCCTGCCCGATCGGGCACTTACTGGCCTTGATCGTGAGGCCTGCACCTTGCAGAGCCCTCAACACTTTCTCAAGGTGCTGTAAATGTTCTTCCCAGCTGGAACTGAACACAGCAATGTCATCCAGGTAGGCGGCACTGAAATCCTCCAGCCCAGCCAACACCTGATTGACCAACCTCTGAAAGGTGGCAGGGGCATTCTTCAACCCAAAGGGCATCACCCGGAATTGGTAATGACCTTCTGGGGTTGAGAATGCTGATCTCTCCTTGGCCCCATCGGTTAAGGCAATCTGCCAGTACCCAGACGTCAAATCAAACGTGCTGAGGAACCGGGCAGCTCCCAACCGATCAATGAGCTCATCAGCTCTGGGGATGGGGTGCGCGTCAGTCCTGGTGACGGCATTGAGCCCACGGTAGTCCACACAAAACCGGAGTTCTGGAGTGGCACCGGGCGCCGCAGCCTTTGGGACCAAGACCACTGGGCTGGCCCAAGGACTGTGGGAGGGCTCAATCACCCCTAACGCCAACATCTTAGAGACCTCCTCCTTGATGCTGGCTCTGACCCGGTCAGTCAACCTGTAAATTTTGTGCTTCACAGGATGGCTGTCACCGGTGTCCACGTCATGGGTACACCAGTGAGTAACACCAGGGGTCAGAGAGAACAGCGGGGCGAACTGTCCCAACAACTGGCGACAGTCCCCCTGCTGCTCCTGAGTCAGAGTAGGGGAGAGGATCACACCCTCTACTGACCCATCATGCTCCTTGGTAGACAGGAGGTCAGGGAGAGGCTCGCTCTCCTCTTCCACCCCATCATCTGTCGCCAAGAGCATACTCACTTCGGACCTCTCGAAGTGGGGCTTGAGGCGGTTCACGTGAAGGACCCTCAAAGGGTTCCTTGGAGCCTGCAGATCCACCAGGTAGGTGACGTCACTTTTGCGCTCCTTTACCTCGTATGGCCCAGTCCACTTGTCCTGCAAGGCACAAGGTGCCACTGGGGCCATGACCCACACTTTTTGCCCAGGTTGAAATTCGACCAGAGTGGCATTCTGGTCATACCATCTCTTCATTTCTTCCTGGCTTGCTTCTAGGTTCGCCTGAGCGAGTTTCCTGAAGCGGGCAGTTTGGTTTCTAAAGGCCAGCATGTAGCTAAATACATCCTGGGGAGTTTTCCTGGGAGCTGCCTCCCAGCCTTCCTTTACCAAACTCAGAGGTCCTCTGACAGGGTGGCCATACAGGAGCTCAAAGGGGCTGTACCCAAGAGACTTCTGAGGCACCTCCCTGTATGCAAAGAGTAGGCATGGCAAGAGGACGTCCCACTTACGCCTCATGGGTTCTGTTAGACCCTTGATCATGCCTTTCAAGGTCTGGTTGAATCTCTCCACCAGACCGTTTCCTTGTGGGTGGTAAGGAGTGGTGAACTTGTAGGTTACACCACACTCCTTCCACAGGGATGTCATATACTTCGATATGAAATTGGTCCCCCTATCAGAAACCACCTCTCTGGGGAATCCCACACGGGAAAAGATCCCCATTAACGCCCGGCCCACCACTGGCGCCGTCGTTGTCCTGAGAGGGATTGCCTCCGGGTACCGGGTGGCATGGTCCACCAAGACCAGGATGTACCTGTTGCCCATGGCTGTCTTGGGATCCAGTGGCCCCACAATATCCATCCCTACCCTTTCAAAGGGTGTTCCAACAACAGGAAAAGGTTGGAGAGGAGCTTTGACCTTCCTCCCACTCTTACCACTTGCCTGGCAAGTTTGGCAAGACCTACAGTGTGCATCTGACTGCCTTCGCATTTGGGGCCAAAAGAAGTGGGTGACAAGCCTGTCAAAGGTCTTGTCCTGCCCCAAATGTCCTGCCAAAGGCACGTCATGAGCCAGACCCAGTAGGAAGGTCCTGAAGCGCTGGGGTACCACCAGCACACGGGCTGACCCAGGCTCAGCAACCTTAGGCTCACTGTATAGGAGACCACTCTCCCAGTAGATCAGATGTGACCCGGACTGATTGCCAGCTGCCTGGTCTGCAGCCTGCCACCGCAGACCCTCCAGAGTAGGGCACTCGCTCTGCTCCCTGCAGAACTCCTCCCTGGTGGGACCCCCTTCTTGCTGCCAATGGGTCAGCTCAGAGATGTCTCCCAGTTCGGCTACCTGTTCCCCTGTAGGCACCGGGCGTCCCCCTCGAGGTCCGCCTCCTCCCGGTCCGTGGGAACTTCGGGGGCCGGTTTCCCGCGCCCCCTGCCCTTTCTCTTGGCAGGGACTTGGGCCACTGTTCCAGGCTCCAAGTCCTATTGATCACCCTTTCTGGCCGCCATTGACCGAGTAGACACGCATGCCCACTCTGGCAACCCAAGCATCTCCAAGTGAGACCTGAGCTCAACCTCCTTCCATGAGGACTGCTCCAGGTCGTTTCCTAGCAGACAATCTACAGGCATGGTAGGGCTCACAACCACCCTCAAGGGACCTGAGACCCCCCATTCAAAGGGAACCTGCGCCACCATACACTGGCGCTCAGAGTTGTCGACAGCAACTACTTGGTGGAATGCTCCTGGGACTACTTGCTTCTCAGACACCAGGTGACACCGGACTGAGGTCACACTGGCTCCAGTGTCTCTGAGAGCCTCTACCCTGTTCCCATTAATGGTCACCCAGGTGCTATATTTCTTTGTGTTAGGGGGCACCTGGTTTCCTGGGACCATCTCACTGTCCCCTAGTGAGACAAGGGTCATTTCTGCGGGATCCCCACCCTCCTGTGGGCACCCCTCCTCCCCAAGCGCTACACTAGCCAACACTTTGGACTGTCCACCGGTGGGTGGCTGTGTCCCCTTCGGGCACTTGGGGTCCCCCTTAAAGTGACCTACCTGGTCACATGCATAACACTTGCGGGGGCCGGTCTCAACAGGCTTCCCTGTAGAGACCCCTTTCTTCTTATCACCGGGGGCTGGGAACCTTTACCCTGGGTACTAGTTTGGGGCCCTTTAGAGAACTCCTGTGCTTTACCCTTGTCCCCCCACCTTTCTGCTGGGGACCCTGCCCACCTTTGGCTGAGTCTCCCCAAACGCTTTTTGTGGACCCTGGTACTCACCCAGCGGTCCGCTTCCATAGCAAGCTTCCTGGGGTCAGTTAGCTTACTATCAACTAGGTGCTGGCGCAGATCTGCAAAACATAGACTAGACAAGTGCTCCCAGGCAATCAAGTTGTAGAGCCCCTGAAAATCTGTTACACTACTGCCCTTTACCCAACCATCCAGAGACCTGCAGAACACATCCACACATTCCAACCAAGTGTTGGCATCCGACTTCTTACTGGACCTGAACTGATCCCTGTACTTTTCAGGAGTAAGACCATACTTCGTGAGAAGGGCATCCTTCATGTCAGCATAGGTGAGGTGATACCCCTTACCCAAAGCTATCAGAGCATCTCTTGCTTCTTCAGGGAAAAGTGGCCACAATCCTGCTCCCCAATTCTCCTCAGGGACCCCATTCATGTGTATGGCTGCCTCATAACCCTGAAACCACCTTTGTATGTCATCCCCCTTCTTGAACTCCTTGCCTACGTTCTTGGGAATGTGCACAATCCTGTCTGCCTTTCTGGACGAATTGCTGCCACCATCTGAGCCTGACTTACTCCTAAGTTCTAGCTCCTTCAGTTCTCTCTCATGCTCTAAGAGCATCTTCCTCTCCTCTATGGCCAATCTCTTCTCCTCCCGCTCACTCTCCAGTCTGAGCTTCTGCAGCTCAAACTGCCTTGCCTCCCGCCTGTCCTCCAGCTCCTCTGGGGACAGACTGCTGCTGCCTGACCTGGCGGGTTCCCCCTACCCAAAAGCACATCCACCCTGGAAATAGGCTCCTCCACCTCCTCACTGAGATCACCAGGCTGCCCATTGGCATGTCTGGCTGCTACCCAGGCCCTCAGCGCCTTCTGTAGCTCCTCCTTCCTTGTGAGGCCTTTAATTTGGACTTTCAGGTTTTTACAAATCGCTCGTAACTCTTTTACGGCGTAGGATTCCAACCTGTCCTCCTCAAAGATAACTTCCAGAGATGCAACGGATGATGCAATTGATTCAGGCATGACAAAAGTAGTGAGTTGAAACTGGCGAGATCAAAAATAGGCCAAAAGAAAAAGAACCAGTATGTGGTACGTAATGGTCTGCGATATGGTAGTAGTGCACACCAATCACTGTAAGTCAAGTGCAAACACAAGTCCTATCCTCACCGCTGACAACCAATGTTAGAAATGGGATCTCTAGTTGGCAAGGGCTTGCACCTTTGTCCAAGTAGGGACCCTTCTTCCTAGTCAGGGTAAGGGTGTTACACTCGTGAAGTAACCCCTGCTCACCCTCGTGGTAGCTTGGCACGAGCAGTCAGGCTTAATTCAGAGGCAGTGTGTAAAGCATTTGCACATAACCAACAGTAATACAATGTAAGCACTACAAACGGACACCACATCAGTTTAGAAAAATAACCAATATTTTATATACTCAAGACAAGACCAATTACGACAAAAATCCACAATACTGTACTTTACGAATGAATACTTGATACGGTAACTTCTTCTTTGCAGGAATAGCACAAAAGCAAAGTTTGTACGAGTCGGTAGCTCCGTCCGAGCCTACCGTGATGCTGAAAACCACAGAGTCTAACAGTTCCAGCCGACCGCGTCAATACGGGCCAGCAGAGTCGTGAACAGACTCGGTTACAGTACCTTTCTCGTTGTGGCTGGTACGGAGTGTACGAGCCGGTCGGCGTTCGTCGCGGTTGCGGTGCAAGACGCAGATATGCAAGGTGCGGTGTCCCTCGATGCGGTGCAGGCAGCGGCTCGATGAGCGTCGTGCAGACGGAGTCGGTGAGTCCAAGGCGTGCGATGCAGGGCGAGACGATGCTCGATGCGGTGCTGACAGGTTGCGATGCAGGCGACCAAGCCGGAGTGCGGGAGCTGGCGTCGGACAGCGGTGCGAGTCGGAGTGGTACGTCGCAGACGTGCGAGCGGTGCCCCAAATGCGGTGCGGTCTCGACTCTTGAGCCAGTTGCAGCGACAGCGTCGGTCTGGTATGGCCGGCACAGTGAAGCGATGCGATGCGAACTGCGGTGCCCACAGGTCACGGTGCAAGCAGCGGCTCGATGTTGGCGGCGTTGGACGTCGCCCACGGTGAGACCAGGGTTGCGATGCGAAGCGGGGCGATGCGGTCTGCGGTGCAAACAGGTCACCGGCCAGGGATGGATTCGGTTGACGGAGTCGGTTGCGGTTCCCTTCCTCTGTGGCAACTGAAACAGCGTTCCAGAAGCGGTACCCAGAGGCTTGTGAAGTCTTTGTAGTCCCTGAGACTTCTTAACAGGAGGCCAGCTCGGTTTCAGGCCCTTGGAGATACTCAGCATAAGTTTGTAGAAAGTTCAGTCCAGTCCTTTCACTGCCCAAGACAGAAGCAGCAACTGCAGGCCAACCCAACAAAGCAACAACACAGCAAAGGGGCAGTACTCCTCCTGGCAGCTCTTCCAGTTCTTCGTCTTGGCAGGTTCCTTGACTCCAGCGAGATCTAAATTCATGGGGTCAGGGCCCCAATATTTATATCCCAAATTCCTTTGTTCTCTGAAGGCAGAGAGGCCTTTGCCTAGTCCAAACCAGTTCTGGAGCACTTTGTTGACAAGTCTCCGTCCCTTCTTTCAGTGAGTAGGCCAGGGACATCAGACGCACCACAGGAGGTGGAGCCAGCATTGTGGAGGGAAGGCACTGTCCTATTCAGGGCCCAGGTGCGACCCCTCCCACCCATCTACATGTAGATCTTGCTATTCAGCCCTGCGCTGACTCACCCTGTCTCCTGGCATCCCCCAGCCCCTGTCACTCACACTCCAGACAAGGAATACACAACCTCGCAGAGGCAGGCTTGGATGGTTAGACAAGAAAATACCCACTTTCTAAAAGTGGTATTTTCAAACACAGAATGTTAAAACCAACTTTACTAAAAGCTGCATTTTATCATTCTGAGTCCAGGCATACTAAACTCGAATTTCTACCATGTTCCCGGGGTCAGTTAGGATTATAAGCTGTAATAATCAAAACTGCCCGTTCTGGCCTAGGGGAACAGGTAGCCTTGCAATAGTGAAAACGAACTAGGCTGTAATTCACTATCAGGACATGCCGCACACACCCGGGCATGTCCTACCTTTCGCGTACAACGCACCCTGCCCACAGGGGTACCTTGGGCCTACCTTAGGGGTGACTAACATGTAGCAAAGGGAAGGTTTAGGGACTTGCAAGTGTGTGCACTTGCCAAGTCGACATGGCAGCCCCAGGCTGCGCACAGGCTCTGCGATGGCAGGCCCGAGTTACACTTTACGGGCTGTTTGCGTGGGTGGCACAATCCAGTGCTGCAGCCCACCAACAGCATTTGGTCTATAGGCCCTGGCACTCGCAGTGCACTTTACAAGGGACTGACAGATAAACCAAATAGGCCAATCATGGAAACACCAATCCATAACACATTTTATACAGGAGCACTTGCACTTTCCCACTGGACCGCAGTGAGGAAAGTGCGCAGAATCATTACACCAGCAAAAACAGAGTCAAAACCGGGAGGTCAGAAAGCAAAAAGTCAGGGGAAACACGCCAAAATATGCCAAGTCTAACACATGTCCCCTCCAGCTGAAAGTAGGGAGAACTACCCAACCCCATTGGAGTTCTCCTCACTAAGGCGGAAGAACCTGGACAGACCATCTGCGTTGGCGTGTTCTGTACCAGGACGGTGCTCCACCGTAAAGTCCATTCCCTGTAGGGAGATGGACCACCTCAGCAGTTTTGGATTCTCACCCCTCATTTGCATCAACCATCTGAGGGGCCTGTGGTCTGTCTGAACCCGGAAGTGAGTCCCAAACAGGTATGGTCTCAACTTCTTCAGCGCCCAGACCACAGCAAAAGCTTCCCTTTCTATGGCACTCCACCTCTGTTCCCTGGGAAGTAGTCTCCTGCTAAGGAAGACTACAGGCTGATCCAGGCCCTCTTCGTTCAGTTGTGAGAGCACCGCTCCCACACCATGCTCTGAAGCGTCAGTCTGCACGACGAATTCCTTGGAGAAGTCAGGTGCCTTGAGCACGGGCGCCGTGCACATGGCTGCCTTCAGGGCATCAAAAGCTTTCTGGCAGGACTCAGTCCAGATCACTTTCCTGGGCTGCCTCTTAGAGGTCAGCTCTGTTAAGGGGGCAACGATAGTGCCATAGCCCTTAACAAATCTCCTATAGTAACCGGTGAGACCTAAGAAGGCTCTCACCTCTGTCTGGGTCTTGGGGGCTCCCAAGCCAGAATGGTGTCAATCTTGGGTTGTAGGGGCGCCACCTGGCCGCTTCCTACCTGGTGTCCCAAGTACACCACAGAACCCTGCCCGATCTGGCACTTACTGGCCTTGATCGTGAGGCCTGCACCTTGCAGAGCCCTCAACACTTTCTCAAGGTGCTGTAAATGTTCTTCCCAGCTGGAACTGAACACAGCAATGTCATCCAGGTAGGCGGCACTGAAATCCTCCAGCCCAGCCAACACCTGATTGACCAACCTCTGAAAGGTGGCAGGGGCATTCTTCAACCCAAAGGGCATCACCCGGAATTGGTAATGACCTTCTGGGGTTGAGAATGCTGATCTCTCCTTGGCCCCATCGGTTAAGGCAATCTGCCAGTACCCAGACGTCAAATCAAACGTGCTGAGGAACCGGGCAGCTCCCAACCGATCAATGAGCTCATCAGCTCTGGGGATGGGGTGCGCGTCAGTCCTGGTGACGGCATTGAGCCCACGGTAGTCCACACAAAACCGGAGTTCTGGAGTGGCACCGGGCGCCGCAGCCTTTGGGACCAAGACCACTGGGCTGGCCCAAGGACTGTGGGAGGGCTCAATCACCCCTAACGCCAACATCTTAGAGACCTCCTCCTTGATGCTGGCTCTGACCCGGTCAGTCAACCTGTAAATTTTGTGCTTCACAGGATGGCTGTCACCGGTGTCCACGTCATGGGTACACCAGTGAGTAACACCAGGGGTCAGAGAGAACAGCGGGGCGAACTGTCCCAACAACTGGCGACAGTCCCCCTGCTGCTCCTGAGTCAGAGTAGGGGAGAGGATCACACCCTCTACTGACCCATCATGCTCCTTGGTAGACAGGAGGTCAGGGAGAGGCTCGCTCTCCTCTTCCACCCCATCATCTGTCGCCAAGAGCATACTCACTTCGGACCTCTCGAAGTGGGGCTTGAGGCGGTTCACGTGAAGGACCCTCAAAGGGTTCCTTGGAGCCTGCAGATCCACCAGGTAGGTGACGTCACTTTTGCGCTCCTTTACCTCGTATGGCCCAGTCCACTTGTCCTGCAAGGCACAAGGTGCCACTGGGGCCATGACCCACACTTTTTGCCCAGGTTGAAATTCGACCAGAGTGGCATTCTGGTCATACCATCTCTTCATTTCTTCCTGGCTTGCTTCTGGGTTCACCTGAGCGAGTTTCCTGAAGCGGGCAGTTTGGTTTCTAAAGGCCAGCATGTAGCTAAATACATCCTGGGGAGTTTTCCTGGGAGCTGCCTCCCAGCCTTCCTTTACCAAACTCAGAGGTCCTCTGACAGGGTGGCCATACAGGAGCTCAAAGGGGCTGTACCCAAGAGACTTCTGAGGCACCTCCCTGTATGCAAAGAGTAGGCATGGCAAGAGGACGTCCCACTTACGCCTCATGGGTTCTGTTAGACCCTTGATCATGCCTTTCAAGGTCTGGTTGAATCTCTCCACCAGACCGTTTCCTTGTGGGTGGTAAGGAGTGGTGAACTTGTAGGTTACACCACACTCCTTCCACAGGGATGTCATATACTTCGATATGAAATTGGTCCCCCTATCAGAAACCACCTCTCTGGGGAATCCCACACGGGAAAAGATCCCCATTAACGCCCGGCCCACCACTGGCGCCGTCGTTGTCCTGAGAGGGATTGCCTCCGGGTACCGGGTGGCATGGTCCACCAAGACCAGGATGTACCTGTTGCCCATGGCTGTCTTGGGATCCAGTGGCCCCACAATATCCATCCCTACCCTTTCAAAGGGTGTTCCAACAACAGGAAAAGGTTGGAGAGGAGCTTTGACCTTCCTCCCACTCTTACCACTTGCCTGGCAAGTTTGGCAAGACCTACAGTGTGCATCTGACTGCCTTCGCATTTGGGGCCAAAAGAAGTGGGTGACAAGCCTGTCAAAGGTCTTGTCCTGCCCCAAATGTCCTGCCAAAGGCACGTCATGAGCCAGACCCAGTAGGAAGGTCCTGAAGCGCTGTGGTACCACCAGCACACGGGCTGACCCAGGCTCAGCAACCTTAGGCTCACTGTATAGGAGACCACTCTCCCAGTAGATCAGATGTGACCTGGACTGATTGCCAGCTGCCTGGTCTGCAGCCTGCCACCGCAGACCCTCCAGAGTAGGGCACTCGTTCTGCTCCCTGCAGAACTCCTCCCTGGTGGGACCCCCTTCTTGCTGCCAATGGGTCAGCTCAGAGATGTCTCCCAGTTCGGCTACCTGTTCCCCTGTAGGCACCGGGCGTCCCCTCGAGGTCCGCCTCCTCCCGGTCCGTGGGAACTTCGGGGGCCGGTTTCCCGCGCCCCTGCCCTTTCTCTTGGCAGGGACTTGGGCCACTGTTCCAGGCTCCAAGTCCTATTGATCACCCTTTCTGGCCGCCATTGACCGAGTAGACACGCATGCCCACTCTGGCAACCCAAGCATCTTCCAAGTGAGACCTGAGCTCAACCTCCTTCCATGAGGACTGCTCCAGGTCGTTTCCTAGCAGACAATCTACAGGCATGGTAGGGCTCACAACCACCCTCAAGGGACCTGAGACCCCCCCATTCAAAGGGAACCTGCGCCACCATACACTGGCGCTCAGAGTTGTCGACAGCAACTACTTGGTGGAATGCTCCTGGGACTACTTGCTTCTCAGACACCAGGTGACACCGGACTGAGGTCACACTGGCTCCAGTGTCTCTGAGAGCCTCTACCCTGTTCCCATTAATGGTCACCCAGGTGCTATATTTCTTTGTGTTAGGGGGCACCTGGTTTCCTGGGACCATCTCACTGTCCCCTAGTGAGACAAGGGTCATTTCTGCGGGATCCCCACCCTCCTGTGGGCACCCCTCCTCCCCAAGCGCTACACTAGCCAACACTTTGGACTGTCCACCGGTGGGTGGCTGTGTCCCCTTCGGGCACTTGGGGTCCCCCTTAAAGTGACCTACCTGGTCACATGCATAACACTTGCAGGGGCCGGTCTCAACAGGCTTCCCTGTAGAGACCCCTTTCTTCTTATCACCGGGGGCTGGGAACCTTTACCCTGGGTACTAGTTTGGGGCCCTTTAGAGAACTCCTGTGCTTTACCCTTGTCCCCCCACCTTTCTGCTGGGGACCCTGCCCACCTTTGGCTGAGTCTCCCCAAATGCTTTTTTGTGGACCCTGGTACTCACCCAGCGGTCCGCTTCCATAGCAAGCTTCCTGGGGTCAGTTAGCTTACTATCAACTAGGTGCTGGCGCAGATCTGCAAAACATAGACTAGACAAGTGCTCCCAGGCAATCAAGTTGTAGAGCCCCTGAAAATCTGTTACACTACTGCCCTTTACCCAACCATCCAGAGACCTGCAGAACACATCCACACATTCCAACCAAGTGTTGGCATCCGACTTCTTACTGGACCTGAACTGATCCCTGTACTTTTCAGGAGTAAGACCATACTTCGTGAGAAGGGCATCCTTCATGTCAGCATAGGTGAGGTGATACCCCTTACCCAAAGCTATCAGAGCATCTCTTGCTTCTTCAGGGAAAAGTGGCCACAATCCTGCTCCCCAATTCTCCTCAGGGACCCCATTCATGTGTATGGCTGCCTCATAACCCTGAAACCACCTTTGTATGTCATCCCCCTTCTTGAACTCCTTGCCTACGTTCTTGGGAATGTGCACAATCCTGTCTGCCTTTCTGGACGAGTTGCTGCCACCATCTGAGCCTGACTTACTCCTAAGTTCTAGCTCCTTCAGTTCTCTCTCATGCTCTAAGAGCATCTTCCTCTCCTCTATGGCCAATCTCTTCTCCTCCCGCTCACTCTCCAGTCTGAGCTTCTGCAGCTCAAACTGCCTTGCCTCCCGCCTGTCCTCCAGCTCCTCTAGGGACAGACTGCTGCTGCCTGACCTGGCGGGTTCCCCCTACCCAAAAGCACATCCACCCTGGAAATAGGCTCCTCCACCTCCTCACTGAGATCACCAGGCTGCCCATTGGCATGTCTGGCTGCTACCCAGGCCCTCAGCGCCTTCTGTAGCTCCTCCTTCCTTGTGAGGCCTTTAATTTGGACTTTCAGGTTTTTACAAATCGCTCGTAACTCTTTTACGGCGTAGGATTCCAACCTGTCCTCCTCAAAGATAACTTCCAGAGATGCAACGGATGATGCAATTGATTCAGGCATGACAAAAGTAGTGAGTTGAAACTGGCGAGATCAAAAATAGGCCAAAAGAAAAAGAACCAGTATGTGGTACGTAATGGTCTGCGATATGGTAGTAGTGCACACCAATCACTGTAAGTCAAGTGCAAACACAAGTCCTATCCTCACCGCTGACAACCAATGTTAGAAATGGGATCTCTAGTTGGCAAGGGCTTGCACCTTTGTCCAAGTAGGGACCCTTCTTCCTAGTCAGGGTAAGGGTGTTACACTCGTGAAGTAACCCCTGCTCACCCTCGTGGTAGCTTGGCACGAGCAGTCAGGCTTAATTCAGAGGCAGTGTGTAAAGCATTTGCACATAACCAACAGTAATACAATGTAAGCACTACAAACGGACACCACACCAGTTTAGAAAAATAACCAATATTTTATATACTCAAGACAAGACCAATTACGACAAAAATCCACAATACTGTACTTTACGAATGAATACTTGATACGGTAACTTCTTCTTTGCAGGAATAGCACAAAAGCAAAGTTCGTACGAGTCGGTAGCTCCGTCCGAGCCTACCGTGATGCTGAAAACCACAGAGTCTAACAGTTCCAGCCGACCGCGTCAATACGGGCCAGCAGAGTCGTGAACAGACTCGGTTACAGTACCTTTCTCGTTGTGGCTGGTACGGAGTGTACGAGCCGGTCGGCGTTCGTCGCGGTTGCGGTGCAAGACGGAGATATGCAAGGTGCGGTGTCCCTCGATGCGGTGCAGGCAGCGGCTCGATGAGCGTCGTGCAGACGGAGCCGGTGAGTCCAAGGCGTGCGATGCAGGGCGAGACGATGCTCGATGCGGTGCTGACAGGTTGCGATGCAGGCGACCAAGCCGGAGTGCGGGAGCTGGCGTCGGACAGCGGTGCGAGTCGGAGTGGTACGTCGCAGACGTGCGAGCGGTGCCCCAAATGCGGTGCGGTCTCGACTCTTGAGCCAGTTGCAGCGACAGCGTCGGTCTGGTCCGGCCGGCACAGTGAAGCGATGCGATGCGAACTGCGGTGCCCACAGGTCACGGTGCAAGCAGCGGCTCGATGTTGGCGGCGTTGGACGTCGCCCACGGTGAGACCAGGGTTGCGATGCGAAGCGGGGCGATGCGGTCTGCGGTGCAAACAGGTCACCGGCCAGGGATGGATTCGGTTGACGGAGTCGGTTGCGGTTCCCTTCCTCTGTGGCAACTGAAACAGCGTTCCAGAAGCGGTACCCAGAGGCTTGTGAAGTCTTTGTAGTCCCTGAGACTTCTTAACAGGAGGCCAGCTCGGTTTCAGGCCCTTGGAGATACTCAGCACAAGTTTGTAGAAAGTTCAGTCCAGTCCTTTCACTGCCCAAGACAGAAGCAGCAACTGCAGGCCAACCCAACAAAGCAACAACACAGCAAAGGGGCAGTACTCCTCCTGGCAGCTCTTCCAGTTCTTCGTCTTGGCAGGTTCCTTGACTCCAGCGAGATCTAAATTCATGGGGTCAGGGCCCCAATATTTATATCCCAAATTCCTTTGTTCTCTGAAGGCAGAGAGGCCTTTGCCTAGTCCAAACCAGTTCTGGAGCACTTTGTTGACAAGTCTCCGTCCCTTCTTTCAGTGAGTAGGCCAGGGACATCAGACGCACCACAGGAGGTGGAGCCAGCATTGTGGAGGGAAGGCACTGTCCTATTCAGGGCCCAGGTGCGACCCCTCCCACCCATCTACATGTAGATCTTGCTATTCAGCCCTGCGCTGACTCACCCTGTCTCCTGGCATCCCCCAGCCCCTGTCACTCACACTCCAGACAAGGAATACACAACCCGCAGAGGCAGGCTTGGATGGTTAGACAAGAAAATACCCACTTTCTAAAAGTGGTATTTTCAAACACAGAATGTTAAAACCAACTTTACTAAAAGCTGCATTTTATCATTCTGAGTCCAGGCATACTAAACTCGAATTTCTACCATGTTCCCGGGTCAGTTAGGATTATAAGCTGTAATAATCAAAACTGCCCGTTCTGGCCTAGGGGAACAGGTAGCCTTGCAATAGTGAAAAACGAACTAGGCTGTAATTCACTATCAGGACATGCCGCACACACCCGGGCATGTCCTACCTTTCGCGTACAACGCACCCTGCCCACAGGGGTACCTTGGGCCTACCTTAGGGGTGACTAACATGTAGCAAAGGGAAGGTTTAGGGACTTGCAAGTGTGTGCACTTGCCAAGTCGACATGGCAGCCCCAGGCTGCGCACAGGCTCTGCGATGGCAGGCCCGAGTTACACTTTACGGGCTGTTTGCGTGGGTGGCACAATCCAGTGCTGCAGCCCACCAACAGCATTTGGTCTATAGGCCCTGGCACTCGCAGTGCACTTTACAAGGGACTGACAGATAAACCAAATAGGCCAATCATGGAAACACCAATCCATAACACATTTTATACAGGAGCACTTGCACTTTCCCACTGGACCGCAGTGAGGAAAGTGCGCAGAATCATTACACCAGCAAAAACAGAGTCAAAACCGGGAGGTCAGAAAGCAAAAAGTCAGGGGAAACACGCCAAAAGATGCCAAGTCTAACACTCTCCTAAAAATGTACAACAGCAAAACACGTGGGAATTGTGCCTACATCTTAGCCCCACAACAGGATCTCCTCCCTCAGCCCCATCTGACTTCCTTGCTGTTCTTCTCACGAGTAAGAGGGTGGACTACGGGGTTGACCACATCATTGACACAGGGCACATCGAAGATCCTAAGGTAGGTCCATTTCATCTCTGCAGGGCCAAGTTGTGGACTTTAGAGGTAAGTCCACATCACCTGACAAATGGTCTGGAGACACCCACATTGTCTTATGTATTCTTTTGCGTGGTAATACACTACTGCCTAGCACCAGACTGTTCAGAGCACAGAAATCTGCGAGTCTTTCACCGTTCTCATTTATGTCACCAAGGCCATGGTTGCTCATGACTTTGTCGCACGCAGTGCTGTCGCTTCCAATCTTGGCATTGAGGTCCCCGCATCCGTATGGTGATGTCTCTCTCAGGGCATTTTTCCAGGATGGACTGGAGTCTGTTGTACAACTCTTCTATTTTCTCTTCTTTGCTGTCATTTGTAGGTGCATAGCACTGAATAATATTCATATTGATCCTCTTTTTCTTTATGCGGAAGGTCGTTGTGATGATTCTGAGACCCTGGGCTTCCCACACAATCAGAGCTCTGTTGGCTGCTGGTGTTAGCATCAGGGCTGCTCCCTGAGTACATGGGGCATTCTATTCCTTGTGTCCAGAATACAGCATCATTCCTCCTGGAGTCAGTCTTCTCTGTCCGGACGATGCCAAGCAGGGCAAGGTTGTATTTTTTCATCTCCGCTGCCACTTGGGCTGTCTTGCCTGTCTTGTACATGGTCCTCACTTCCATGTACCGATGCTGATGGTCTTGGTTGAAAGCAGGTGGATCGGCTTTGTGGCTTCCAGGGATATCTGACTTTCATCACAAAGCATCATAGCTCTCTGTGAAGGAGATTCCTCTCTCACCAATTCCAGGATGACTCTTGGGGGCTTATTTACAAGCCCCTCGCGCCACCCTTACGTCACTTTTCCCATGTTAAAAATGACGCAAAAGTGGCGCAAGGGGCTTGTAAATAAGCCCCTTGGTCCTTTGGTTGACGTTTCTGTAGCTAGGAGTTTTTTTTACATGGTGAGGTAGCTAGCCCCACGATTAACCGTCCTACATTCGCAGCTGGTGGAGTTGTAGCCTGTTACACTGGGTTTTTAGGTCAGTCCCAAGTATTGTACAAACAGGAGTTACTAATGTCAGATTCTTTCAGTCTATGAACGCTGAAGGTTTGAGTCAACTAAGTGAGTACTGACCAATGGTGTATCTAGTGTGTCATGGGCCTAGTGCAAGGAAGAAAATGGGCCACCTGGCCGCTGTTTAAACAGTGAAATATAGCAATGACCAGGGTTCAGTGGACCACTCAGGCCCATGGGCTCCAGTGCCACTGCACCCACTGCACCAATGAAATACAGCCCTGATACTGACCCTGAGACCTACACGTTGCTATTGTGTGTATATATGCTCGGCAGAAACATATTGAGTTTATGGGGAATAACATGCAGATTTTGGTGATTACGCACCAAACCTCGCATGGCCCGATAAATAACATTTACATTCACCCTGTTTAGACCCTGATTACGAGTTTAGGTACTGTTTAGCGCACCTGATAAAAAACGATACCACAGGTAAGTTATTTATCGGGTGTGATAAATACATTTCACGAGTTTGAGCGGAATCCAATGCAGATTTTGGTGTTTAAAGCACTGAAATCTGGATGATTTGGTAAATAACTTACATATTTCCCCTGTTAAATTTCGGCAGGTATGAGCTATTAAAATTTAATAAAGGTTGAAGTATTTACTGCATCCGATAATTATCGGTTGCATTAAACACCTTTTAATTCATAATTCCAATCTGTGCGTAAACAGAGGTTTACGCACGGGTCAGAATATACCGACCTACTCGTAATTAGGCCCTAAATGTGCACTTTCTGTCAGAACTCACTTTCACTTCCCCAAATGACAACATAAATACAAAGTTGGCAACTTTAGAAAATGGGCAAAAAATAAAGTTTAAAGGCCCCCATTACGTGTTGGCCAGAGTATTATATCCGGGGAAAATGTGGTTGGGTGGCATCCATGGACTTTTATAGAAGGGGATCCGAGACCGTGTTATTGAGTGATGGAAAAGGAATTAGACCATACATGGGCAACCTATGCGAGTATTGACTTATTACCCCTAGTAGTAGATATTAGCCTTTGTTATACAGTCTGACCACTGAGAGTAATATACTTAGCCCCACTGCCTTATATCCACCATATCTCAGGGATTAATCGAGTAGTATACGCCATGATTACAACACAGATAAAATACGAGTACAAAAATACTGCCTGACCATCATGAGCAATATATATTTAGCCCCTGACCTAGGGTTCAATACTGGTTAAGGGAGTAAATGAGTATCATACTCTACGATTACATCATAGTCATGATTTTAGGACAAACACACTGCGTAACCAGGAGAATAGTTAATTCATGAAGATGGCTCTCTGGCTTTATATTTTATATTCTAGAGCTGTATATTACCTTATTTATAGGATATATTATCAACCTACTTTGGCTATATACACATACAAATGAGTATGGTTTCTTGCGTATGTCTATGCAAGTTTCCGATAGCATTGGGCTACACTTCCCATAACAGCACGGATATTGCCCTGAACACTTTACGGTGATGACCAGCTTCTACCAATAGGGGTGCTGTTTCTACTTTGATATATAAGGCACAGACGGTTAACAAGAACATTGTACTTCTGGGCATGTACTATCCACGTTTTTATCACGTGGCTCTTGTAACGAATTTATGTGTCTCTGCGTGAACAGCGCGTGCGCGCATGAGATACGATGAATTCTTGAACAGAGAGCTTCTGTCTATAGGGGTCGGGTCTGCCACATAGAGTTATAATGGTGCAGGTGGATTAAAGCAACACTGGTCCTCTGCACATGCGCTATCCACGCTCCCTCGCGGGGCTATTGCCGAATTAGTTGAACGCGTCTCTCACTCAATAGCGCGTGCGCGCATGAGATACGCTGGTTATCAAACAGAGACAACCCTCTCTTACCCAATAGGAGCGCACATTACCATACACGCCCGTGTCAGGCGTCTAGCCCCGCCCGTATGGGGACATAGGAAGCGCTCTTAGCGCCCCAGGCTTTGTTCAATTAGATCGTAGAATCAAACAATTTACCAATTATCTAGTGGATATAAAAACCACCAAAGGAACATCAGTCTCCACCGACGGGGAGACTGAGTGGACGCCTGTAGAGAGAACCGATGGGAGCGCTGAAGTCAGACAGTAAGCGTATGAGTGTCCTGAGTGGTGGCGAGAATGAGAACTTGATTCCAGTTTTCTTTTTCTTTTTCTTTTTGAGAGATTGGGTGCCAATCACTTTAACTGGACAACCATTTTGGTGATCACAGTGTTATGTATGTTAGCTGTTTGTGTTTTAACTTGTGTTTTTAACTTGTGGATACATAATGAGACTATTACCACTTTCTGAATCAGCATTTCTTCCTTTCAGAAAGTCACAAGTAGGCTCTCCCACCCTCGCCCTCCCATGGAGTATAGAGGATAGTAGTTTAGGGTAAGGAATGGATTCTTTTGACCATTTGATGACACGTACGTGTGCCACGTGTCTCATACAGACCATACCACGCGCGCTATAGGTGTGACCCGGTTTGGATGACAATTATCGTCTATTTATAAACATACTTACACGTCTGGTTTGTTTGTTTTTCTTTGTTTCCTTTGTTTTTCTACAGAATCTTTCACAGTGGTACTACACCATACGGGCGGTTTAATTAATTTTTATTCCTGTCCCCTGATTAGCAGCACCTTTTCGCTTTAGATGCGAAAAGGCTAAACCCTTTGGTCCTGACGAATGCGACGTACCCTACGGGGACATTAACGCAGAAACATGTTGACCGCACTTAATACGGTGAAGGGAAGATAATGTCCCGGATCACCGTACACCTATTTTAATGCCAGACATCTGTTCCCTGAATTAAACATAGCTGAGTGACAGGTGTGATGGTTTTTAAATCACCTTTCACTTTCACATGGTCATCACTTAGTTGTAGAAGTGCATCCCTGTCTCCAGGTGTATGCCCGCCCTTTATCAAACGTAGTTTTTAGAGGGCGAGGACAGCCTATGATGAAGCATGACACCGGGCGGTGTGTGAGGCCAGTCCAAAACTTTTTTTGAGATGCCCCCATAGGTGTTGCATCTCAGTATAAATTCTGTAGGAAACTGTTGGAACCCATGTGAGGGGCAGCCTTATTGTGTTTACATCCATGGACTGCCCAGTGTCTCCAGGCATTGAATTATTAGGTCTGCCAATTCAGGTATCGATAATTCAGTGCCTCGAACCACCAACTCAGACGTGCAAGAGGAGCTGCAGGAGCAGTGTGCACCGGCTGTGTGTGCCCCCCACCTGCCCAAATGCACATTTGCCATCTCTTCCAGACACATGTGAAATGTGTACAGTTTTGGGCCCTAGTATTCCACAGTCCACACGTTATTCCCCACTCCTGGTGAAATAATGTGCATTCCTCAAACACAGGAGCAGAGATACTGGATTGATTGGGCGATTCCGGCCCGCCAGTATCCAGCCATCGATGTCCAGAGAGCTCATAATGGGGCCCTTGATGGTTAATGATCGTACTATAATTTTAATAAGACTGCCCATTTCTTGAATAGTGATGTGGGAATGTGCTCCCACAGTGGACCACTAACCTCAATTTATAACGTTGGATTCCGGAGACAGAGGAATTTGCTCCTTGCTCTTTTGATCAATATTCCAAAACCCAAGAACTGGATGTCTGTCACCCCTGCCCCTTTCCCTGGTCCAGGATCCTGTGTGATTAACAGAATATTGATTTCTTCCAAAAAATGTAGTCCTGCATTAATAAATGCCAGCATCTAAAGGGGTTGCTCTCATTTTATTATTTAAAAGAAAGGTTCCTCACCTTCCAGTCACATGAGACCACTCAAGGAACCTGACAATCCCCAGGGGAAAATAAACTTAAGTCGATTTTAAAGGTAACTTCCAAACAGACTAAACACATTTGAGGGCCACAAGCCATGGGCCCCTCTGTGAAGGCCCATCCAGAAATCTGTGAATTAGAAAGAAAAATACCAGTCCCCAATACCTTCCATTTGTAGGTCTGATGAAGTACATTCTGAGTGTCTTTGTTCTCAAGAAAGCCCATTATCTGGAGCTCCCGTGAGCCTTTGCGTGCAGAATACACAACATGGCCCAAGTGTGTCTTGCTACATGGGCCTGCCCCTTGTTTAACCTTTCTGCTCATGGCAATGTTTATGTGGCAGTAGAGCAATAAATCACACCGTTGAAGCAAGCCAAGGACTGCTTATGTCATCATTGTCTAAAGTGCTCTTTTCCTGTTCTCTGAGGCTTGAAGGAAAGGGAGCTTTGAGCAAAAAAACAACTCTACCTAAGTTCTTTTGTAAAATCCCATATGGCCATTGCCCGCTTGGCCAAGGACCAAGTAGGCAAATGACTCTTCAGAGGAAAGGAGAACCTGAACTCCTCAGGCGCTCCCAGATGTTGCTGGTGAACTCTCACCAGCCAGGCCTCCTCTCCCAGCAGCTGTGTTAATGCATTGAAAAATGAACTGCAAAAACAATCCACTTAACTTTAGCTGCTGGAGCTAGGAAGGAGAACTCTAAGGGCCTGATTTAGACCCAGCGGATGGGCTACTCCATCACAACGGTGACAGATATCCCGTCTGCAGAATTATAACTCCCATCCCCAGAGATCTAAACAGGCCCTATGTCTTTTTTACTAATGTTTGTGGCTACGAAGACTGTGATTGCAGGCTTTGCGATCACAATTTGAAGAAAGGCACGTTGCATTTCACAAAAGTCTTGCCTGTCGTAATGTCCACTTTGGAATCCATTACGAATCGTTAGAAAAAGGGTTAGAAAAAGAAGGCATGCAATCAACATCCCTTCCTCTTGATTGACAATGGAATGGATCAATGGTTTGAGGCTATAGTAGATTGGAGACAGACACCTGAAAGGGGGACATTCACTTGAAAAGGATCCAATGTTCCTGAGGGAAAGCTTCCTCTTTGGGAATATGGGCTCTGGGCATTGAGGAAAGCAGATCTGGGGATCAGAACATATTTATCCAGCGTCTTTCACCTCATGCCAATATTTTTTATATGATTACAGTCCTTGTCTCCTCAAGTGAACTCCACAGGTCTGTTGGGCAAACAAGCATTAGCAAAGCTAATAGGATTGACATTTGTGCAACGCGCACCCCCGATCTGCCTGCCATGCAAACGCCAAGTGTATTGTTGTTTGTCAATGAGTGTTGATTGCACGATGGGTCATCAGCTACAACTAGTTGATGATAAAAGTTCACCATTGAGTCTCTGTGAATCAGTACATTGCTCTGGTACATTGAAAAGAGTTCCTAACTATTAGCTTTTCCCAGACAATTTCACTGTTCATGAAAGTATTTCCAATGCTAAATTTCGTAATGTTCCTGTGCGTTGACTTCCTGCATTGTTCCTGGCGTGCATCTGTTCTCCTGGCCTTATTTGCCCTGTGTACTTTCTGCATTTTCAAAATGTAGCCTGCTGTTTTACGTTTCCTGATACTCTGATGGTTGGATTCTTCAATGTATTGCCTCTGGATATGTGTCTGCCAAGGCTCTCTAAATCCTGGCATTTAAGTATATGTTCATTTCAAGTACATTAAACTTCTGTTCAGACAGTTTCCTCCTCTTGTCCTTCTCATAGTTTATAGAAATCTCAAAGGTCTGCAATGAAATGTTTTGAATTGGATTCCTAAGCTAGAAGACCATCAGTCTGAACATATGCAGTTTTGCATTTACTCAGTTTCTTCAGTCACTTACCTACCAATTATTCTCTTGCTCTTAGGTCATGCCAACATTAAAATAATTAAAAGTCCATTGTTTGGATCATTTTGTTTTTATAATTTTTATATTGATGTTACAGTCTACCTGGCGAAGTCAAAAACTTCCATTTCTGACTTGTAATTTAATGTTGTATTAAATGCAACAGGAGGTCACTAGCATCTCAAGCTTGCCTTCTCAATATATTTAATACATGCTAAATTTAATTTGTTAATTATTTTCATTAATTCATCCATCCATCTTCAAAAACGTGTAATTTTCCAGTATTTGCCTGTAAATCTTTTTTTGCTATTATATATTTATCTTTAAGGTATCGAAGAAGTCAGTATTCTCCATTCAGTATTTTTGGAGGTCAATATAAAAAAGTCTATAATGTCATAGAAGAGCACCTAAATCACACTTTTACTTACACCAGAGGTCTTCAAACTTTTTGAAGCCAAGACCCCACTGTCAAAAACCTTTAGGCGTAAGGACCCCCTCCTGACAAAAATTTCTAGAACTTGGGCCTCCTCATCATTGCCAACTATCCACAACCATAAACGCCCCCAATTCCCACAGCAAATCATTTATACTTTGGGGAAATAAATTAAACAGTGTTTAGCAAACCAAAGGTCAGTGGTTGGGGGCGTGGTCAAAGGTGTGGCTAAAAACAAAGGGCCTCATTTATGAGACATTGGCGTAGGGCACTGCCGCGAGTCTTCTTGCTGCGCTGCCCTACGCCAATGTGAAAGGGCACACAAATTGCTGCCTAGCGCCAACATATGGTTTTTGTGCAGGAAGGGGAACCTTCCTGCACAAAAACAATCCTGAGAGGGGTTTTCCTCTTTCTATGTGTGCTGCAGAATGCAGCACACATGGAAAGAGGAAAAAACTAGGAGAAATGAAAACATTTCTCCTCGTTACGCCTGCTGTGTGGAGGTGTAAGATTTTGGCGTTGTGTGGGAACACCCACCGCAACGCCTATGGAACGCCATCTTGACATAGAGTAAGACAACGCAGCGACTTGCGCTGTTTTGTCTTACTCCATATCTATGAGGCCATGCAAAACCACGAAGGGTGACTTTGTCTCACCTCATAGATATGATTGCGATGCTGTGCCGCCGAAGCTTAAAAAAAAACTGACGCTCCAGCGGCGCCACCCTCTCATAAATCAGCCCCAATATATTTTGTTAGTTTTTTAGGTCTTTCACCATCAGGTAGCTACATATAAAATAATGGGCAGCTTAAATGAAAAATAAATTTAAAAAGTTGTTACTCAGTGGGAAATGCACTATATAGTACATTATAACACCTCTATTATTTAATGCACTGCATAGGTCTGTGTGTAACCAAAGAGCCACAGAATTAAATTTGGTGGGTGCAGTGGAAAATAGTGACTTGTGTATTTTTAGTGCTATGAGGTCACAGTCTGTGACAGAAAGCACTGTGAATGTGTACGTCATTATTTTATATTTGCGTTACACACATTACAAGATAGACTGCTACAAAATGTGCAAAGAGTTTTAGGATAAAATGGAGCTTCCAAAATGTAGTTGTGTGTAATATCAGACCATAATTAATGCATTTTTGTTTTTTTGCATAACTGTCCCTTCAACACCTCTTCAGGGGTACTAAGCGCTGTGTAAATACAGTTATCATTAAAAGCACACACTTCACAGCCCAGTTGCTAACCACCACACAAAAAACACATCTTTGCCATCACAATGCTTGAAGTGATTCGAGCAATTAAAGCCAGAACCACTCCCAAGCATCCTTTACATTTGCAGATTAACTCCTAGCGTACATTTGCATTTCATTCAGGCAAGAAAGGCACCCTGGCATGAAGGCTTGTTTGAAGGATTGTTTTACCTGTCTGCCGGGCCTCTTCGTTTTACAGCACATGACACTCAATTAACTTCAGCTGAAGCACTTTAATGATCACCTTTGACTTTGTCCAAAAGGAAGAGCACGTTTTGTATTCCAGGCAGAAGTTAGGCCTGGAAGTGAGCGACCCCCTTCCCAGGACTCCGGGGCCCCCCTGGTGGTCGCGCCCCACAGATTGAAGACCTCTGACTTACACTAACATTAAATCTATCCCTAATGCTACCCAGACCCAAAGACAAACACTACCACTGACCTGCAACCCTATCAGTGACACTTATACGAACACTCATCTTTTAACTAGCCGTCTGTTCTAATTCACACCACATATCCTAGTCACTAACCCCGTTCTACAATTAAAACTCTATCCAATTCAATTCAATTCAATTCAATAAGTCTTTATTTCGATTAAAAATCATGAAAGACATTTACATTTGGAACAGAAAACTCCATTTCATTTCCATTACATTTTTACAAAATTTGTACAATAGAATAACAATCAAGAAGAAAAAATAGGTCCGTAATGTTAAGATACCTTAATATACAATAAATAATTAAAACTAATAAAACTTCTGACCTTGGTGCCGCAAAGATCATACCAGTAAATATCTTCTTATATATATATAAAAATAACCAGGTAAGTACACTCAATTCTAATACAACACAAAACAATGTGTACTACTCCCTCTTTATAAAATTCATCAAACTAACTTAGCCTCTTCTTCTTTGCACGTATAGCCCACATCCAACTAAGGAATTTGGCAACTGCAATCACTATGGGTTCTTTAGTGTCAGTTTTTAAAATCCTAAATGCTTCGTTGCCAGAACGAATGCCCATATTCATACAAATTGGTTTGAGCCATTTATACCTAGGAATTTTGTAAGCAGGGCATACGAATAAGATGTGAGCTAACGATTCGTTTAGTGTTAAACAGAAGGGGCATTTACTATGATTTTGGGCGTGCCATTTACTAATATAAGAATTAATCGGGAGAGAACCCACTCTAAATTGATGGTAGAGTTTCCTATCATTAAAAACACTAATAAAATCCCAATAGTTCTCATACTCTATGTCGTGTTTATGCTCTAAAAATTCCCTTGTTAGTGATGGCCTTATTAGAGAGGAAAACGCTTCATTTTGACCATATTCCAGTACACCTTCGTAAATTCCTTCTTTGGAGGGAAAGGATTGTCGACGGGATTCTCCCACAGACTACTCATCCCCATCTCGCTCAGAGTATCCTTTACCCGTCTCAGCCAAGGTATTTTGCACATACGGTCTGCCTCCCTGACTGAAAGAAGAGCCTGAGCATACAAAGACAGTTCAGGTGTAACCCAAAGCCTTCTCCAATAAGCCACGGGTCTAAATCGTGCCGTGTCCTCAATTGAGCGACAACCCAAATCTAAAAAAAGGGGCAATAAGGGTGTTGATTGGGGAAGGCCAGTTATGGACCTCAAAAATTTATTTTGGGCAATAACCAGAGGAACTAAATTGTCAAATCCCCATAATTCTGCCCCATATAAAACCGAGGCACTAATTTTGGAATTATATATTTTTAAGACGGGAGCAACGGGTTTGGTGTAAGAAAGACGCTGTTCCTTCAATAAGGCACCGGAGAGTTGGGTATGTTTAAGGACCAATAAATCAATATGGGGCTTCCAGTTGAGTTTTCTACCTAATGTAATCCCCAGATATGTAAATGCATGGGTCTGCTCTAGGGTAACTTCATTCATAACAACTCTACCCTTTATAACCTTGTGTTTGTGTAGTACCATAAATTTTGTCTTCTCCACATTAACTACAAGGTCATGATCCTGACAAAACTCCTCAAATCTAACAATAGCTGACTGGAGTCCTTTTTGTGTCTTGGAAATAATCAGAGTGTCATCTGCAAACATGAGCAAAGGAATCTTCATGCCTGCTAAGGTGGGAGCGTCAGTGGGATAACTCTGAAAATACAACACTACCCTATTAATAAATAAAGAAAAGAGGGTTGGTGCTAAAACGCACCCCTGTCGAACCCCCTTTGCAATGGAAAACCTATCAGTAACACTCCCCTGCAGGCCCCAACGTACCTGTGCATAATTAGAGTCATGTAATGTGACTAAAATGGCCAATAGTTCCAATGGCATGCCCTGTTCTGCAAATGCTTTCCACATCTTGGTGCGTGGGACCAGATCGAAAGCCGACTTAAGATCAATAAAAGCCGCGTAAATGGTACCCCCTCCTATAATTACCACTCGCCAGTAAATTAAAATAAACCTAAAAACCTGGTCAATGGTACTGGTATGTGGTCGAAACCCCACCTGTAGAGGAGACAGGATGTCAAATTCATCTATCCAGGCCTGAATTCGACTTAATACCAGCCTAGCTGTAACTTTTGAATACAATCAATGAGGCTTATAGGCCTGTAATTGCCTGGATTGGAGCGGTCCCTTTTCTTAAAGATTGGGAGAACTTCCACTCCTGACCATGTATCAGGCATGGGGGCACCACTGGCAATGGCATTTGCGAATAGCTGGATATATGTTACCCAGTTCGTTTTATCATACAAAAACAAGTCAGCTGGAATACAATCCAACCCAGGCGCCCTACCTCTCGGAACAGATTTTAACGCGATTTCCACCTCTTGCTTAGTAAAATGCAGAGAGGGGTTAAAAGAGGGCATTTTAAACTGTTCTGGGTCAGGTTCCGTGACTGCGAACTGGGCCTTATAGTGGGATACCCACATCTCGGGGGCTACATGGTTAACTGGAGCTTGGCTCAAGTTACCATTGCCCCATTTCACAAGATGCCAGAAAAGCGCCATGTTTCTCCCTTTACTGGCCTTGAGCAACTCATCCCAGTGTTGCTCATCCCAGTCCCTTTTAGCTTGCTGTTGGACTAACTTATACCCAACCCTTGCCCTTTTAATATCTCCCATGTTCTTCAATCTTATTGCCCTTGCTAGGGTTCTATAAGCCTCTCTACAAGATTTCCCATACCATGCGGTCACCTTAGGGCCAGAGTTTTCTGATGGTTTTTTGCCTTAGTAATAAAAAAACCTTTGAGCTTATTAAATAAATCATTATGGACCTGTAAAACCATTAAATTAACTTCCTCTTGTGTAATACAATTTTGGATGGTAGCTATTGCACATGCCACCAGCTCCTTCATCTGCTCCAAGTGCGCTTCATTATTAATAACTTTAGTCCATTTGACTCTCCTTGTATTGTGAAAGGCAGCGAGTCTTCTAAGACCCTCAATGCTGCCCAGTGCAGGGTTCCACCTCTAATTCACTTTGGGTTCGCTATCAAAATAATGAGGCAAGCGCTGGAAACTGGAAGACAAGAAAAAGGTTTATTTCTCATGAGGAGATCACGTCAACTGCAGACACCGGGATGTCTGAGGGAAGTGTTCTGCTGATAACTCCTTTGGCTCTTCCTTTTATACAGGTTTGACACAATGCATTTGTTTTGTCAACATGGTTACACAAGCTTGGGGTCCCGCCCCGGGCAGATCTAAGAGTCCGTACTGTTGATAAAAACAGGTCCCATTGTTGGTAACAACAAGTCTTGCTGTTTGCAGTGCAATAAATCATGTTGCAAGAGTCTTTTTGGTGTTTGGAACCTGTTTGTGTAACTAGGTGCAGTGAGGGGTAGAGTGTCCAAAGGTTTGCCTGAAAACAGAGATGAGAGGAAAAACGAGTTTGTGGCAGCAAGTGGCGCTGAGGTTTGTTGTGGCAATAGAGTTTATAGCCCCCAGCACACATACCAGGTCGGTCAGAGGGTCAGAGGGATGCTAGTAAGGGCAGGGTGAAACAAAGGTGACCAACAGAGTACAAAATGGCTGTGATAGATTAAAATGACTGCAACTTATGTGCACATAGAATTCCACCAGACAAGATGGCACAGGTAATGTTCATGATTAGCATTTTGCTTTTAACAGTGGCCCCTTTGAACATAACTAGCCAGCTTGTCAGTCTATTTCGATCTCCGTAATGTCCCGTATCTCTTGATCATACATTACTCTCATTTTTGTTAGCTGAGTGTCCATAGTCTTAGGGTGCAAGGTAGTTATGCAAAGAGAACACAAAGGTGGTATACAGTGTATACCCAAACAACAACCACATATTGTCAATAATGGGACCAATAGAATCATTGATATTTGCCAACCCCACTCCTTCAAGATGCCCCAAAGCCAACTTCCAATTGTCCAAGTCTCTGATCCTTGATGAATTTCTGAAGATAGTCTATGGAGATGTTCGATTGCTTCATAGACAGAAGGTGAATTATCAGGAATGTATACACAGCAGCTGGCACCGATGATGCGGCATGCTCCTCCACGGTCCGCTAGTACCACGTCCAGGACCATGCGATTTTGCAGGGTAACCAGACGGATCGCTTGGAGCTCAGCAGTGTTGTTGGTGAGGATGCCAGCAGTGACGTTCAGGGCGGTCTCTACCACTTGGAACAGATGTCTGATGGCTCGGCTGTTTGCCATCGGACCCCATAGCGGGACGAGCCCTTTTGCTGCGTCGAGGAACTGTGATGAGGCAGAGTCTGCTTGATCAATGTCTTTAGAACGCTTTTCTCGATGATGCTCTGCAGGGGCTGTGTAGGTTGGTGGCAAAACAAAGGCAATGTAGCACGTGCCCCCCAGTTTCTTGGGAGCCAGGTGTAGGCTTTGGTTCCACAAACAAAGTACATATTGGGTGATGCAACAAGCGCTGGGGGTTGGCAGTGTTCAAAGTCCTTACAATGCTACAGGTGCTGTGACCCACATTCTTAGTCCCACGGCCTTCAATGCATACAAGGCCAGAGACGTTCACCACAGATAGGGCCACAGTCAGTGTTGCAGCAGTTCTTTTCTTCAGGTAGGAAAATGTGGCTCTGTTAGGATTATTGAACACTTGCATTTCCACTCGTTCTTTGGAGGGGACATTAATCTGGAATGTCGCATTGAAGGTGTGAGGGCAGAAGGGGCGGCTGTCCTTCCTGTTTTGTTTCGCCAGAACTCGTTGTAGAACTGGGCGATTGTTCCGTCGGAAGTGGCATTGTCTTTGTAACTTTCTTGTAGGAGCATCATCCAGGCAAGGCAAGATCCGTGAATAGAAAAGGGCGAAGGGATGAAAGGGATGGAATGTTCAGTGGCATGTGGTAACAGCCCACAGACCCAACAGTTGGTAGCATTGGTGGCAAGATTGTGCTGGTGCAACATCTGCACGAAAGAATTATTCCAGAATTCTTTGCGTCGTTCTCGGAGATGTGGCGGTAGTGATACCAGGTAGTGTTCTTTCTTGGTGGTTGGTTGCATGGTGAGTGACAATGTTCTGTATGCAGGGGCATTCTCTTCAATGATCCAGAGTGCGACCATTAGCAGGAGACAGGTGAGAAATGCGGCTACAAGTGCCATTGTCTTTATGCTGTGCAGGTTAGCAGTCTTGGTGTCTTTGCGGTGGTTTTGCAGGTGTTCAGTTTCTTCCATCATCTTCGAGGAGCTCAACAACTGTTAGGACCACAGACTTTTGTCTGGCGCTTTCCTGGTAGCGTTGTTTGACTGTGCTACCGATCTGAGACCTTGACTTAGTTGGTGGCCTGGTCGTTGGAGCTCCTCCTTTCGTCGATCTTAGGTTGTACCCTTTCCTGGATGGCACCGTGGGGTCGGGAAATTCTGATAGTTCGAGGGTGTCTTCTTGTGGGTAGCAACTCAGAGCTGGTCGGTCTCTCGCGAGTACTTCCTCTTGCACCTCCACCCCTTCACAGGTTGCCAGGGTTGGAGGGACTCGTTTGCAGTGGTGGGCATGCAGCCAGTTTCGTTTTCCTTCCACTCAGAGGGCAGTTCGGGTGGTGATCAGGACTTGCCAGGGGCCCATCCACCTAGGCTCCAGATTCTTCGTTCTTTGGAAGTTGCGAATCAATACATGGTCGCCTGGCTTTATTTCATGTCCCGGGCCCCTGGATACGTCAGGCAAGGCTTGCTGCACCTGTTGGTGGATAATTGTTAGCTCGTTTGTCAATTTATGCAAGTAATCCGACATTAATATGTTCGGGACATCGTTAATGGAGGTGGGTCTTGGTGCCACCCAATTGCTCATAGGCCTGCCGAAGACCACCTCATACGGGGTCAGTCGGTGTTTGGTTGGGGTGGAGCGCATCGATAACAATGCCAATGGGAGGGCATCGGGCCATTTCAACCCGGTCGTGGCAACTATTTTGGCTAGTTTTAGTTTCAACGTTGCATTGTGTCTCTCTACCAGGCCGGCTGATTGGGGGTGGAAGACGGCATGGAACTTTTGTTTTACCCCCAACCCTCTCAGTATGTTCTGTATCACCTCGGCTACGAAGTGGGGGCCGTTGTCGCTCCATAAAATTCTGCAAAGGCCGTATCGGGGAAGAATTCTTTCAGCAATAATTTTGCAGTGGCTAAGGCGGTATTGTCGCGGGTGGGATATGCCTCCACCCATTTGCTAAAAGCGCACACAACCACCAGGACATATTTTAGACCAAGGCATCTCTCTAGTTGAATGTAATCCATTTGAAGGATTTCAAAGGGGTGGTCAGGGACTCCAAACCCTCCCCGTGGTACTACTGTCCCCTTCCCTGGGTTGTGTTGTAGGCAGACTATACATTGTTGTACTAGGCGTTTTGCAGATTCTGCTATCTTGACGTTATGCCATACTCTGGTGAATAGTTCAATCATGGGGGTGGAGCCTATGTGTGCTGGTAAATGTGCCATGGTCAATATGGGGATGAGGTAGGCATTGGGTAACAGCCATTTATTTCCGTCTTTAGTTCTCCAGCAATCTTCCTCGTCTTTTAGTCCCACCTTTTCCCACTCGGTCAATTCGTCTTGTGTGCCTGTAGTCTGTCTGTCCCTTACAGTGGTCCTAGCATCAGTCCATCGTTCAGCTTGTGACCTGGTCACATACATTCGTGTCGTAGTTCTGTCTCCTGCCGTGGCTCGGGCAGTAACGTCTGCTAGTGCATTTCCCTGTCCAATGAGATCAGTCACTTTCCTATGTGCTTGGCATTTTATCACTGCTAACTTCTTGGGGAGGAGGACTGCTTGCGTCAAGGCGGAGACTAGATCTCCAAGCAGGATGGGTGTACCGTGTGAAGTCAGGAACCCTCTTTCTTTCCATAAGATCCCAAAATGGTGAACCACCCCGAAGGCATATTGGCTGTCGGTGTATATGTTAACTGTCATGTCAGTCGCTAAGATACATGCTCGTGTGAGGGCAATGAGTTCTGCAGCCTGGGCTGAACGTTGGGGAATACGGGCTGTTTCCAGAACGGTTCGGGCTGTGGTGACAGCGTATGCAGCTGAGGTGGTGCCGTCGGGGAGTTTGATGCACGAACCATCCACCCATAGTTCTCCATCTGGTTCTAGAAAGGCGGTGTCTCTGAGATCTATTCTACTCTTTGTTTGTTCATCGGTTAGTGTCACACAGTCGTGTAGTGGAGTCACGCTAGGATCATTTTCGGGTAGGGGTAACAGTGTGGCTGGATTGAGGGTGGTGCATCGCTTTAGGGTAATGTGCGGTGCTAGCAGGGTCAACTCATATCCTGTCAGTCGGGCGCTAGTCAAGTGTTGGGTTTTGGTCTGGTTTAGTAGTGTGTCGACTGCATGGGGTACTAAAACAGTGACTGGATTGGAGAGTACTATTCCTTCGCTCTGGCGTATCGATACTGCTGCAGCTGCCACAGCGCGCAGGCACGCTGGCAGCGCTCTGGCTACTGGATCGAGGGTGGCAGAGAAATATGCACAAGGGCGTTGTTTGTGACCAATTGATTGTGTTAGGACAGACAATGCACATCCTTCCCTCTCGTGCGTGTAGAGGAAGAATGGTTTGGAGTAATCCGGGGTTCCTAGGACAGGCGCTGAACAAAGGGCATTGCATAGTTCTTTAAAGGCTGACTGGCATTCGGGGGTCCAGGGGAGAGGTGAGGGGATGTCTTTAGCTAGGAGGGAGAGAAGGGGTTTGACAATGAGGCTAAAGTTCGGTAACCACTGTCGGCAAAATGAGGTGAGACCTATCAAAGAGCGGACTTGTTTCTGATCTTTGGGGACAGGGGTGTCTAGAATTGTCTGGATCCTGTCAGGCGTGAGTTTCCTCCTTCTTTGGATAAAAGGTGACCCAAATAGTTCACTTGTGATTTACAGAACTGCAATTTCTTTCGGGAGACCTTGTGACCATTCTCAGCAAGAAAATGGAGTAGTTTGATGGTGGCGGTGACGGCTATTGGTATGGTGTCCGCTGCTAGAAGGATGTCGTCTACATATTGTATTAGTGCCACTCCATCTGGCAATTGTATGGCGTCTAACTGTCTTTTAAGCGCCTGGCTATAGATGCTTGGGCTCTCAGTGTACCCCTGAGGTGCTCTGCAAAATCTGTACGAACGGGAGTTTAGGGTGAATCCAAATAGATAGCGGCTGTCCTTGTGTATAGGTATGGAAAAGAATGCGTTTTGAGGTCAATTACAGTGAAGGTGGTGGCAGTGGAGGGGATTAAAGTCAAGATTGTCGTGATGTCGGAAACTACTGGGTATTGTGGCACTACGATTTTGTTTATCTCCCGCAGGTCAATGATGAAGCGGTAGGCTTTTCCGTCTCCCTCTCCCTGTCTCTTTACAATCGGTAGTATGGGACTGTTACAAACGCTGCTTACTACTTCCTCTACCACCCCTGCCTCTACCAAAGAGTGTATGATCTCTGTCAGTGCCTTCTCACCCTCTGGCGATATTTTGTACTGCGGTACTTTCGGTAGGGTTGCGTCCTGTCGTATTGTTACGTGTACTGGGTCAATCATCATTCATCCTACGTCTGAATCAGCCCTAGCCCATAAGTGTGATGGCAAAGTGTCCAGTAGGGATGCGTCAGTCTCGGAGATGGGAAACATGTGCTGAGAAGGGTTCTCTATGGCGCTGGGGGTTGCCATACAGGACGACACCCACTCCGTCTGGTGAGCATCTGATAGTCGCATGGAAGTGTTTCAAAAGGTCGAGACCCATAATGGCGTCTGGGGTGTTGGAAGAGAGGAGGAATGTCGTTTCGACGCTATTGTTGTCAAGGTTAAAAGGGATCGGTCGGGACCAAGGGTTGGTGGAGGGCGTACCGTCAAATCCTATTGAGGTCACATGTGAGCCTGACAAGGGTGCACTTGGAATCAGTCGTTTGGATAGTGCACTACGTGTTGCTCCCGTGTCTACCAGAAATGGCGACTTTGTGCCCAGGACCTCAGCGGTAACATAAGGGCCTTGCTGATCAACATAGAGCTCGACTGGATCCCTCCCTTGCCCCTGGCTGTCCTATGCAAAGTCGTACGTATTGTCATAATCTGTCTGTTGGTACTGATTCTGTTTGGGATGGTCAAATGTGTTCACTCTTCCTGGCCTTTCCTCGCTTGCTTCACTCGCGTACCCTCTCCCACGTCCTCTTCCTCTCTGTCCACTTGCTATTTCCCTTGCCCCTCTGCCCCTACCAGCTCCTAACAAAGCCGGGCATTGGGTTTTCCAGTGTCCATATTCTTTGCAAAATGCACATTGATCCTGTCCTAGGTCTTGGCGTCCTACATATGATGTCGATGAATTGTTTCTAGGTGGCTGTACTCTAGGGGTATTCTGCTGGTATCCTCCCCTATATTGCTCCCTTCCTGTATTCGCCCCCTGGAGTTGTGCTACCATTACCCTTTCCTTCAAGTCCATCTTTTTCCTTTCTGTAGCCCTGTCATTTTCGTTTTTCTGATGCTCATAGTACTGGGCCATTTGGAGAATGGCCGCCGGTTTAGATGCTGCCCAACTACTTTCGCTGGCTTGTAATTTCTGGGATACATCTGGCAGTAGTCCTTTGACATAGTTCTGCACAAATAAGTGGTGTCGGGTTGCGGTGGACATATCTTGTCCACTGTAATCGGAGAACACCGTTTCAAATCTGGAGAAATACTCTGAGACATCCTCTTGTGGTTTCTGGCGGCATGCGGTTACTATGGACCAGTCTATCTTTTCTCTGGGATCAGCGTTTTCACTTTCTGCACTATTTTGTCAGGGAGGTCCAATATTGCTTTAACCGGTTTTTGACCAGGGTTCCGCTGTTTATCTAATGTGTTGAGTTGTTCCCAGGTATGACCAAGCAGTTCGGTATGGTCTATTTTCCTAATCTGTTTCCACACATCTGCTGGCAAACATAACCCGAAGAACAAGTCTATGTCGGCAAGTGTCATTATTGTTGATCCCAGAGCGGTACCTAGCTCGGTGTAAAAGGCGGTGGGGTTCTTTTCGTAAATCCGGTAAAGATTTACGGAACGTCAAAATGTCCTGTCTGTCCCATGGTTGATACACCCAATTGTAGACCACCCTTCCTCTAGCGTCTTGATGGTTCATATCGTCATGAGTCCCTTGTCCTCTAGGAGGTACCCAATAAGGGGCAGCTTCTTTTATCGGCATCATGCTATCTGGTTTTTCCACTGGGGGTCCTGCTATCTTAGATGTCCTGTCCTTATCTATCCGTCCTCGTTCCACGAGGTGACGGAATACCTCCAGTGTGGATGAAAAGAGTTCTGTAAAATCATTGTCGCCTTCATCTCCGGTGTCTACCTTCCTATAGAGAGCCACTAGCCGCTCGGGCCCTACATCTTGGTACTTCTCTTCATATGCAGTAAGAGTGTGGTAACAGAGACGTACAATAAAGTATCGTTTGTGGTTTTCAACATAGGAGTTGCATATGTCAGTTACATACTCTTCTGTCTCCTTCCTATCTATGAGGGATTTAACTATTTTATCAATGCCTGCTCGCTCATTTTTACTTAATCGCGGGACCCTGGGCGCTCCTTTTTCTTTTGATCCTACCTCTACCACTGTATCCTTTGATGAGGCATTTGGTGTGGGTGACTCGGTGGGAGCAGAGGCGGTGGAGACTGAGGCGATCGTGCCATCTCCGGCTATACTTTGGTGGTCCTGGCGTTGTGCTACGGGATGAGTAGGGGCGTAAGGGGGTGGCATGTATATGATTGGGGGACCTAACAATAAATCATCATCTATCCTTTGTTTTGCTGGTAACTTGGGGTAAAGAGTCGAGGGCGTACTAACAGGGCATTGACCTGATATTTTTGATTCCTGTTCCTTTTTATCGATTTCCTTTTCTTTTAGTTTTTCTTCTAATCTTTTACAGGCTTGGTAAGCTGATTTTCGCGTTTCTTTATCTTGTCTAGCTTCGTCCCTTTTCTTTCTTTGAGCTGCCTCTTTTCGCCATAAACCAAAACTGTCAAACATGGCTGGTCTAGTTTTCTTTTGTGGAGAGCTAATTCTAACGTTTCTATTTTAGCGGGATCGAAAGATCCCGTCAGTGGCCACTGATTTACCAGGTCCTTCCTAGTGTATTTATGCCATAGTTTGCTATAAGCTACGGTGGCTAATCCATACTTTACGTACATGTCCTTGTTAGGGGTGCCTTCTGGCGGTGCCGGCTGACTGACCTCTAACGAACGGTCGGGTCCAAAACAATTACAATCAAACAATCTAGAGAAAACAGGCATGACGTATTTATCGGTCAAAAATGAATATCTCAATCAATCAATTTAGACAAAAAGTCTGCACTACCTGTCCTTTGCTGCCTGCAAAGAGAGAGAATATTTCTATTCTTCGTTGTTTGCAAGCAGGGAAATGTCGCAAATAACTCAATATCAAAAAAAGGAATACTAGTATTTCAATCAAACTATTCAATCAATCAATTAATTTAAGTCGTTTTTTCACGACCTTACCCGGACCGTATGGACAGTTCTTCGTCTTCCCCTTCCAGCGCCTGGTTGTCCTCTCACTCCAACAATCAATGCGGCGTTCCTCTAAGGTCCCAGTCAGGACCGCAGGTCACTCGAGAGAGGTCCGTTCGGAACCGGTGAAGTTCAGTCGATCAGCAGCCAGACAAGGGTCTTCTCAGGCAGGTATACCCCAATTGTTTAGTCGTTCACTCCATCGTTAGGACCTCTCTACCGGACCCACGCGTCGCTGATGGGCCCCTACGTTTGGCCGCCAATTTGTGAAAGGCAGCGAGTCTTCTAAGACCCTCAATGCTGCCCAGTGCAGGGTTCCACCTCTAATTCACTTTGGGTTCGCTATCAAAATAATGAGGCAAGCGCTGGAAACTGGAAGACAAGAAAAAGGTTTATTTCTCATGAGGAGATCACGTCAACTGCAGACACCGGGATGTCTGAGGGAAGTGTTCTGCTGATACTCCTTTGGCTCTTCCTTTTATACAGGTTTGACACAATGCATTTGTTTTGTCAACATGGTTACACAAGCTTGGGGTCCCGCCCGGGCAGGTTGTCACACAAGCCCAACAGTAATTCTCTTCCCACCCAGGTCAAACAGACAATCTTATCTTGCAGCTGGACCTTGCTTCAGGGTCTAAAACATGTGAGACCGGCCAGATCTAAGAGTCCGTTCTGTTAATAAAAACAGGTCCCATTGTTGGTAACAACAAGTCTTGCTGTTTGCAGTGGAATAAATCATGTTGCAAGAGTCTTTTGGTGTTTGGAACCTGTTTGTGTAACTAGGTGCAGTGAGGGGTAGAGTGTCCAAAGGTTTGCCTGAAAACAGAGATGAGAGGAAAAACGAGTTTGTGGCAGCAAGTGGCGCTGAGGTTTGTTGTGGCAATAGAGTTTATAGCCCCCAGCACACATACCAGGTCGGTCAGAGGGTCAGAGGGATGCTAGTAAGGGCAGGGTGAAACAAAGGTGACCAACAGAGTACAAAATGGCTGTGATAGATTAAAATGACTGCAATTTATGTGCACATAGAATTCCACCAGACAAGATGGCGCAGGTAATGTTCATGATTAGCATTTTGCTTTTAACAGTATCATTAGTAAGCTGCACTTTCTACAGAGGCACTCACAGGTGCCTGACACTCAACAACAGGATATCCTTTAAGCTGCATAGATAGTACTAGGGATTGTGGTCACTTTCGGTCCGCTCCTGAACTACCATATCTGTTAGGGAGGGCCAGAATTCCTTATTAAGAAAAATAAAGTCTATACGACTACTTCTCAGCCCATTATTATAGGTATGCATACCCAGCTTATCGGAAACGGACCTCCCATTAACAGCCCTGACCCCCCGTTCCAGACACAACACTTTCAACTGCAACGCTGCTTCAGTCCATTTTTTGATTGGGGGAAGGTCCAGGGACGGAATGTCCCACTGAACATCCTCCTCTGTGCTAAGATCGACGTCATTATTGTCTAAGGGTTCAAACGAACAGTTGAAATCCCCAGCAATAATTAGGTTACTCACACCTTTATACTGATCTAAAAAAGTGTCTAGAAGCGCAACAGTGCTAGAAGCTTTTCCACCTGGCAGCCCTCTCGCGTATACATTAATAATCAGCAGATCAGGGACAGTGGGCATCTGTAATTTAATTATTAAAATATCCCTGCTATCAATATACAATTCCTCTACCTTATAACGAGATGACTGTCTTACCCAAGTGATAAGGCCCCCCATGGGACTTCCCCTCTGACCCCCCTGAGCTGTTTTCGAAAAATTTAAAAACCCTGTCGACAAACGTGATCCATGGACCAGGTTTCCTGAAAGGCCATAATATCATGGCCTTCAATAAATGCGGACCATTCAACTGAGGGTAACTTTGACAAAAGCCCTGCTATGTTCCAAGATGCTAGCAGTAGATTTGGTTTGAGGGGACTCTCGTTTATACTGTTGGGGATAGGCTGATCATTAGTTAATTCTCCCTCTCCCAAATAAATGTTGGTCTGGCAGAGTCTGTCATTCCTAGCTTCACCCACTGTATGATCGCCCCCACGGGTAACCCCCCTCTGAACGGTTGCCTTTGATACTTGGGAAACTCCTGGTTTGTGATTATCTACCTCTGGATCGACCACACAACTCTAACCATTTTAAACACTTTTTAAAGGTTTTTCATTTAAAAGTGTCCTTTTTCAAATGTATATTTTTGGACTTTGGCCTTTCACACTTACATTTTCAAATTTTGCACCAAATACTAAACATGACTGGGTTTCAGAGCCATGTTACATGAAGTCTTAAATACCATAGGAGCTCAGGTGTTTTCCTATAATTTAGTTCCTTTAGTTCTCTTTTATTTCTTTATGTTCATATCAGTCGATCATGGATTACCTTGATATCTTCTTGCTCTCAAGCTTGTCAATTCTGCTGTAAATCCTGCTGGTGTTCCTTGCTTGGTCCCGAGCTTCGTTTAAATTGCTATTCCTCCATTTGTTCTTTCTTCGTTGCTATTGCCACATACTTGCAGTGTTTTACATTCTACTTACCGTTACAAACAATGCCCCTGTTCTGCACCCACTGTTGATCAAGACTGTGGTCTTTAGGTGCAATATTGGAAATATCTTTAATTTACTTTATTTCGATTAGCAAAAGCAATCATAAAAGTACAATAACAACATCAATAAATCTGTGACCAATATTGGAAATTTCAATTATTAATACAATCCTTTCTAAATGATAACTTATTTTTTAAACAAATCACAAATATAATAATACGCAACATGCGTCTAACACTGTGACATATTCAACGCAAACAATGCTATAAGGAGTAGGAAGGGAAAAGATAATTTCATTTAATTAATAGAATAATGTAAATAGCAATTAAAAACCATTTAACTAACTTGAAATTTAATAATACAGTTACTTGTATTGCAGGTGTGTTGTCCATTCTTTCTGTGGTATTCTTAGGAGAAGAGGAGTTAGGAAATTTGCTTTACTAATCTTTTGTTTTTTAAATTAAAAATTAATGAAACTGTTTATTGCTTTCCAATGGGAGATTTATGCCCTGGTGGTGGAGATCTGCGCAAACAGGCAGAAAATTAAACAATAATAACTCTTCAGCCATCAATTCCGTTGTAGAAATCTCCGCTTACTTAATTTATTGGAATGGAGATTTATCAGTCTACATTTAGGGCCTTATTTCGTTGTCGGGCGGACCAAGAACATTGCAGATACAGGTCCGACCGATCTCATGTCGGCAGTCCCGACCGCTGAATTTTGATCCAACCGTCTGTATGGGAGTTTGTGCTGCAGTAGGAAACTGTCTGCAGCACAAGCTCTCATACAGAAAAGAGAGTTTGTGTTTATCCCTGCACCACGTGGCAGGCACCTCACAGTGCCTGCCACACAGTGCAGGGATGAACAGATGGGGAAACCCTGCCGGAAACTGACATCGTAATCCAGATGGCGTAAAACGTCGTCCATAGGGATTACGTGCCAGTTCTGACTGGCAAACGGGCTCCTTGAGCCCATCAGAGGCCAGCCGGAATGTCCGGCCGGTTTCAAAACCGACAGCCTCCATTGTAATGAGGCTGTAGGTTTTGAAGCCGCGATGAGGTCTTTAGTTGTAAATGTATGCATGGAAAGAGTGAATTCAATCCCTGAGGAGATTTATACCTAGGTGTAGGGTTAGTTCTACACATGAGGAGACTTACACATGCAAACCTAAGTTTGTGAATAGGACCCAATGAGAACAAGCAACAGCACGGTTACCCGTTTAAAAAAGTAGTCCCGAAATGGATGAAAATGGCCTCTGCGTATGCTCAAAAAGTAATTGGGCAGTGTGCTCTTGGAGACCCAAACACCAGACGGTGCATAACGCATGCATGCCTTTGACAAATGGGGAGACTTAAAAATGGAGTGACGATGGTGCTGGCTTATGGGAAGCAATGGGAAGCCTATGGGCGGGGCTTTTAGCCCAGAATAGATACAGCATGTCTTGGTTCGAGACAGCCCATGCGTGCCGTCTAGAGCCGAGACCTTAAAACAGGTCTAAAGCCAGCAATTTATATGAGCTCCTTACAGGATTAACTTGACAGTATAGGGACAGTTGCAAATGTGAAATGTGGAACAGACTCTTTTACAATTTATTAAGAAATGCATCCAGCACAAGTGCTACCATGGTCCCTAAATTCTTAATGACCGCCAAACCAAGCAGATGTCACAAGGGGTCACAAGGAGAACCACATTAGGTCAAGCAATCGTGACCAATTATTTTCAGGGACATGCAATGTGCAAATTGGATGTGTCCAAGATAAAAACATCAATAAGGTGCAAGAAAAGGCTGCTTCCATGCTGTTGATCTATAATCTTACTGAAAATTTGGATAGTTCAGTACAAACATTTTGAGATGAAACCCACTTGCGAGGAGATTCATGAGGCAGAATACGTTTTAATGATACTCAATGTTCTGTTTGTTACCAGCTTCAAAACTAGGCTAAAGAAATAGATTTTCTAAAGAGCAAACATATATTTTTTAAAGTGTGTACAATCCACTGTTTGTGCTGCACACTACAATGTTGTTCTCTAATGATGATGATTCAGACTTCCGCAAGTCTGACACCGAAAACCTTTTAGTAACGTTGATGATGCAGTGACAGATTTGGCTCCAAAATGGGTAAAGCGCAAGGGCCCTACACAGAGTTTTGTTGCACATACCATACTTTATACAGTGAGAAAATATATACATGGGTGGTAAGAGGATAATACATGAGCAATGCAAAGAACAGTGATGGATCTCAAGGGGTGTGTAGTTTGTGCTCTTCCATGACCTAATCAGTGTCAGGCGGCCATTTGATGGTGATGGTGTTTCCCCTGTGGTTGACAAAGCGCCCAAAAAACTAAGGGGCATATTTACAAGCCCCTGGCGCCAACTGAGCATCACTTTTTGTGATGCTTTGGTGGCGTTGAGCCATTCCCCATATTTACAAAGTGGCGCTAAGCCACTTAACGCCACCTTGTAAATATGCCCCTTTCCACTGCAGTCTGCTGCGGCAAAGGGGCGGGCAATGGGTGTTGCTGTGGGCGTTCCACCGCAACACCCATTGCTTTTTGATGCTTCCCCATATTTACAAGGCTGGGGCAGCGCCGCAAACTAAGGTCAGGTAATACCTGGTCTTAGAATGGTGATATGAGGAGAAATTAATAATTTCTCCTTGTTTTTTGCTCTTTCCTTGTGCTGCATTCTGCAGCACACATGGAAAGAGCAAATCGCCATTATTGATTGTTTATGTGCAGGAAGGTGTCCCTTCCTACACATAAATATTCGCCCCTGCGGCTCAGGCAGCCTTGTAACATGGCGAAAGGGTGCCGGCGCTAGGCAGCTTTTTTAGTGCCAGCGCTAGGGCAAAAGTAGGGGTGCGCCATATTTTTGTAAATACGGTTCATCCCTGCGTTTTGAAAATGTCAGAGCGCGGCGTTACCAAATTTGGCGTGACACCACGCTCCGGCATTTTCTTGTAAATATCCCCCTAAGTTTCCTGTATTAGTGTAATGGTAACAGATGTGCTGACGGGAGATACCTCGAGAGGAGTTTGAGAAAGAAGGATTCCCGCCAGGTGTGTCTCGGAGGATTGTTTAGGACTGAACCGGGAGCGCGAGAGAGGATACCCGACAGCTAGGCAGAATTCTACGTAGGGGATCTGCAGGAAAAAGCATACCCACAAACAATAATGCAGATTAAATGCAGGCAATAAATAAAAGTCATGCAAATGAGCCCTCCTATTGGAACATATAAACATGCATTATTACTTTTTCATCAGTAGTCACAGTCAGTGAGGACAGTCCAAGAACCCACTCACAGATTGCATATTTCGTTGTTTTATGATAATAATTCTACACTCTTGGCTGTTGTCGAAGACTAGGGACTAGGCATATTTTTTAGCGACTAACATAAAGACAGTGATGACTTTTGCAGCCCCGCCTACTAGGCCTGGCCCATTAATTCCCTCCTTCATCCAATCATGCCAGGTGCGAGGTATTCTGCATAAAATGAATTTCTTGTTGTCTATCTCTTTAAACTTAAACTTCCTTGTGTTGACTGTTGAACCCCATGCTGCACCTCCCTATGTCTTTGATGTTGATCTTTTGAATCTTAAGATTTATGCCTGACTTACTGATTGTAGGGAAGAGGTGTGGCGCCCCGGCCAGGGTGACTGACACTGGAATCTGGGGCTCACGGTTCAATCACCGGCGGCAGGTCAGCACAGCACCATGTGACTCTGGGCAATAGCTTGCTTAATCTTCCTGACGGCCCCCAGCGCCGGGATGCCTTCGGGTAGCTGTTCACGCTTTACAAATACTGGATTTACATTGTTTCACCAAGAAGCAGGTCGCCAGTTATTTGTTTAATATAAGCAAGGAAGAGGGGGAGAGGATGAGGACTAACGGCCAGAGCTGCCGACTTTGGAGCCCCGGAACCGGGTTCGAGTCTTGGCAAGGACGCTCAACATCCTGTGATTCTGGGCAAATCACTTAATCTCCCCGTGCCTAACAAAAGTGAATGTGTCCTTGTGTAACGTAACTGGTGCTCATGAAAAGCGCTCCGATACCTTCGGGTCAAGTTCGCGCTATATAAAACTGCAAAAAAAATTCATAAGACAATTTACCTGCTGTCCTTGGTTTTACCATCCCTCACTCAGACTTCCTTCTCTGGGAGGACTCGCCAGATTTTATTCGAATTATATTATTTTATGAACAGTTTACACACCCTGCATCCTCTTCACCAGGCAGCAGTGTTTGGCAGCATTTAAAGGGCCCAGTGGAAGGGTCAACAAACTCCAGTAACCCTCAGTAATGCAAGAGGTCTGTTTCCTTCATTAGATTAGGATCTCCTGAGATTGGTAGCTAAAGGCAAGTGTAGGAAGTAAGAAATCAAAAAGGGGACAAGGAAGGAAATGTTTTTCTCTCCAAGACCCTGCCCAGGTTTTGTGCTAAGTGCACCCATGGGAGCTATTATATGGCTTTTTTCTTTTTCTTTAATCGTATTCATAGACGATAACAGTAGAAAGAAATCCGTGCCCATACATTAGCCACTGTGTGAAAAGTATCAGTCGTAGTTGTAGAGAAAAAAAAACATAACTTTCAACATTCCAATGCCCATTCAATTCATGTGCGGTGCATTTCATATTTGTCGTCTTTCCATCACCAGTTAAATTTAGAGACATAGGTTGTATGTACAGTGTGTATTCAAATTACACCCAGTTAATCTTACTCATTAAACAAACAAGCCATTCAGTTTCCTCAGAAAAAAATCTAAAGTTAATGTGACACAACAAGCAATAAGCAAATTCCATGAGTTTATGGATAGTATGCGGAATACACACAGAGTAACCGGAAGTTTCAAAACAACAAAAATTATATTTATCTATTAATTTATTATGAGCATCAATTAACATTTTGACAACAATATTGTACATTAGGACAAGTTAGTGTTAAAATGCATTGTCAGAGCCACTGAAATTATGCGATTTTGCAGCTAGGGTGTTTTCCATATAATTATGGATTTGCCATATTCCCGGATAATCCATCATCTGCTGCATAATCTGCAGATTTTATTTTTAAAAAGCGTCTTGCTCAAACGGAGCAAAAGTTACAAAAAATGCGGCAACACATTGCTGAGCAGCAGCAGGCTCTGTGCAAAAGTTTATTTGTCCTTGCTTTGTGGATTATTGCTGTGTTTGTGTCAGGCTGATAATAATGAGGGAAAACATTTGCCCAGATAGTGATGACCGATGTTCCCTGTAGGGTGTGCGCACCCTGCTTTCTTGAAGCGCCCAGAGTCTATCGTAGAGCGTGCAGGTCAATCCAGAAACATTAAAGGCATTTGGTATCTAAAACTTTAAATGCACGTCTCTAAAAAAGGCGCAAGTGTGTACTGCAGTATGCCTGTTGCTGGATGGCATGCACACCAAGGAAGATAAAGGAAGGGGGGAGGATGTGGCCTAACGGCTAGAGCACCCGACCTCGAAGCTGGGGAACCGGGTTCGAGTCTCAGCAGGGACGCTCAACATCCTGTGATTCTGGGCAATTCTCTTAATCTCCCTGTGCCTACCAAAAATTAATGTGTCCCTCTGTAACATAACTGGTGCTCATGTAAAGTGCTCTGATACCTTCGGGTCGAGTTCACGCTATATAAAACTCTGGAAAAAAGAAGAAAAAACAGCTGGGAGGGGGCCAGACATGTCCTGCACTGTGATGGGAGCAAGCTGTGTGATTGAGGAACATGCAGTGGCGGGGAGGCCTTCTGAAAGAATTGAAAGGTCGCTCTGCTGTTTGTTTCACAAATACAGGTGCAAGAGCCATACATTAAGAAGTAGAGTCAAGATAGGTTTATGGTCTCCTTGGTTGCCAAGAAAATGCTAGAGGTGAATGTAAATCATGCAATAAACACCATGTAGGAATATGAGAAAGCCTTTCCAAAATTCAAGAAAGTGAATGTTTTACTGTTTCACCTTAATGCATCAGGTCACATCACTGAGAGACATTTATTAAAAGTGATCGTTTTTTAAAAAGAGCTTGGACACATTCAGGCCTCTCACTCTGAGAACAAATCAAGAGGCAAGTCAGTTGTTTTGTGCACCCAGTATGTAGCCTAGATTCTTATTCTACCTGAAGCAACATTATAGTCTATTAAATAAACACACAAGAGGATTTTGTGCAGCTCACATACTGAACTCATGTATTTGAAGGTGCTTTAATATGTCATAATGCAGACAAAGGAGGCGCAGTGAAATGAAATATTTGCATAGAATCTGGTGCTGGAATTGGAAAACAAATACTATGGGCACGTGGAGCCATCCACTGTCTCCCAGGCATAAGGGCCCCATAATAGTCCCAAAGCAAATACCATAATACAATAATACACACGTATGCCTCCACCTGGTCCAGGTACTATTCCTATCTGAAGAATAAAGTCACTGATGTCTAAGCCTGGGCGTAGTTCGCGAAGTAGCGCTACGCGAAGCTACGCAAAGTGCAGTTCGCAATACGCGAGCTACGCGTAGCACTACGCGAACTGCGTAGTGCACTGTTCCGCAATGATTGCACAGTGCCGGATGCTTGTCCGCACTGTGCAATCATTGAAAACGGCATCTTGCACAGTGCAAGCTGTCTTTACTGCCGCCGAGTAGATTTTTACTCGAGCGGCAGCTTTCTCAACGCTGACTGGTAGTTTCTCATCGCGAGCGGTCGCGAGCATACGCGACCACTCGCAATGAGAAACCTGACCTCCCCGCGTTGAGAATCTCGCCGGGATGTTTATTTTCCACGCTCGCGATCGGCAACTTGATGTTGCTGATCGCGAACGAGGAAAAAGTCTCGCCGGGATGAATCATTTTGCTTGCTCGCGGTCGCCAACTTGACGTTGAGGACCGCGAGCAAGCAAAAATGACCGCTGCACTACGCTACGCTACGCGTGTTTGCACTGTGCTACGTGCACTCGCGATGCAGCGAAGTAGCGCAAACTCTCGCAAACTACGCGAGCGTAGCGTAGTGCTTTGCCCAGGGTTACTGATGTCACACTAGATGACGTACACTGGTCGTTTTCAACAACATTCACTGATGCAAAGTTGGGGAGGAAGTACAAAGGAGCTGTGCCACTGGATAGGAAGAAATAGTTCATGTTGACATGTTTCAAACAGTGACCACACTGCACACCACTTATCCAAGTCGCACAAACACATCTCACTCATTTGTGGAAATCTTCCTTTCCACATGTGCATCACGCAGTAAGATCCCTAAGTGGTTTCCTAGGGAGCCTTGCTCATCTCATCGTGAGGAAGTGGAAGGTAAGGAGTGAGATAAGCTTTAGCATCTTGTTGTGGTGGAACAGACTTGTCTTCTGCATCCCAAAAGAGAACATCAACAATTGAGAATGCTAAATGTCTCTGACTGTGAGAAAATAGAATGGAACTCACTCTGTATAGTGTCTGAGGCTGGGCCCTCCCCAAAACACAGAGCATTCACTCCCCTGATGTCCATGTACCACCCAGGTTGGTGACACTAAAGTAGTGACCTGAATTGCAACATCGACTTATTGAAAATCAGATTGGCTACAATCTGATTTCACCAACACACGAGTGCAGGACGTAATGGAAAGGTATGGGTTATGTGTGTTGTGTGCAACAACGGCCATGCTCCAAGACGTCTTCAGACTATGCTAGGCTCACAGCATACGAACAGGAGCTCAACATCAAGCTTTGGACACATGACACACGAAAGACACCAGAATAAAATTCTGCTAAAGGCAAATCAAACCATGGAAGAAGGTAGACAAATCAATTGACATTAAACATTGTAAGAATCATCAAAACCTTGAGATGACTTCCTAGATATCCTTACCTCAACATACAGTTAAATACAAAAATCTCCCTCAAGTATGAAACACAGTGTAATCCAAACACAGCCACATTAGTGCTAAGGAGGAGAAGAACTGAGTCTAATAACCTATTAAAGAGTTAACAGGGCTGTCAAAATGACAAGAAGTCAATTTTCTATGAATTTACTGATTCAGATGTCCATGTGAACCATTAGCACAATATATCTACTGTGCATCTTAGCCTTATTAATGTAAAGTGCAGAACCAAGCATACTGCTGGAGTGTATTCACTGTAGAAAGTAGTCGTTCATATAGGTGTGTGATCTAATAAATTTCATTATAATGTTATAAATTGTAGTTCTCGTACTTTTACATTTGTGCATTTTGAGTTATACTGTTTTTACTGAAATTTCATTTTTATGTACTCATGTGCTCATCTATTAAAGTTTTGCCTTTATTCTGTAATCGAAGGTGCACATATAATCATGTATTTACAGTGTACACTTACTGTTTTATTAAGTTAGCTTAACCAAAGCCCTTAAGCCTTTGGTCTTTAATGTTTGATATTCAATGTGAAAGTTCTGCCTGCGCTGCAATGTTTTTAGGTCTCGCCTGAGCCAGCGCATGCGCTGGTCTGGCGAGACATTTAGTAGTGGGTTTCAGAAATGCGACCACAAGCTTTTGCTTGTGGCCTAAAGCTTGCGTGCATGTGCGCGTGAACGCGCGCAGCCGCCATCTGCCTTATCTCATACAGTTAGGAGCCGTCGTGGCTCATTAAGTGCTTCGCGCGCAGCGCCGCGCGCACACAACTCCCTCCGCCTCTCTCTCCCGCTGCAGCCCCCATCTATGCAGCGCGAGTGCGCGCTTGCTTTTTTCATTCTGGTGTCCATAACTTTGTTCCCTGTCCCTCTTGATCCGTTTGCGTCTTTTTTTCCTCTCCTTTCCCGGTTTTCATCGTTGCTCTTTGCCTGAATCGTCAGTGTAGCGCCACTGCTAGCCTCTGCCCCCATCCTTCGCTCTGTCGTGGCAGACTGTTGAAATGTTAGGGCCCCATAAAGCCACACTGTATGTCTGCCAAAGGGTAAGTGCCTTTCCAGAGAGCAACATTGTTTAAATTTCACGTTCAAACGCACAGTTCCACATGCATGTGTTCTGCAATAGTAAAGTTAGCAACGTTGGAGCTCTCTTGGATTTCTAATTGTACATTTTCCGCAGCACTGCTTTTTTGTGAATCCCTTGAAAGTTGGAAATCTTCTCCAAGTGTAGGTGAAACGCAAGTCGGAATCTACTCCAAACGTACCGAAGTAGATTTCCATTTTTTGAAAGCTCAACTTTGTGATTTAAGCCCACTATTTCGTACATGGCAGTATCTGCCTTTAACGCAGTGCTCCTGTAAGTGGGTGAAATGTTTTGATTGGAGTACATTCACACGTTTTTTGCACCGCAAAGAGAAACCAAGAAATGCGGCTACTAAGTGAGAAGATAGTGGCACCAAGTGTCTCAAAATAATGGAGTGATTGTCTTTCCTTGCACCGCGTCCCTCGCTTATAGTCCTGTTGTAGTGTTGAATTCATTTTATTTTCAGCTTGTTTTTGGGAACTGGGAAAGCATATCAAACACAGTGTGTTTTTATACTCCAGGGGCCTTATGATGGTCCGAGTCCCTGTTTAGGTCTCGCCCTGAAGCTAGCGCTTGCACTGGTCTGGGCGAGACATTTTGTAAGTGGGCATTTAGAAATGCGACCACTTTTTTTTGGGCTTGCCTAGAGCGTGCGAGTACGCGCACAATGACGAGCAGAGGCGCCATATGGCTTTCCTCTCTCGTCATGGTGCGCGCACTTCGCACACCATTTGCCAGCCTGCTTGCACGTGCACAGCTGCTGCTCGCACTCCCTCCTCCCTTCTCCCCTCCCTTTTCATGAGCTTTGATCAAGCTCCTCTGCTGCTGGCATTCCCCCTCCCTTCTCGCCCAGCCCTTCTTGTCTAACTTTCTCTCTCTCGCCTGCCTCTGCTGCTGGCATTCCCCCCTCCCTTCTCGCTCAGCCCTTCTTGTCTAACTTTCTCTCTCTCGCCTGCATTGGGTCGAAATCTGACTATGGAAAACAAGCACTGGTCGCCCAAAACGAGTTCCGTGCCCACCACCCTCTACCTCTCTCTCTGCCTCTCTCTACCTCTCTCTCTCTACCTCTCCCTCTCTACCTCTCTCTCTCTCTACCCCTCTCTCTCTCTACCTCTCTCCCTCTCTACCTCTCTCTCTCTCTCTCTCTACCCCTCTCTCTCTCTACCTCTCTCTCTCTCTACCTCTCTCTCTCTACCTCTCTCTCTCTACCTCTCTCTCTACCTCTCTCTCTACCTCACTGCCACTCTACCTCTCCCTCTACCTCTCCCCTACCCCTCTAACTCTCTACCTCTCCTCTACCTCTCCCTCTCTCCACCTCTCTAACTCTCTCTCTCTACCTCTCCACCTCTCTCTCTCTACCTCTCTCTCACCTCACTACCACTCTACCATCTCCCTTCTACCTCTCTACCTGTCTCTCTCACCTGTCTCTCTCTACCTCTCTCTACCTCTCTCTACCTCTCTCTCACCTCTCTCTCCACCTCCTCTCTACCTCTCTCTCTACCTCCCTCCCTCTCTCTACCTCTCCCTCTCTCTCTCTCTCTACCTCTCCCTCTCTACCTCTCTCTCTCTCTCTCTCCCTCTCTACCTCCTCTCTCTCTCTACCTCTCTCTCTCCACCTCTCTCTCTCTACCTCTCCCTCTCTACCTCTCTCTACCTCTCTCTCCACCTCTCTCCTACCTCACTGCCACTCTACCTCTCCCTCTACCCCTCTAACTCTCTACCCTCTCTCTACCTCTCCCTCTCTCCACCTCTCCTAACTCTCTCTCTCACCTCTCTCTACCTCTCTCTCTACCTCACTACCACTCTACCATCTCCTTCTACCTCTCTAACTCTCTACCTGTCTCTCTCTACCTCTCTCTCTACCTCTCTCTCACCTCTCCTCTACCTCTCTCTCTACCTCTCTCCCTCTCTCTCTACCTCTCTCTCTCTCTCTACCTCTCCATCTCTACCTCTCTCTCTCTCTCTCTCTCCACCTCTATCTCTCTCCACCTCTCTCTCTCTACCTCTCTCTCTCTACCTCTCTACCTCTCTCCTCTACCTCTCTCTCTACCTCTCTACATCTCTCTCTCTCTACCTCTCTACCTCTCTCTCTACCATCTCCTTCTACCTCTCTAACTCTCTACCTCTCTCTCTACCTCTCTCTCTCTACCTCTCTCTCTACCTCTCCCTCTATCTCTCTATACCTCCCTCTCTACCTCTCCCTCTCTACCTCTCTCTCTCTCTCTCTCTACCTCTCTCTCTCTCTACCTCTCTCTCTCTCCACCTCTCTCTCTACCACTCTCTACCTCTCTACAGCTCTTTCTCTACCTCTACCTCTCTACCTCTACCTCTCTCTACCTCTCTACCTCTCTCTCTACCTCTCTACCTCTCTCTCTGCCTCTCTACCTCTCTCTCTACCTCTCTCTCTACCTCTCTCTCTACCTCTCTCTCTACCTCTCTCTCTACCTCTCTACCTCTCTCTCGCTACCTCTCCACCTCTCTCTACCTCTCTACCTCTCTCTACCTCTCTACCTCTGTCCACCTCTCTACCTCTGTCCACCTCTCTACCTCTGTCCACCTCTCTACCTCTGTCCACCTCTCTACCTCTCTCTACCTCTGTCCACCTCTCTACCTCTCTCTACCTCTGTCCACCTCTCTACCTCTCTCTACATCTCTACATCTGTATAGCTCTCTCTCTACCTCTATACACCTCTCTACCTCTCGCTACCTCTCTCAAATATAGCTACAACGTCTACGTATAATACGGTACACTAAGTGGCAGCCGCAGCCTAAAATCACTTCTTGTCCTTAAAAAAACAATCATTACCATATCCAATATATCTCCCTTTATGACCTTATAAGTATTTACTTCTGCAGCACAATATCCTTTCGTCAACAACATCAAATGTTGCACAGCTAAACACTTATAAGGTCCCAAAGGCGAGACCTATTGGCTATGCCAATGCTTGTTTCTTTTGCAGGTGCGTTAACATGATCTCATAGGTAGTGAAAGGCATATTTTGTGTGTCTTAGAGATAGTGAACTAAGAGAAGACTCCTATTCATAATATATCAGGAGCAGGGAGACATCCAAGGTTGTCCTGATGTTCAAACCATAGGATGGGATAATCGAGTGAAGTTGACAATTTCTACTGTGAGAAGGTGGAAAAATACTGGAGTCACTGACGTGGAATTCCCAAATGTTTTGTGTGTTTAACGTTCATCCTGTTAACCTTCAGAGAGATACACTTTGGACTCTGAGAGGCACAGACCTCTCTGGTTATATTTCCATTGTGTGGCTTTATGCTATACATGTCCTGATTTGGAGGACTTTTACTGAAGTCTCCACTATGCTGACACCTTTCTGTTTCTCCTGATTTAACTAGGTTTCCCCAGCTTTCCCAGCTTTAGTTTAGAACTAGTGTAGGCGACTTTAGATTAATTCATGCATAGACAGGGAGATCGAAACCTGTACACCTGATCAACAAATCCTATTTCTTCTGTATTGCTGCAACTGAATTTTTTGTATGCCTTATGCTAATAAGACTTAATTTAATTCGATGTTTCGCTTTACCTTTAGTTATTCTGTATCTTTACAATCTGTTCTTGAGATTCAATTATTTCAGTTTGGCTTTGAACTTGTAATAAAATCACATGAAACAACTTAGTGATTCCTGGTCCTTAATGTGTGGCCACATTGGCTACACTGCAAATTGAATTGTTTGGTTGATAAGGAACTCCCCTTTACTACTCAGGCAACTAAAAAAGATTAATCGCAGAATAAATGGTAAGACCGACCCAGTGCTCCAGCAACGTCATCAGTGCAGCAGTCTCTATCATGGCTACAGCCAATGGCGGAGCCAGAGGTATCTCGACTTCCCCGTGTAATAGAAGAGCCCAATCTACCTGTCGCTACATACGGCATAAAATCCTTACCCACTCTTGCCTCCGATAGCAAAGCCTTAGTGAATGCCTCCATTATCAAGCGAACATTGTCAAATGCACGGCAGTTGTTATCGTAAACAAAGAAACTTAATGCAGACAAGGAAATCTTAGCAGACCAATTTTAGACCTACGCTCGATGCACAAAGAGTGAATGAGGCACTAATGCATAAATGAAAATGACCCTCCGCCCCTGAATGGGAAGCAAAAGACAACCATAAGTAAGGTGAAGTGGTCACCTCACGCCTCTAGACCCATGTGCCACTGTACCTGGTTCAACTACACACCTGATCCTCCTGCACCCAAAGTTTTAGAAAGACAGCCTACCAACAAATCCAGGAATACAGAAAATGGAACAACACATCTGCGCCCACCAATCAGATGGTCAGGATGGCATAACAGCATTAGCCATCGATAGTTAGTAGCCCGGATTCTTACATTATGAGGTTGATAATATTCCAGAGAACGATCCAAATGGTGGTGGTAGTTGGTCAGGGGACTATCAGGTGATGGGAACTGTGACAGAGGGTAGCTGCCAAGAGATGCAAGCCCTCTGGTTGCCCTTGGAAATTGTTCGTCATTGCTGTTAAGGGCCTCTAAAGCTCCCCCTTTCTAAGGGTCCGATAACGACTTTGGCGTTGTGGGAGCGGGGCCGCCACGCTCCCGCCCCGCTGCCTCACCACCAAAAGCGTCGCGTGTGAGCACCACCCGCCAGATTACGAGTTTTCTCATGTCTGACCGGCATTTCTTTGGCAGTCCCATGGCAGTGCCTCTGAAAATGGAACCGCAACAGGAGCGCCAAAGGCAGTTCCTGCACAGCATGGACTCTCCAGTCCATGCCGTGCAGGAACTGGGGTGCATGCAAAAAGGGGGACACAGCATGTGCCCCCATGTATGCACCTCATGGCCCTGAGGCAACAGGAGGCCCTGTAGAGCCCCTTTGTTTCCTCTCTGCCACGGTTTTCATGGTGGGCTCACCGCCATGAAAACCATGACAGAGAGGAAACTTGTAATATGCTTGGCAGTGCCGCAGCGGCACTGCCAAGCATATTTCAGCCTCAAGACCGCCACAACACTGCCAGAAATCTCTGGCGGTTGCGGCAGTCCCATGGCGGTCCGACCACCCAACTTGTAATAGGGCATTCGGACTGCCGGTGCGGCGGTGCCCACACCACGACCGTGGCTACGGCGGTCCAGCGGGCTGCCATACTCATCATTAGGCCCTTAGTTTTTACACTTTACAAGCTTCAAACTCCCTGCTTCGTGAGAAGTTTAAAAAAACTGAAAATTGATTAACAACTATGCACCCTGCCTTTCTTGAGGCTCATAATAGTGAAAATATTATTTCTTATGTGGGACCTGAGCAGGCAATGCTTGTCTATTGCTCTACACAAGTGCTCCTCCTTTTCTGAACAAATGCAGAGCTATCTGTGAGATGTATGATAAAGCCAACAAGACCTCACAGCACTTGAGCCGGGCATACTGTGCTTGGGTTGCTTTGCAAGAATTTCATGAGTGCATTGATTTAAACTGGCACCTAAGTACTATACAGCGTCTATCCCGGGTAGTTCTCAGGGTGTGTTTTATTCACATACTTTTCCCTTTGCAATGATTTCCCTTGGTAAAGTTTCCATTCTGGCTCCTAAAAAACAGCAATGATTGGTTTTGCTGAGTTATGCTTAGAGCTACTGGAATTATGCGGCAGAAGAGGGGCAAATTATGCGGCGGGTTGAGTAAATTATGCAGCAAGAAAAGGCAAATTATGCTGCATTATGTGGCACATTATGTGATAGTATTGCCGCATTATTTAGTCATTTTAAACTTGTTAATACTGTCTGGGTATTAGTTGTACCTCATTAGTATCAGTTTAACACCAAAATATAGCAATGAGCTACGGAAAGGTGCCCAGTCAACCTTTGCAAAGGTCCTTCCACTGTGCGGCAACATGTGTCACTGCGTTTTTACTAACTTTTGAGCAGTTTGAACTAGAATCACATTTTTTTTGTTAAAATCTGCAGATTATGCGGCAGATAATAGATTATGCAGCAAATGCGGCAAATCTACAATTATGAGAAAATCGCCGCGGCCACACAATAGCATAATTCCAGTGGCCCTCGTTATGCTCAGCAAAGTTGAACCCTGCCACAACTTGTTAGTTAGGCTGCACAAGGTATCAGTGTAAAGTGCTCTAGCCAGACCCTCCAGGATGTCACGATTTCACGATGCGCGAAATCAGCTGACTAGCGCGATGACTGCAAAATTTATCTTTTGGGCCGCTAAAAAAAAGTCTCCAGTAGACAGCCAAAAAAATTGTGACATTTTATTGGCTGTTTGCGAACCCGTCACTACATGGTGCCGTACAGTGGCTGTCTGCTTCCACTATGCTAACCTGATGATGCGCAGAGGAGGTCTGTATAGATTCGCTTTTACATTTATGTAAAATAACAACTGCCTTTTGTCCATTTCCAGTACAGGAATAACTAGACCTTTAGAAAAATAAGCTGCGCGGGCAGAATGCTTATTTTTTTTGTTTAAATTTGTTTATTGAATTTTTACATTTCAGGTATTGAATCAGACAACATAAGCAAGTTTACACATTTTGGCACTGATGCATTAAATCACATGGCATCTGACATCAACTAAACTTTGCAGAATAATGACTTGTGTACACAGAATACTTGCAATGCCAAGATAAGCAGAGCGTTAACATTATGCAACATAACATAGGTGTAAAAATCACATTGTGTCGTCTAAGTGAGACAACGATTCATGCCAGCTTTTATATATCACCACTATATTCCGCCCTCCCCGCCTTCTCCGCTACACCTTTATTGCGTGTTACTCTTATATGACGCCTTTCCTTGCTTCTTGAATAATCCAGTTTCAGCTTGGATACATGTAAGAGTTACACAGTGTCCGAGGCCCTGCGTACTTCCTACATTAACCACCACATCCACCCTGACACCCTCTCTACTGTACGCTCGTCGGTAGCTCTTGCACCTCATCCAGCTCTGAGGAAGTGTTCTGCATTTCCGAGTACTCCTGCCAGGATTTACGGAAGTCTGTTAGTATCACATCCCACTCTGCCGCCAGTGGCTGTTTACATACCCCTATAGTGTCTTCGCGGTGAAGCGCTACACTTTCCGCCTGCGCCCAGCAGAGAAGTGACTGAAACCAAGCCTTTTCAGCTGGGGGTTCAGGGGATTTTCAGCGCCTAGTGAGTAACCGTTGCCAGGGGTGTAACACAGGCCCCCGCAGCCCCCGCAGTGCGTGGGGGCCCCCAAGCTCCAGGGGGCCCCCTCAGCACAGCACTTCAGCCGGAGTGCTCCTGATAGAGTCCGGAGGGGGCCCCTCCACGTACCTTGCAGGGGGGCCCCCTCAATTATCGTTACGCCACTGACCGTTGCGGGCAGAATGTTTAGTAGCAGAGTAATGATGACAGAGCCCGAGAAATGAGTGATTATCAGACGGCGGCAGAGATGCAAATGCAGGGCTGTAATCATTGCAGTAGCTGGGCAAGAGGGAAATAAGAAAAGCTTTAAGTACGAAACATAGCATTCAATAAAGTCATCTCTCATTTCTCTTTACTCAATGGCTCACGCTCATTCCCACACGGTAGTCGCCTTCTTGCATAGGCCGCTGTTGTGTAATGCTTTCACAACGCTGGCATGTGGACGATGCATACTTACAAGTCTGGACAATTAGGCCCCAAGTGTGCAACTATCAACGTGCCATCGTAGGCATTTGTGGGGCAGGGGCAGCACTGTGGGCGAGAGGGCACCGAATCAACCCAAGCCACGTGATCAAGACCCTGCTCTAACAGAACCATGGCTCAGCGCCCGCAGCCCTTGCTGCCAAGCTGCGTAGGTGTTTTTGCTCCCGTTATCGGCCTTTGTCTCGCATGTATGAAAGTAGGTTCATGTGAGTTTACTTCTTGCCTGGCTCCAAGTCACGACTCGACTGCTTTGAAATTAAAATCATACCAAGGCTTGTGGCCTACCTATTGCATGGCAATCCAAAGGTTGTGTATGTCGTTATCACAGGATTAAAACATGGGGGGATATGTACAAAGAAGTGGCGGAGTGAGGCGTTAACCGTCATGGCTTAACGCCTCACTTCGCCACTTCAGAAACGCAAGGCTGCACCATATTTACAAGGATAGGGTGCAGCCTTGCGTTTCCCCCTGTGCTAGCGTTACACTTAGGGGTCGATTCTGATCTCGGTCGGAAGGGCTCCGAATCGGATTCGGAATTGCCTAAACTGATCCGGAGCCCTTGTGTCCGACCGAATCGTTCACAGTTCCGAATGTCCAAGTACAATGCCTGGAAAGCCTTAGCACTGACCAAATCGCTTCCGAAAGGAATTCGGAGAGATAGAGCCATCCGGATCCAGTTCGTACAGCTCTATAAACTAGGTTTTCCGAGCGAGCAAGTACGATGAACGATTTGGACAGCCTTTCCGATTTGGTTTGCCCGGATGGAAAAGGCTTCCGAAATCAGTGTTTGGGGGCCCGTAGCAGGCCCCCCTTCACCCGGGGCCCTCTGAATCAGGGCCGTGGGGGTACCCATGGGTCCCCTCTTCCCAACCATGCACAGTGTGGCAGGCACCATGGGGTGCCCGCCACAGGGTGTCCGATTATCCCCAACCACCCTTTTTGTCAATGCAAGCCTGTGTATGCGTTCGGTACACAGGCTCCCATTGAAGTCAATGGGAGTCCGACCGAACCTTATCCGGAAGCATTCAAATGCATCATACTCATTCGGTCGGACTCCCCCGATCCGAGTCGTATGGAAAGCATTTCGGATCCGAGTCATTCGGTATGCTTTCTGAACGAGATCGGAATTGGGCCCTTAGCAGTGTAGCGCCAACGCAGGCACCCTTGCACCATAGTGCAAGGGTATCTGCGTGCAGGGGAAGATTGTTTATGTGTAGGAAGGTGTCCTTTCCTGGACATAAACAATCTTTAAATGCCGTTTTGTCACTTCTATGTGTGCTGCTTAATGCAGCACACATGGAAGTTACAAAATGTCATTTTTTAGGTCTCGCGCCTAGCGTTGCAGTGCTCAGCACTGCTCGTGCAGCGCAAGACCTCTAGAAAGGGCTTCTGAAAACGACCCACACGCTCGTACGTGTGGTTTTGTTTTCAGAAGCCCTCATTGGCTGTAGCGTGCGTTTTTTTAGAAACAACGGCACGCGATTGGGCAAAGGCGGGCGCATGTCCCGCCTTTGCCGCGCCCATTCCCGACGGTGGCCAGAACGCACAGCAGCGCGCGTTCGTCTCGCTTTGCTGCCGCGCTCTCTAGCCCCCGCTCCTCTGTGGTGCGCGCGCACCACTGGTTTCTATTCCCGCGTTCGCTCCTCTGTGGTGCGCGCCACAGGTTTTGATTCCGTGCTTGTTAAGCAGGCAGGCGGCAAGATACCAGGACTCGAGGCGCGTTGTGTGCAAAGAAACAAGCCGATGTCAGTGACGTCCTTCCTGGCACCAGTGCCGGCTGCTTTACAGCATCGGTGTGTGGAAATAACGCGCTCTTCTTCACGGCCGGCTTCTGAGGCACAGGCCCGCCTTTCATGAACTGTGTGAGGTTCTTCACGGCCCATGGGACGTTGATGGGGAAAAAAGGTTATGCTTTAGTGGGCGAGTGTATGCTTCTTTGTGCTGCGGAACTATGTGGCTCTGTTATTGTACTTGGATTTCTGACTGCTTGTGCGTGATTGTTTGGCGTGGTGTGCCTGCATATGGCTGTGCTGTCTGGTGTGTGACTGTGTGTGTTTCGTGACTGTGCTTGATTGTTGGTGCGTCTGTGCACAGTTGTGTTTCCAGCTGTATGACTGTGTTCCTGCGAGTGATCCGCGCGAGACTTCGTTTCCCCTCTGCTACTGTGTGTATCTCTCCGGGGAATATAGGTGCAACTGTGTTTATGTATTTGTTAGTGGTTTTTTTGGGAGCGCCTAGACATCTGCATGCGATTGTGATTCCTCTTGTTTAATTATTTACGTGAGTGTGTGTGTTTGTCGATATTAACAAGTGTCTGTCTCTGTTTGAGAGTGTGTGGGTATTCGTACCTGTGATTGACAATGCTTCTGTGAATGAAAATCTGTACTTGTGGTCAGAGTCGCACTGGGACAGAAACGAGGCCCAGGCACCACAATAAAAGTGGATACCGTTAGCGAATCGGGTAGCTACAACAGCTGCCCGCATTTGCAATTCGGGGCAGTTTTTAACTTGAAAGGACACGCTGTGTACGTTTTTGCAAAGTTTTGGAGACTTCTGCCTGCTGCAGTAAATGTTTGTGGTAATATCAATGAAATCAACCAAAAAAACAGTCCCACCAGACCTTAAAACAGGGCCCAAATCGCCCAAAAAACTGTCCCAGAGACTGGACTGTTAGACCATCCCATCGGGCACTGTCTGATTGCCCTTTAGGCAGGGCCTCTGCAATTATGCGTTAGGGGATGGCCAAATTATGCAGCAGGGTTGGGTAAATTATGTGGCAAAGAAAGGGGAATTATGCAGCATTATGCAGTACATTTTGGGATAGTATTACCTATTTATTTTGTCATTTCTAAACATGTTAACACTGTCTGAGCATGTGGTTGCAACTCACTACTACCATTTTAATACCGAAACACAGCAATATGGTACAGAAAGGTGGCCAGTCAATCTTTGCAAAGTGCCTTCCACTGCATGGCAACACGTGTTGCTACGTTTTGAGCAACGTTTGAATCATTTGTTCTAGAAACATTTTTTTGTTATCTGCAGATTGTGCAGCGGATGATGGATTATGTGGCAAATACGGCAAATCGATAATTATGCGAAAATCGCTGTGGCACCACAATCACATAATCCGACCCTGCCTCTCGCTTTGATTATATTATTGGTTTAGTGTTTGATTGTGCATTTGTCTGGGTATGATTGTGTGCGGGTGTGTAGGTTGTCTGTTATTGCAGTTGTATGTATGTGTGAGTTTGTTTGAGTGAGTGCGCGTAGTGTGAGGGTGTTGCATGAGGTAACTGAGCTTCGTGTTTTTAGATTAGAAAAGCAACCCAATAATCCGAGCACAACCGGTCCATGAATTTCTTTTAGGGCAAAAAACAGAAAGGTGATTAATACTGCGGGTCCGCCACTGCCAATAAATACTTGCGCCCAAATTAAAAAACTGGGCGATGCTAGGCAAAGGTAGGAGAGAGGGTTCGTCAAGGTAAAAATAATTTAGAAGATTGTTGTAACATCGACAGGGCCCTGTAGTCTGTTTGCTACAAGCCAACATGCGGATGAAAGGCCCATAATTTGTAGGAGTTGTAGGTAAATGTAACATGAAATGATTTGTGATTCGGTGTAATTGTTAGTGACTTATAAACACCCTACATTTTAACACCGTGTCATTAGCGTGCCCCAGAGGAAATTCTCTCCTCATGAAGCACTAGGCCTAAAAGGCTTTCCCACACTCTCTCAAAGTGGCCACAAAGACAGGGTAGCTGTCCCTTTACCTCCTGCTATTGAAAAGGCGCATCATCGATTAACCCTGTCTGCGCCAGTGCCCGGTGCTCTGTTGAATATGCGGCTGTGGTCGTGGTGCGGCGCTCGCGCAGCTCCTCGCGGCTCCGCAGCACTCTTGGAGGGCCCCTCGGTGATCCTGAGAGAGGGCTATTCGGTGCTTCCCATCAGGGTGTGTGGTTAGGTTTGTGAAAGGGCGGTGTCAGTGTAGAGCCGGGGCATAGGTCAGTCTGAGGGGTACTGGACACACAAATTTTAATCCACAAATGTAGAAACTAAGGTATCCTATAAATCTCCCGGAGTGCGCCCGATCCCCGCCCCAACCCATATTGTGGTATTTCGATGCCTTATACCTCGCGCTATCCATCGGCTTCCACCGTGCACATTTGTTATCCTAGTTTATATTTATGTTTCCCTTGTCTTCATTGCTTGATTTGCTAGCGAGAAACTGTCACTCATAGTCGTTGAATGTCCCTCAGAATTACACTGAAATTATGAAAATGTCACACATGAGCAGTCTGAAACCTTGGCAGCTATGTAACTAATAACTAAAATATCAACACTTTTATTCAGCTTTGGGGGACAGCTGCTGCCTGACACATTTCTTGAACTTTATCTGACCTGTTCTGACTCTAAGTTACTTGCTGGCTGAAAGCTTTGCGTTTTTTCACCTACTTCAGGCATGTTTTCCCCACCCCGTTTTAGTTCCACGAATGCACGTCATATTTTCAATTTTGGTACTACTTTTTAAATTCTATTCCTTCTACTTGGTAAAATACATCCTAAAATTACCAACAGTTTGTTTACTTCGTGGTGTACCAGTGTTGTGCTTTATAGCATGTATTCAATGTTATTTAAATAGTGGTTATCGTCAGTAGGGTTGAGGCATTTTTTTCCTGTTGGCTCAAAGATCATCAGTCACAAGCATGATTTTAGCTTTAAAAGGCAACAGGCAGAAACTCAAAGTTAATGTTGAGATATAAGCATAGGAAAACACACACGCTTTTATTTTCTGTCTTTGTAGCATGCAGTTACCACTTTAACCATTTATATTGTGATTGGTAGACTCTAGTGGTTCCTGTGGAAGCACATTCATCACTGGTTCTTAATGCTGTACTGGTGTTTTATTTACTACTAATATATGTACTTCTTCAAATTCTTTCACGTGTTGGTGTATGCAGAGGTGTTTGTTGTGATGCATAACAACCTGCTGATAGGACCTGCTAGCTTAAGCTCGGGCCGTGCTAAATATTTCAGTAACTTTCATGGGCATGCCTCTTTCACTTTCCTAACTACTGTTTGCATGTAATTGATGCAACAAGTGGTGACTGGTTTGAAGCAAATTCACACCTCTGCATTTTGATAAATGTTCTGTTGAGTTTACATTTCTCGAGTGTGTTGGGGCAACGATGGGGGTGTCACATTTAAACAATGTAATCCAATTTTCGTCACTGGGTTATATTTTTATTTGTATATTTATCTGGTCCCTAATTATCTGGACTGCAAAGTCTTGTTTCCACTTCATGGTTTCTGGTCATGGCTTCTCACCTATAAAACGGTGTCGTCTTGGGCTTTTGGCATTCTTTCCCATATGTACTAATTTATTTGCATAGCAGACTTTGGAGCGCATATATCCCGTAGAGATTATATAGAATCTTAGACATTCAGCTTAGAGTTTTTGGTGCAATAATATTGTTAATATTATGTAGAAACAGCTACCAATGCCTCTCCACACAACGGCACTCCACTCAGCCACGCCACTACACTCAATGCCACTCTGCTCCATGCAATACCACTCTGCTTTACACAATGCTACTCCACACCACTCTACACCATGCCGCTCCATACAATTGCACTCCACTCCACTCAATGCCACTCCACGCAACTGCACACCACTCCATGCCACTCTGCGCCATGTGACTCTACACAACGTCACTCCACACAACGCCACTCTACTCTACACAACGTCACTCTACTCAACACAACACCACTCTACTCGACGCAATGCAATGCCACGCCACACAACTGCATGCACTCTACGCCATGCCACTCTACGCAGCGCCACTGTATGCAGCGCCACTCTATGCAGCGCCACTCTATGCAACGCCACTACATGCAACACCACTCTATGCAACGCCACTCAATGCAAAGACACTCTACGCAACGTCACTCCACTCTATGCCACACCACTCCATAACACTACACTCTGCTTAACTTTAGAACATTTCACTCCATGCCTCTTTACACCAATACATTTTAGCCATACTAAATAGCTACCACACTAGTTTTCACACCACCAGCCTGTTTAATCTATGGAGTCCAGAGTCTAAATTTAACTCAAGCAAGAATATGGATGCCTAGTGCTGCCTTTGTTGAGCTGCATAGAATGGCCCCCAGTTAACAAGCTAATATATGTAGGCTGTGCAATCAGATGGTTTGAGTGTACTGTGCATGTTAACATCATTGCCCATGTCTGGCACCCACTGCAGTGCTTGTCGCAGGTCAGGCATAAGGTGTGCGCCATAATTTCCCAGAACGTCTGTGCTGGTGTGGCCATCTGAGCTGCGGTGCCTCACTCAGACTCAGAGGCACATCCTCGTCAAAAGGGACAAGTTTATGAGCCTTTTACAAATTAATTTCGCCAGTGGCCTGTAAGCATGTTCAGGGGTTGGGAGCACCACCTCAGTATCACTCAGTACCAGTGGAGCTCCACCTGAGCACCACCTCAACATCACTCAGCACCAGCACAGCACCACTCTATCACCCCGTAAACACCACCATGGCTGGCACCCACTGCAGTGCTTGTCGCAGGTCAGACAAAAGGTGTGTGCCATAATTTCCCAGAACGTCTGTGCTGGTGTGGCCATCTGAGCTGCGGTGCCTCACTCAGGCTCAGAGGCACATCCTTGTCAAAGGGGACAAGTTTATAAGCCTTTTACACATTCATTTCGCCAGTGGCCTGTAAGGATGTTCAGGGGTTGGGAGCACCACCTCAGTATCACTCAGCACCAGTGCAGCTCCACCTGAGCACCACCTCAACATCACTCAGCACAGCACAGCACCACTCTAGCACTCCCTAAACACCACCGCAGCACCGCCTCAGCACTAGTGCATCAGTGCAACACCAACGCAGCACCGTCTCAGCATCAGTGCAGCACCACTTAAGCAACACTCAGCACCACTTCACATTACTCAGCAACAGCACCACTAAAGCACCACCTGAGCACCACCACAGCATCAGCGCAGCATGACCTCAGCACCAGTGCAACACCATGTCAGCACCAACTCAGCACCACTGCAACACCACTTCAGCGCAGCACCACTTCAGCACCAATCAGCGTCACTCAGCACCATTTCAGCAGCACCACCACAGCACCGCCTGAGCATCACTCAGCAGCACCTGAGCGCCACCACAACACTAGCACATACCACCTCAGCAGCAATCAGCCCCAGTGCAGCACAACCTCAGCACCAGCGCAGCACAACATCTATCTCTCTCTAAAGCACATAAACACACACAATTTCTTGCTCTCTCTCTCTTGTTTCTCTTTCTCTGTCACCCTTTGTCTTTCCAGTGGGTATCATTCTTTCTATTCTATTGCTCTCCTCTCATACTAACTCAGTTTGTCTTTCTCACTTGTTTATTTCTTGCCCCTTACACACACCCTCTTACCTCAGTGTTTCATTCTCTATCTCTGGCCTCAATGCTTCTATATATATTATTTTATACAGATTTCAGACTCTATTCACACACTTATGTGCCCCATTGCCATAAGTGCAGTCTGCCCTCAGAATCCGGCACCTGTTGATTCTCCCCTACTGTCCGTCTGCTGCTTGTGTTGTAATTCAGGTACTATTTCCCAACCTCCACCCTCCTATTGCTTATGTCCCCCCCATAAACAAACAAAAGAAGCTATAACAAACAAGCATTAAAACACGTAGGAAAAAGTTGCCAGCATTGCAAGGACAAAAAAACTCCAGTATGTTAAGCAGTACGTCTGCAGTGCACCTCCCGATCTGTGGGTGTGTGCAGAAGTTCTGGATAATGTGCTGCATGGCTAAGCACTTATAAGGTCCCATAGGCAAACACATAGATAAAATACATTATCATTTCAATGCCAATAGCTCTAACTCTCCCAAATGCGAGACCTATTGCATTGCAAATGCTTGTTGTTTTAAGGATTGTTTATGTGCAGGAAGGGTCACCTTCCTACACATAAACAATCCAAGGCATTTTGCTTTTTCCATGTGTGCTGCACAAGGCAGCACACATGGAAACAGCAAAAACGAGGAGAAATAAAGCATTTCTCCTCTTTTCGCCAAGTTAAGACCAGGTTTTCCCTGGTCTTAATTTTGGCGCTGCCTCCTGTTTACGCTGCCCTTGTAAATAGGGGGCTGCGTCAAAATCAATGGGTGTTGCGGTGGAACGCCCACCGCAACACCCACTGCCCAGCCCTTTCACACTAAGCATAGCGTGAAAGGGGGTCTTATTTACAAGGCAGCGTTAAGCCATGTTAAGTAGCTTAACGCTGCCTTGTAAATAAGGCAAAGCCCCTATCGCCGCGGAAAAGTTACAAAAAGTGACGTTCCCGTGGCGATAGGGGCTTGTACATATGCCCCATGGTGTGGTCACGTGAGAAGCAGGTTTGTTTCACCTTTTCAGTAAATAAATTCTGCAACTGTATAAAGTGAGCACAATAGCCGTCAAAGGTCAGACTGCAATACAATCTGTCATTGACACCCAAGGGGCAAAGAACAGAACACTGGACACTACACTATATTAACCTGATGGTGCGCCGAGGAGGTCTGCATTACATTTTATCTAAAAAAAAAACCTGCTTTTTGTCCATTTCCAGTACAGGAATAACTAGACCTTTGGAAAGATGTTGTTAAACGCCCGCCAAATCCGAATGCGTGGTAATTTATGTGTATGAGCAAGTTTTGGGTGGCATTTTTGCCACTGGAAAAAGAGACTGCCCTTCTTGCGCTTTGCTATTCTGCAGGCCCTTTTACAGTGTGAGATAAAAACAAAATATAGCACGTGCACAGAGAACTACACCATAGAGAAAAAAAGTTATTTTACTTTTACTGAATACGCCAAACTATCTTCTTAGCATGTTAGTAATTTGAGAATTCTTTGATATTAGTATAATGTTCCAAGTATAAAAGTATGTTTTGTCAGTCCAGCCTCTCAAAAACAACCCTTTGGTTTCGAGTTATGCATTTCAACATTGGCAATGGCATTCCGGCACATGTGAAGCAGACGAGGAAGCCTCGACGTCACTGCAATGCATATGACATTTGCCAGAAAGGTATGCACAACGGAGACACCCCTCTTTACCCCACTTCTACATTATATCTTACCCACTCATCTGGCCCCTCTCGCCCCCTTTCCCAGTGTCCTGCCATGTCAAGCATATCAAGGTGACCTGCTCTGATCAACCTTGCCCAAGTGGATGGGAATCAGTCCCTCGCACTCATGTGACTGCTTACATTGTTCACAAGATATCACCAATTTTAAAGTTACAATTGATCGCACCCTCATTAATATTTTACCAGAACTTGGACTTTAATCTGGGTGACTCAGATACTTGTCTGACGTGGCATGAGGGAAGAATCAGCAGAAGGCTTCCATCCCATGCAAGACTTTCATCCCAGCCTGGATGCACTATTCAGACCCTCCAGGATTTCGCGATGCGCTAAATAATCGCGAAATCAGCTGACCAGCAACAAAAGGTCTCCACAAGACAGCCAAAAAATGGGGATAAAACACCACTAATCACAGTTACTGTTACCCCAAATTCATTTTCATCTGTTTACCTTTTTCAAGAGACAGTCGGGTGCCTGGCTATGGCATTAAACAATGGAATCACGTAAGCATCAGCAGGGAGTAGTCAAAGGGGCTCGCCAGGATCATGTAGTGGCGTGGGGTGGGGGTTCTCACTTTCCATCTGTGGTGCGGAGGGTGAAAGTTTCAAACTCCTGGGTCTGCATGCTTGATCCACTCACAGCCTCTCAGCATCCGGGGTGGAGGCCTGAGAGATCCCGTAAAGCTTTTGAGGCCATGAAGGGAGTCCAGACCATGCGTGGGAGGGGACAGGGAGTCAGTGCACGCAACACGAGATGGGGCTGTGTGACTGCACCCAGGGAGCGAAGGGGGGCTGTGTGACTGAAACCAGGGGACAAAGGGGGCTGTGTGACTGAAACCAGAGACTGACTGAAACCAGGAAGTGAAGGGAGCTGCGTGACTGAAACCAGGGAGCGAAGGGGGCTGTGTGACTGAGACCAGAGACTGACTGAAGCCAGGGAGTGAAGGGAGCTGCGTGACTGAAACCAGGGAGCGAAGGGGGCTGTGTGACTGAGACCAGAGACTGACTGAAACCAGGGAGCGAAGGGGAGCTCCGTGACTGTAACCAGAGAGAGAAAGTGGCTGCGTGACTTAAACCAGAGAGTGGAGGAGCCTGTGTGACTGAAACCAGGGAGTGGTGAAAGTGGTGCCACGGCCGGGATGCATACATGGGCGCTAGAACATCCCAGGGAATATTACGGCCCCTCCCACGATGTTAGGATTGGAGCTGTGCTTCCGTATAGCTGCAGAACGTGGGATACTCTGCTAAAACAGGTTCTATTGATTTAAGGCTGAAAAGGAAAGATTACGAGTAAAATAAAGTGGCGCAATAATGCCGCAAAATTTCATTTTTGTGCCACTAAATTTCAATTTTTGTGCCTCAAAATTTGCAAATGTATGCCGCAATTTCCTGGGGGGTTCTGTCGAGCTTGTCATCCACACTCCCTCTGCCGCACGTCATCATTAAAACCAACCAATGAGATTTTTGTGCGGACAGAAAGCGAGGACCAGGGTATCCCTCACTCTCCAATGACATGCTTGTCTCATTCTTTGACTTAAAAGAGGTGAGGGGGTTCCAGGTTTCACAAACACTCCTTAGCATGTTAGTTACATTCATTGAAATGCCATCACATGACTGCTGGACCGGTAATGACCTCACAGGAAGTGTCATCATGTCACATGGTGCCCAGATAAGACCAGCAAGCAGACTCAATCGATGCTGTTTTCACTTCCTACCTACAGGAGTGCCCGCGCTACAAGCACTTCTACAGCTGCCCGCGGCCCCCGCAGGGGGCCACCCTAAACGGGCGGCCCCTTTAGTGCCATTTGGGCACTTCCCCACCCCCCAATGATGTGCGGGACTCAAGGAGGAGTCCCCCTACCAGACGCGTCACTTCCGGCACGCAGAGGAGGTGGGGAGGTATTTATGCCTCCCCCCGGCCATCTTGGCGTCCTCTTTGCGCCGGACACGCCGTCGAGGTTCCACGTCGTCTGGTTCCTCCTGGCCGCGGTCCACAGGCCTTGGTCCGGCGTCGGCATCCTATGTGCTTCCCCCTGTCGTGGGTGAGGTGTCGGTTGATTTGCGTCGTGATCGGCCTCTTTATTGGCGGTGAGTCGGGACCCCTGCCTCCTCGTGGTGGGGGACAGCCCCATGGATGCCAGGTGTTTGGGAAGGGGTCGTGGCATGCGGTCCTCCCGCTCACCGTGATCGTGGGGTGGGGGTGCTCTAGTCACGGAGGTGTGTGCTCGAGTGTGTAAAGAATTGGTCCCCAGCAGTGCCAATGGTTTCTCTCCCTCCATCGCCCCCGGCACCCCCTCGTTTATGGGTCGGGCTTCGCTCACGGGGATGGGGGGCGCGTGCACGGTGCTGGAGGTCAGCGATCCCCTCATTGGGTGCTCTGGGTTTGCGTGCTCCCCTCGAGTTGCATTTATCTGGGCTCCGCGTGGAGTGGGCTACGGGGTTGGGCGCCGTGGCTTGGTTTGCTGAGGGTGTCAGTGGAGGGCCGGTTGCCTGGTTGGCGTGTCTGGCCTCCGCCGCACTGCTGAGGTCGCCGGGAGCTCTGTTTTCTGGTGCCGGTCGCTCGATGTGGCACAGCCGGCTCCCCTGGGCCACCCGGCGTGCGGCTCCCGTCGAGTGGGTGCGAGTGTGGGGGACGCGGCATGACGGGCGGGGGTCCTCAGCCGGGCGGTGTGCTGCGCGTGTGTGCCTGGGGGTGCTAGTGCCGGTGTGTGTTATTCTGGCACACGTGGTGTGAGTGTTTTCCGGCGTAGCAACTTAGGATCGGCGCACAGGCGGTCTGGGCTGAGGTCGCATCTCTGGGAGAACCATTGCCCATGATTAAGGGCTCGGACTCCTACGCTGGAGGTTCTGTGTTTGTATGCTCCGAGGTTGAGCATTGGATTGGGCAGGAGTTGAGGCGAGAGCCCATGCACGAGTGCAGTGCAGGATCAACGTGCTTGCTAAAGCAAGATGCGGTGTTGGGAGGAGGGCTTTCACATGCCGGGGACTATGACTAGAGATCACGTATTACACCCGAGGGTGAGATTGTGATGCCCGTTGGCCTAGGATCATGTGTAGCTGGTAGCTTGTTTATCTTATTTTATGCGTTTTATATAGCGCGGACTTTACCGGAAGGTGTCAGAGCGCATCACAATAGGAACGGTAACATTACATGAAGAGAAAATTATACGTGAGCATAATACAAAAGGTAGCCTGCCGTGCTTCCTGCTATGCGGGCACCACGTGGTGGACTGTGCACTACCGCACAGGTCGTGATGGTGAGTCGCCGTGGGTGACTCCTTGTGCATCTTCCCTCCCCCTGCCTTCTCCAGCTCGTCTTGGTAGCAGCGGCGCACCGGGTGGCCGTTGCGGGTCACGGGACGTGCGGCTTGCGCCAGGGGGCCCGTGCGCGTTTCCACTGTCCCGCAATGCCGTCTATACCGGGGGCTTGCTGACTGGACAGAACGGGGCAGTGCGAACGGACGGCAGCGCCCGAGGCTGTGAATATACCGATGCAGGGGCCCTCGTCTTGCCTGTGGGGCACGGAGCACAGGCTGGCTCTTATGAGGGGCAGAGGGCCTACCCGTGCCCTTGCCAGTGGCGGGCAGGCGGTGCATTCTGGCCTGCTTGGGGCTGCGAACCGGGCGTCGGAATCGTCGATATTGCCGATCCAGCAGCAAGGGCCTGTTTCCCTCAGTGGGAGGACGGACTACCTTCCTTTACCTTGAAGGGGTACTTTGGTGAAGTCATCTTGTTGAGAGGGGATTGTAGACGACGGAGATTTGGCATCACGGGCATTTGAGTGCCTCGGCCCAGACTGTGATGCGCCTGGGAGATGTTGTTCAGGTCGGGTCACTGGAGCATTATTAGAGGTATTAAGGGGTCTGTTATGCAAATGCAACGTTAGCCTCCGGCTTCGCTCATTTGCTGGTTTAGCATTGCCCGATTGACACGGAGCCGGGGCTAGTAATTGTATGCTTGGTGGGGGGACAACTGGGCAACTTTTGTGCATATGCGGGGTCGAAGCTTTCCATTGAAATTTAAAGCAGCGGCACGCCGGGCGCGTTCAGCCGGGGCAGGTAAAGTTACCTCGTCCAGGATAATAAGGACAACGCATAGATTAACGGCACAAGCACTATCCATTGTCCATCAATTGAGTTGTTTGCTAGAGCAAAGGTCGAACAGGGTTGAGCACCCAAACGTGAGGCTCCTCTCTCGGGACGCCTCTTGCCGGTCCCAGCATGCGGCTAGGTAGTCTTCAGCACAAGGCGCCCACGGTGTGGTCATTCGAACATCACTGGAGGATGATAACGATCACGCTTTGCAGGTTATGTCCCCCTCCCTGGCGGGGCAGAGGGTGCTGCGGAGTGGGAGGCGTGGTGTCCTTACGCGTGTGTGGTTATGCAGCGGTGGGAACCGGGGGTCCAGGGTTTGATCCTCGGGCGGGGCTGGAGGCGCATCCTAGGGGGTGCAATACATGGTGTTGTGTGTATGTGGCGTAGCGGGTTGCGTGCACCCCTTCCACCCCGGTACTGCACGTAGGGCCCCTAGAGGTGGGGAGCGTGGTGCGGATGCTGTGGCTCGAACATGGATGGGCCCGCCCTTGGTTCTGTGGTCCAAACGGGTAACTCAGATTGTTTTTCCTGCTCTTTTTATGTCTTTACTTTTCAGCTAAATTTCTGTCAGACACTCTGCTCCCCTCTCCCTGCACCGCTAACTGTGTCTTGGTAAAACTCCCAAATCGAATCTATAATATGCTGTTGCTGCAGACGATAGTGCTAGTATCTGTTTGTGTCTGTGGCGTCATTTCTGAGCAGCTCTGGTAAGATCTAGAAGCAGGCAATGCCTCATGTTTTAGGCGAGCATTCTCCTTAGAACGGTTGTGGAGCGCATTCCTTCCCGCTCAGCCGCGTTGTATTGTGGAAATCACATTTGTCTGTTGGGGGCATCGCTGCTCCGGTTTTTCAAAGCCGCGCCTTGTACTCTTTCACCGGTGGTGTGCACATTGGTTAGCCTTCAATGGATGTGTTCGTTCGCAATAATTTCACTCAACCGGCAAGTGATTGCAGTTATGGGAATCAAAGGCGGCGCTTGGCGGCAACTCAAGCTAAGACTTATGGCTTCAAGGTTTATTGTCAGTGACGCTGCCATAATCACACAGGTTTTCCCCCGGTTGGTGTCGTGTCGTGACGAGCACGGCCGTGGCTCTGATTCGTAACCAGTTCATTGAATGGCAAATGCAAAACATGAATCATGTTGTTTGACGGCGGCTGAGATTCGTGGATTCACGGCCGCCACCACGTTGTGGGGTGGTCGGCCTGCTTGCATGGCTGTGCCTCTACCTTGAGGGGGTACATTGGTTGGAGTCCTGGTTGGGATCTCGATCTACGCGAGGGGGCTTGTGCACATCACCGTGCAAGGAAAACGGCTCTGTCATGGCATCTTTAAAAATTATTGACTAATAATTATGCAGCACCAAGGGTGGGTTCCCGGATGCAGTCAGATTGGTAACCCTTACAAGGGGGCAATAAGGGTAGTGGGACTGAGCGAGTAAACCTTGGTCCGTGATGCAGGCCCGAGTAATTGTGTGGCGGTACTAAGTACCTTTAAGCGGTCAGCTGGCACATTAGGATAGTTGTGCTGACTATGTAATGTAACTGGCGCTCATGTATAGCGTTTCAATACCTTGGCATTTACATACACGTTACATTGGTGTAATTAATATGTATTTATTAATGCGCGTTAGATTAACGCTATGAATGGCGGATCGGATCTGCCTTCAGTTGGCGTCGCGGTGTCTGCCTTGCCCTGTTTATTGGCTGGCGCAGCACTTGGTCATCAGCCTGTACCCTTGTACTGGAGATCATCCAGGGAAAGGGGCACATTAGGGCTTAGTCACCCCAGAATATGTACAAACTGGCACGCGGTGCGTTAGGGTTTGTACCACACAGAGCTGGGGGTGTCTCAGTGGGCACACTCACTGGCCGTGCATTGTGCTTTGACCGGTTTGTTTAATCTTTTCGGGCCGCTGTTCAGAGGGGGATTTCTGTGCAGTGCTTGTAGAACGTCATGTACCATTAAGGGCATGTTCTACGCAAGGGCAGGTTACTGCGAAGGATGTTTCAAAGTTTTGGGGTCAAACTGGGTTGGAGCAGTAAAGTTAAAGCCAAAGCACAAACAGGCTACAATGTATTAAGGAACAGTTGGCATTCCCAGCATGCGCTCAGAGATGGGTCCTTCGATACCTTCATTATTCTTAAGCTAGTCAGGGTACAAGCCTAGGAATGGTGGCATGCCCCCCGGGTGCTGGGGATGGCTTGCTGGTTGGCAGCTTTCCACGTTTGTCGCAAGCTTGCACTTGCTGCGGTTTCCGCAGTTTGGGGGCAGGTTAGCATCCCCACCTGGTTTCCGCAGGGTTGATGTGTCTCCGGTCAGTATGATCAAGTAGAGCCAATTATCAATTGGCGTAGCTGGACATAGGAATGCCAGGCTGGAATCCAAGGGATCTTAGAGCAAGTGTTCCGTGTTCTGAGCCTAGTATATGCAGGCGTGAGTGAGAATGGTAGCCGCCAGTCCAATCTTGAATCACTCTAAGTTCTGGAGAATAGGCATTTGTTTAAGTGTGAAACAGGCCCCACGCAGAGCTCAGAGGGACCCTCACCTAGGCCAACCGGGACTGTGCAAACTAGTATGAGCTGGGTCGTACGCTGGGACCAAAAACACCCCTTCACCAAGCTACTGGGCATTATGCCGCCAGGGTCGTTGAAGGACAGGCAAGGGCATCAATGGGCCATATTTAGCAACAGGGTAACCTGCGGGGCGGACTGTCAGTGGTCACTCCACGATGGGGTGCGGTGGTGCTAATAGTGGGCACAAACATTACCCTTCCAATCCAGATGTGACACCATTAGGAGGTAGGTTTAGCAATCAAGAAGGTTGGTGCAAACTGGCCATCTGGGCGCAGTAAGTGCATCCGCAGTAAGTGCATCCTCAGAGGTACCGCCTTTAGAGCTAGGAGGTCTGTTGGCACCGCCTTTAAGGGAAGCCATTGTCTAGCGGGCTGCTCTGTGCAGAGCATTTGCAGGCGTAAGTTACAGTATCCGCTACCATTTCAAATGTGCATCTTTCACAATTTACTCAGATAACTGGGACAGGAAGTAAGGTGGGCTGGATAACTCTTGCTTCTACCTGAGTGGCACATCTTGGCAGGAGTGTTTGTCAAAGGGATTGCACTTCAGCCAGGTAATGTTAGCACCCATCCACACCAAGCCGATCGTCAAGGTCACCCTGGGCCTCACTTACACAGCCCAGTAGGAGCCCCTTGTGGTGGTCAGTGACAGGAATTTCTAATTTGAACTGACAGGAGGCGTGTCCGTGGGTTTCAACAACAGAAGTTTGGGGAGAGCTAGACTCCACCCACCCATGGTCAAGGTGTAAGTTTTATTAGTTGGAGTGGCACTCTTATTTGACCAGGGGTTCATTGCCACACGAGGGCATCGCTGAGTTGTAGCCAGAGCACGGGCATTGTGTGTTTCCCAGGGAGCAGCAAGTGAAGGCAAGACTCTTCCCAAATCTAGCACCAGAACACAAAGTAGTCAGGGTCTACTTGTCTGTTGGGTGACTTGTGTAGGCACTGGTGTAATTGTCACTCCACAACGACACATGAGGGGTGAGTTGTCTCCAATTGAGGGCACAATGCATATATATTGTTTCAAACAAGAATTGACTCCATCTATGTGTTCTCCGGGGTCTAGCAATCAAAGAGGCCTGTGAAATTCTGGTCAACGGCGTGGATTAAGTGCACTCTAGAACCGAGGTTAGGTGACACAGGAGGGTGATTCAAGATACACAGGTGGTGTGACGGCAACGCGAGACTGTCCGCTTATGCTGGGTAGGAGGTTCCATATCACCAACCAGAAGGGTGACATGTGATAAAAGCGTGAATGTTTAAGAATGGCATAGATGCCAGTCAGGAGAGGTTTGTCAAAGGCATTACACTTATTGCCAGGCATTGCTAACTACCCATCCACACCAAGCCTATTTTTAGGCTTCCTGGGCCGCATACACACAGCCCGGTATTAGGCACCTGCAGTTGTCAGCGGCAGGAGGTATTAAATTACAACTGTACCGTGGGCGTACTTGCCGACCGGGCAGTACTGCCACGGCCTCCAAGGGCCAATTAGTCAGACATCAGCAGTGAGTGTGGCTTGCCCTCTGTGCAGTTGGCGGGGAATTTAATTCCATGTACAGGCTATACTAAACTTGCTTCTAGCAGGTCTCGTGGGTGAGCGAGTTCACTGCTTTGAACAAGGAATAAAAAGGAGCATGGCGTGACACATAGACTATTAGGGAGTAATTCAGGGACCGGGTACCTTTACACACGATTCCGGGGAGGGCAATTAAGTTCGGGATAACCAAGTGTACCGGGTGTAGTGCCTTGCATCTTGGGTCAAAGCAGGTTGGCTCACAGGGGGTGTCTAGGATCGTCCAGGCACACCCTGCAGGGTAGAATGCTATAGAACTGCGCGTTGCCACTAGTTTGAGTGCAACAAATTGATCCCTCTCAAAGCAAACCTAGGTTTTATGGTCAGTGCACAACATACAACCGTTCACTCCAGCTTCCTGAAGGCAGTCTGTTAGAAGAGGTGTCGATCGGGACGTCCTGCGCCAGGGCGCGGACATTGCACGGGCGACACAGCAGATAGGGTGCTGTCAGACGAGGGTGCTTGCGGGCTAGGTGGCCAAGCAAGATAGCAGAACCAATTCTATGGACCTCTCTTCCCCCTCCTGACTGCCCGAGACTGTGAGTGCAGGGGGATTTGCAATGTTACTGGTATTTTCCCGCCCATACAGGGGCAGAGGGGTACATTGCAGGTATCGGCATAAATAGAGTGGAGGCAAGACCTACAGACTATGTGCACCAGTAGCCGCAAGAGGTTGGCGTTAAGAGCAAAATCTCGCAGCGGCAAGGTAGCCAGGTGGCATGCGCCAGCTGGTTAGGCCAGAATGTGTGCTGTGGCTCCAATAGCGGTTTGAAATGTGTTTGGAGCACCATCACTGACAATTCCAGAGCACACTATGCACCTCGGCCCAGTAGGTGTAGGCCATAGGCTCATGTGCGGCTTGATCTTGTGGAGGGCAATATTCCCTGGAATATCAAGGTACTAGGTCATTAGCTGGGTTGAACATCAAGGGTCACAGCTGGTTAGCAGGTATGTGTGTATCTGTCATCGAGCTTTAGTTAAGCAAGCCTGGCAGGTGGCGAAGTTGTCACTCCAAATGGTTGATGTACTGCAGTAGTGTGCGCTAGGCGATCAGTCCTGTTCGCCATGGTTTATTAATCACAAAGGTCGGTGCACATGTCTGGTCAACCTCAACATAGTAGGTGCACCCTGCTCCCTGGGCGGGTTACGGGTTGCTTCAGTTGAGCAGGAAATGCCCCGCCCGCATAGCCAGAGTATATAGCCTGGTTGTGGAAGCGGTCTTCAAGCATGTGTGCTGCTGTTCCAGGTATTGGGGAAACAGGTGTTAGGGAGCACGAACTGCTAGAAGGCCTGCAACTTCAGGTTGCAGGAGGGGGAGCCACATCAGCTTGAAGGGTAATACAGCGATGTTTAAGGGTAGAGCTCCCTCCTGGGAGGCCATCACATTCTTGCAGCGCATGTGAGGCACTGGTACATTCCCAGAGAAGGATAAACCGCTCCATGCGCAAGTTTGCAGAACAAGGGGCTTTGGCTTCATCAGGCATGAGCTATGCCGGGCGAACACCAAAGGTTAATTTGACAATGTTGGGGTGCACTTGCACAGGTGGGCTTGGATCTGTTCCTTGGACATGAATGAGGCCCGGGAAATTTCAGGTTGCAGTGAGAAAGGAGCTGTTTTGGTGGGGGCTCTTTAGGCGACGGGGGCCGCCTCCAGAGCTGTGGAGGAGTTACAGGGCGATCTGGAAGCAAATGGGTACAGAAGAGTACCTCTGCAAGAGCACAATAGGGGTGCCAGAGCCAAATCCCAGGAGCCTCATGGGAGGGTCCTGGAACAATTACGTCGGCGCCCCGTTAGTCCTTCGGGCGGTTGTGGGCCTGAACAACCGGGGGCTTGCCTTGCTACGCTCCGCCCTGAAAGGGGCGTGAGTAATAGGGACCAATGTGTCACGTGATCCAGTAAGGGGATCACCCCCATAAGGGTAGCGCTGATTGGTTACTCCACAGTGCTTGGCTCATCAGGCGGGCAGGGCAGCATAGGTTGGTACAGCTGCCTGCCCTTGGATCGCCCGTAAGATAACCCACCATATTGCATACTTTTGTATGGAATAAACCTGCAGCACTAATTTTCCCAAACAAAAGTTGTGTTGTGTATTTATTTATGCATGCATACTCTGTTGTGGTGTGGGTGGGGTGTGTTGCCAATAATGGGACTATACGGCTGCCCGCGGCTCCGCAGGGGGCCACCCTAAACGGGCGGCCCCTTTAGTGCCATTTGGGCACTTTCCCACCCCCAATGATGTGCGGGACTCAAGGAGGAGTCCCCCTACCAGACGCGTCACTTCCGGCACGCAGAGGAGGTGGGGAGGTATTTATGCCTCCCCCGGCCATCTTGGCGTCCTCTTTGCGCCGGACACGCCGTCTCCCACCCTACCGCTTACCCGGCGTGGGGTTGGCAGGCGAAATACATAGAACGTTGTAATGTTTTCTTTCTCGTTGCAGGAGGAGTTACAGGGCGATCTGGAAGCAAATGGGTACAGAAGAGTACCTCTGCAAGAGCACAATAGGGGTGCCAGAGCCAAATCCCAGGAGCCTCATGGGAGGGTCCTGGAACAATTACGTCGGCGCCCCGTTAGTCCTTCGGGCGGTTGTGGGCCTGAACAACCGGGGGCTTGCCTTGCTACGCTCCGCCCTGAAAGGGGCGTGAGTAATAGGGACCAATGTGTCACGTGATCCAGTAAGGGGATCACCCCCATAAGGGTAGCGCTGATTGGTTACTCCACAGTGCTTGGCTCATCAGGCGGGCAGGGCAGCATAGGTTGGTACAGCTGCCTGCCCTTGGATCGCCCGTAAGATAACCCACCATATTGCATACTTTTGTATGGAATAAACCTGCAGCACTAATTTTCCCAAACAAAAGTTGTGTTGTGTATTTATTTATGCATGCATACTCTGTTGTGGTGTGGGTGGGGTGTGTTGCCAATAATGGGACTAAAAGCACTGCATGCCTTCCAGGGGCTTGTTTACACCAATTAGTCCGTAGGCTTCTGTTTTGCTAAAAAGCAGTCGCCTTCTCCCTGATTCAGTGTGAAATAAACTGCATTGAACTTGTAGAAATGTGGCGAGACCTCCTAAACGAAGAGCTGTTCTTTCTTGCAAATCCCAGCGCTAGTGTTGTACTAGCCTTGAACAGCTGCCATGCCCCGACAAGACTGGAATGTCAGACTATTCGTTGCACCCGCCCCAGAGCGTTTAATACAACAAGGTGCGTGTGGCAGGTGTGGGCTTCTAGCGCTCCGAGGCCTGGTATTCCTATAACCGTGCTTTCCTGTCATAGACACGCCGGCAGCGAATGCTCTATATTTCATTCCCTTCCTACCTAGAGACGGAAAGAGTGACTTCACAGCTACGACTGAGCACAGAGCGGGGGAATCCTGAGTCTGAAAAGTATGAATGTAGGCTACACAAGTGGGTTCATGCAATGTGGCGGGGGTGAATTCTGAAGGCAAACGTTTGATTGGTGTAGAATACGTGAGATTAAGGGCCGCATGTACGACTGTCAGGTTTTGCGACTCGCACAGTGCGATTTTTTTTTAGCGAGTCACAAAATCTGATGAACAACAGTGTCTAAGGCACTGTTTGCAATTCCCAAACGGGTGGCAAGGGACCTGCCTCATTAATATTCATGAGGCAGGTCGAGTGACCCATTGGGAATGACTGGCACTCACAGGGATGGTGGCCTGCTGGGGCCAACAGATCAAAATGTCTGTGACTCCTTTTTAAATGAAACATTTTTTTAAAATGCAGCCTGTTTTCCCTAAAGGAAAAAGAGATGCATTTCAAAAATAAAAATGAAAAGTTTTATTTTCATTTTTTTAAAGTGGGCTTTGGTCTGTGGGACCATTGTCTGCTCTGAAAAAATGTTGGCGCCCCCATTCACAAAGGGGCCTTCTTCCCGTTTGCGAATAGCTTATCACCAACTTGAAATTGGTGGCAATCAGTGAATGTTTTGCAACCGCATACCAGGTCACAAAACATTCACACATAGTATGACTCGCTATTACGAAGAGACCCCCGTTACATTCCCCTTCCTAATATCAACTCGCAAACCTTATTTTGCAAGTCAGTAATAGGTTACCGACTTGCAAAATAGAGTTGGTGCATGGGAAAATGCATTTTACCTGTCGCAAATGACCCGATGGGCCGTTTGCGAGCAGCAAAATGCGTATTACATCTGGCCCAAAAACCATTGCTAACTTTATGATTAACTGGGGGAGACACCTGGTTAAGGCTTTTGAGTCGAGCTCTATTGTTTTCTCAGTCATTTGTCATGTGAAAACTGCATGCTCCCTCCAAGGTAGTTAGAAGCAGAGTTTTATTTTGCAAACACTAAGGAATTGCTGCAAATGACGCTCATTTATGAGTTTTGCACATGCAATTTTCTCCAAGTTTCAATTGATGAACATTGAGAGGGCAAAAGTGTTGCGTAGGATTAGCACTGTGTGCACAAACCTGCACAAAGACCGTTTTTGCACGTTATCCCGTAATTAAAACTTGAAAACCAAAAAAAAAAAAAACAATTCCATATGCACATTTTGTTTCATTTGGTGGTGGTGTTTTTTAACCTACCATTATGAAGTCACTCTGAATGATGCAGATAATGTATATGTTAGGATCATTAAATTATATAGTTTAATTGCACATTAATCAATAGTGTCCAAAGATATTGCCCCTGCCCTCCCAACCCCCACCAGCTACATGCCCCCACACCCACAGTTCTAGCATGCCCTTCCCCATGCTGTCTGCCCTCTCAGTGCTGCACCAGTGAACCCCCAATTATGTCCCTTCCATAGCCTTTTATGGTACCTCCATACAAGCGAGTGAGTGAGTGAGCGAGTTAATACATGAGTGAGTGATTGCATGCAGAGACCGGGGGCCACATGTATCATTATTTTAAATAGCGATTACCTAATTGTGATTCTCTGCAAATCGCAATTAGGTAATCGCTGTTTGAATGTATGAAACTCCATGAGTTAATATTAATGAGGTAGGTCTCAATTTGCGACCCATTAGGAATTGCTAAAATCACAAGGATGGTGGCCTGCAGAGGTCAGAGGACCACCATGTCTGTGATTGCTTTTAAATAAAGCAATCATTTTTTAAAAATGAATCCCATTTTCCTTAATGGAAACTGGTTGCGTTTGAAAAAGAAAAATGAAAAGTTTTCTTTTCATTTTTCAAGAGCAGGCAGTGGTCCGCGGGGGCCACAGCCTGCTCTTAAAAAACATTTTAGGAACATTCACTAAGGGGAATGAGTACTTGAAGTAGGTGGTAAAATGCAAATGTTTTGAGATCGCTTTTCGGTCGCAAAACATTCCTACATACCATTGCGATTCGGTATTAAAAAGGGACGCCCTAAACACGCCCATTCCTAATACCGAATCGGTATGTATTCACAACTCCAAATTGCGATTCGGTAACATTTCACCGAATCGCAAATTGAAATTCATACATACCAAAATGCATTAAACCAGACGCAAACGACCCGATTCTGCAGATCGGGCCGTTTGTGACCAGTAAAATGCATGATACATTTGGCCCCAGGCCTCATATGCACATTGCTTATAAATAATCTGACGTCCATATTCAGTAATAGGTGCAGGTGCTTCGGGTGATTCGAAGGTTTTGGACAACGGTAATAGTTGTGGTTCTTCTAGCCTCAGGTTTTGCCCTGAGACAGGTCGAACATAAGTACTCTTAAAGCTATTACGTCGATAGTGTAGCCCGGGTGGGGTGCTGACCCACTCACATACTGGCTTGGTTAAATTGAATGGTTGTATGACAAATATTGACTATGTTACAAGAATATTGCAGCAAAATTATTGACAACCAAAATATCTTTGCCAGAAGTATGATTTAGTGATAATAGATCTACTGTTCTTAACTCCCATATATAAAGAATTTACATTTGTATATATTCAATGTACATAGATGTGGAGTAGGTAAAGTAAATCTATACTTAACTATATATACTTGTTAATATTTTGGAAGTCAATATTTTTGCTATGATATTCGTGTAGTACAATATTTAAAACTCAATATTCAGGTACCACTCCAATGAATGTGCTTTCTGTAAGGATGCATGTTATCAGGGTAACAGCTCTGTTGAGAAATATGCTTATGAACGTTTTAATATTTGTATGGTCCATGGTGGGGGGATTTGACAGGAACATACAACTTCTTGACAAAGTTCTGATGATTAAAGAGCAGTACCAAAGACAGAGATAGAATGAAGAACTCGACAAAGCAGGGATGTGAAAGAGGAGAACAGAGGTGCTCAACAGCACTCTAACTGCAAATGTCTTTCATAGTCAATGTCACTGGAAATATGCGGCAGGGGAAGACCAAATTTTGCCGCAGGGTTGAATTAGTTATATGGCAAGAAAGTAAATTATGCAGTGTAATGCAGCACATTTGTGGCGGTATTACTTCATTTTTGTATATTTTTTCACACGTTAACAGAACCTGGGCTAAGGTTTCATCTTGTTAGTATGGCATAACACACATCCAACAAACACCAACTGAAAGGTCACCCGGTAACCTTGGGAAAAGGCCTTCCACAGAGTGAGAACAAGTGTAGAAGCATTTTTAACAAGTTTTATCTGTTTGAGTTAGACATATTGTTATTTGGTAAAGTTTGTAAATTAGGTGGCAAGTGTGCAAATCCATATTTATGTGGAAACCGAAGCTGCCCAGAATCGCATAATTCCATTGGCCCGGATCACAGTAGGACCTGGCCCCTCAATTCCTTTCAAAAGCTACTGACCACTAAATCTGTATTCAATTTAATTTTTGTAGAGGATTGCCAACTACACCATGGAAACATACATCTGTTGAAAAAAGCGCTTCTCCAGAATGTTTTTTCCCTTCGTTTCTGGGCGCTCTGCCAGCTGAACTCTGAGCACCCCTGTGACAGTGGCAGAGCTTTGCTCTGGTAATCAAAGTCCTACTTGATAACAGTGGTGTTGGCATTAGGGTAAGGGCCTGGGGGCGAAAGGGCATGGAGGTTAAGGTGAATAATACAATCATCAGCAGGTCACCAACTCTGTATATGCCACAAATATCTACATCTTGGTCTGGCATTGTACCATGCCCCAAAGGGAAGTTCTGTTCTTATAGAAGATGCCATGTCCCCTCCCTAGCACCTCGAGGAAACACATTTTGGTGACTTTTCTGCATCATGTTACAAAGATGAGTCCCGCAGGGCATCAATGGGCATACCATGGTCATACCATGATCCTACTGGTGGTTTTGAAAGATTGAAACACCAGCTGAAGTGCCATTTGAAATAGCAAAACATGTCCTTCTTTTCATTTTGTATGCACCGGCCGAGTTATGCAGCGGTCCAATTATTCAGTGCCCACTGGCAGGGCCGCCTTAACAGCATTATAGGCCCCCGGGCAAAGCAGTGCACTGGGCCCTGCCTACACAACCACTCACAGGAATAAAAATGTTTAACAGGAAAATTAGCGTTAAATTCTGGTCTGCATGGGGCCCTAATGCTCGTGGGGGGCCCCCGGCAACTGCCCAGCGTGCCCATGCGTTAAGACGGCACTGCCCATTGGTTCATTTTGGAGAACTGGAACTCTCTCAGTCCCTCCTCATGGTAGTCAGTCCCAGTTCCTACCCTACTGATGCTGCCCGCTGAGGTTCAATTAACACCGGCACTCATTTTTGATGAGCGGCCCAATTGGGTGCCAATGAGTCTGAGCCCGGAGGGAATAGCCCCATGTCACAAAGGGAGAGGGGAGGAGAGAGCACCCACGCGTTCCTCCTACACATGAAACAGCTAACACAAAAAGCGGGGTGCCAGTGTCGCGGATCCACAAAAGAGACTCCGTCCTAAGATTCTAGAGGGGGTCTTATCCGTTCATATTAGATTGGAAAGGGATTGAGTGTCATATGAGGGAAGCCATCCTTAATGGAAGAAGATGCCTCACACAGTCTTTATTGTCATGCTTCATCATAGACATCCTCTCCCCACCCTGGTAAGATGGTACTACCAGGGCGGACTCAAACCTCCACGAGGCCTCGGCGTAAGGAAGGAGTTCTTACATAAAACTTCCAGGATAGAAACGGGATCCAGATACTCTAAAAATACCTCAAAGTTCCTCGGTTGTCACCTCTATTCGTGAGCACTTTGGGTATAATTAAAAATAGATCGCTCTGCAAGTATCTTGAGCACAATGGTTCAGACCCGTCTGGTAATCGGCAACATGTTTCTGGCCACTAGAAAACCTAACTGGTCTGGGGCATTCGTCAGGGCTGAAGGATCCCTATCTTTGCTTAGCCACTGGGCTTATACAAATATGTATGCTAGAAGGGGAATATTATCACACACCATAGTACCTAAGGTAAATCCTGCCTGGTAACCTTTCAAAAAATGTTCATGTGGAAGACCTACATAGAACAGAAAAATGAAAGAGAGATAGTAAACACTGGTCAGAGGAAAGGATTAATACATTTGCTCCTCCAGCCTGCATCTAGGTACGAGATAGACTTCTTTATTTCATGTTTTCTTATGTTTCATTAAAATAAAATGAGCTTCCCCATAGCTCACACCAGGTGAGCAAACATCAACACACGCGTGAGTATCACACAGAAAAGAGAGAGAAGGTGACACATAATATTGCTAGGTGTCGCTTCTTAGTGCGTGGTGAAACGTAACCCTAATATCACATGCGAATTGAACGTTGTAAAATTGAATAAGCTATTAGCTCAATATGCCAAAAAACACCTTTATTTTGTGGTGAAAACCCCATTGGGTGTTTATATATTGCTACGTAGCATCAGCGCAACACATGCTGATAACCATCTTACCCTAAACTTTAGGGGATACCACTACATCGGTCACGGAGGGGGTGATGTCCTTTATAGTCACACTCTAGGTGTTTGGTTTGAAAAACAGAAGAGGAACGGGAAGGGAACAGTTAAAATTAACATCTTGAGAGAAGTGCAGAGGTTCAACATTGATTCTCATAAACTTAAAATCACCCGAAGTATGGTAAAACAGGGGGAGAGGGGGCATCGTACTGAGGACTATGTTTAGGTAGCCTGTCCTAAAATCCAAACTTGCAGAATTGCTGGAGTAGTCGTCACGAGTATCATAGAAAGGCTCAGTATAGTGGTCTCAATACTAAGTACGAGTTATACATTAGAGGAATGTTGTTACGTCCTTCTGACATTAGGTGTAATCGTGCAGTAGTGAAATCACATTACAAGACCTCGGTACAATAATATTAATAACCGTGATCCCACATATAAGTAGTAATTCGCCATCAACTCACATACACTCCGACAACCCATAAAATAGTAGTAGAACACCTTCAGCTCCACACATACACTCCGAAAGGGAGGAAATAAAGTAAATTAATTCAATTAGCTGCCGCCATTGGCCAAAATCCAGGATGCGTATCGCATGGATTCAGTGCGTGCAGGTAATGCGTGTACCAGGAAAGGGAGCGGGTGTATAGTACCTGATCCAGCGCTAACAATAAAAATTCTTCTCCTATATGCTTCGGTCATCCAGGTGCAACTATTCCTCCAACACACAAACTATATCCATATGACGGTGGGGCCCATAACACCGCATATACATTCACTTACTCATTTATTCCCTGGATTACCTCCGTCCTTAACCTAGGAGAAAACGATTCGCTGGAAGGAGATGGGATACCTCTTTTAACATGACATAATGTTTCTCATTTGTTTTAAGGTATTCCGCTCATTGGTCGATGGACCAACTAGTAGGAATCAGTTGATGGTGATTAAGACCAGCTCAATCACAATAAACTCTTTAACATTTTACCTTAATCATTGAGCTATAGAATCACTGAGTCATTTGTTTAAAGAATAATAAAGTTTATATAAAGTTTCGAAGCAAGAAATAAGTTTAAGCTTATTATTCAGATTATTACATTTATCATCATCATAAGAATAAATTGAAATTGCAATGCATACCTATTAGACGGAAAAATAAAGTTGTCATAGCAAGAACTCCAAAAGATCAATCTATCTATCTTGGAAAATCTAATAGTTCTAAATGAAAAATCTATCAGGAATAAAAAGGTTCTCCAAAAGCAGCATCTTATACTCAACTAGAAATATAAAATAGCAGCAGCAGCATCAACTCGTCAGCATCAGCAACCGCAACTTCACCCATCTGCAGCATCCACCCTCTCCAGCATCTAACTCTCCAGCATCTCACTCTCCAGCATCTAACCCCTCCCACCAAGAGTAGGTCTTCTTACACCCTAATTCTAGCTTACTGAATAAAAATGTTGCATCTCTATGGCGTGATTCTTTCTCATTGGTTCATTCATGTCCATATACATTTTAATCAAAACTTCCTTGTCTTAACCAGTTCTTTGTGGAATGTCCATGCTTGCATCGTTTCCCACAGTTCATGACATTGCTCATCAGTTTCGATCAGTCCAATTTGTATCTTTTTCTGCTACTTTTTAGATTCAACAGTTCCGTCCATTTATTCAGTTTGACTTCTCGCGCTTCTTGCTGATCATCTTGGCACACATTTGCTCAGAAAGGTCACAATAGCCTTGACCATACTTCCGTCTTAGCCTCTCAGCACGAACACGTGGTCATCCTTTTTCACAGCCTTTCTCCTCTACCACACGGCTTCTTGCTCATGCGTACTCTAGCAAATGGCGGCCATTTTATATCGCTGCTCAACAGGCCTAAGCGCACTATTTTCAAAGATAAACAAAATATTGTTAAAATAAAGAATATAAACCCTTTCGTTTCCCTCCCGTCTTTCTACGTACCCCAATTAGGTATTACCTAGCAAAAAGCAACATATAAAGCCGTCCCTTACTTACCATCGCTTTATTTTGCCACCACACGTTTTATTTAAAAAGCACAAATCATGCGTTTATTATTTTATTAGTACGCAAATATTACGTTATGTTAGACATGTAAACAATTATAAGTTGATTAATTTGCACACAAAATAGCGTGTTACCTTTAACCCTTTACATGTAACATGCATTGTTGGTTATTTACTTAAACGAACATGTTTATTAATTATTTTACGAAAATTATTAGGAGGTTAAAAATTTTCATTTACCCTGCTCCATCAACTCCCCCTTTGGTGATTTTTAATATCACCACAAAACCCAAGTTATACAATTCTTTCAGACAGCATATATCTTTTATCCGTTTGCTTTTGTTAGTTTACACAACTGTATCCCTTTCAACTTGTCTCTTCGTCTTCTTGTACATGTTCTCTTTTATTTCTTCTAGCTCTATTTCACCCATTTCTCTCTCTCTCTCCTTGTTTATCATATTTTCTTTTTCTATTTTATTCTGTCTTCTTCTTCTCTTTATACATGTAATTACAAGCTTCAGCACTAAAATTATTATTATTATCATGGTTGCTATTATTATAACTTTCCCTATTATTAATCCACTCATTCTTGTTAACCAATTTATTACTGAAGAAAACCCTTTACCAAGTTTTCCCAATGCACTTTCAACCTCCAGTGGAACAAGTTCTTTGTGCAAACTTGTAATATTTGTTATATACTTTTGTATATTTTCACTTTTATCTGGAATGTAAGTGCAACAATGTTGGACTTTCAGCATTCCACAGACTCCACCCTCTTTTGCCAAAAGAATGTCAAGGGCAAGTCGATTTTGCATCACCATAGCTCTCATGGCAACCATTTCGGTATTTACCATCAAGAACCCTCCAGCAGTATCTGTAGACAAACGATCTACCACTGTGGATAATTTCCGAATTCTAAATGCATTCAAAGATATTCCCACTGCTGGTATCAATGCACCAAAAATATCACCTACTATTTCTGAAAAAATTTCCTTTTTCTACGTGTAAAGGTATTTATCATTTTGTGTGTTCCTTTTTCTTTTCTATCCATATGAAAAATCTTTGGAAAGACCAGGCCTAAATAACATGACCCATACCAATGGTCCGGCAACCTATAATAAGCCCTATTACCGCAAACATAATAGATCCCTGGAAATATTGGATCTTTTCCCCCTTTGAATCCCCATCCACCTAAAATTTGATAATTGTCATGGCAAATACTGGAACCCACAAAATAATTGTCATATCTTGTCTTATTTCTTCTAATGCACAACCTTCCCTGTTGGGGCCAATCCAGAGTCATAGCTGCATTCGTCTTTTTCTTGTCATGATTGTCTTCCTCAAACGCCCAAAGAGGTGTTTTTGTCTCTTCTATCACTTTTCTTTGAAATTTCACTCTTCTCTCTTCAACCATCTCTAAAAATACTTTTTCTTCCTTCTTTAACTCACAGGTAAGGTTGTATTTTACTATATTATCTAATGTTAAAATCTTATCTTCTAAAAAATATTCACCAAACGTTTTCCCTCTTTTATTTTGTTTAGCTCGGGAACTTCAGAAACTTTCGCAAAAATCTTATCTATGTCAGTGTAATAATATTCTAATCTACCTGTTTTATAAAATAAACTTGCTAAAACATTACATGTTATTCCATACGTCAAAGGAAGGTGATGATAAGTCACACCCTCTGCTACAGATGCAGGCAATTGCATACAAACATAGCAATCTCTTACATCCATTGTTTCTACATACTCATATAATAATTTAGTAAAAACATTCTTAGAAAAATCTGTTATTGATTTGTCCTTATGTAATTCTGCACTACTTTTTAATATAACTGGTTCTTGAGTGTTAGCTCCTTTTCCTTTCTCTGTGTTATTAGAAGTTTCCACTACAGCTAAACTAATTGGAATAGTGATTGCTAAAACCACCCATACTGTCATTAATAATCCTGCACAAAAGCAACACATCTTACACCATCTACTTAAAAACTCACATTTACATTTTCTATCTCTAGTATCCTCCATTTTGTTTTATAACCTTATTTATTTATTTTCCAGAAAATTGTGTCACTACACCTCAGAAATGACTTATTTGCCACTCTGCACTCAATGTTTTTGTCTTTGCTTGGTACTTTCTTTTAATTCTTTTCAGAATTCTTTCTTTGTCAAATCCGGTAGAAATTCGTCAGATCCAGTGTTTTGTCAAGTCCGGTAGAAATTGTTTAAATTTCTTCAAGTCTGTTGCACCTCACCTTCACCCATTAGGTTTCTTTGTTCTGGGTTCTCGTGAGTGTTCTTTTCTTCTTTGATATCAGTCAAAGCAAGATGCAACCATTCAGGCGATCTATACTTCGGATTTACTTTCTTTACTCTTTTCGTTTTCTGCAAGTGTTTTCCACCTTGTTTTTCTTGCTCTTTCTGACTTGTTATTTCATTCACTTGTTCAGCACTTTTTCCATCTAACCTTATGATTCTGTATCTTAATATTCTTACTTCGTTGGGCCAATTGTCTCCTTTTCTTGGCCTTTTTGCCTCACTTCCTTTTTCCTCTCTTTCTGTTTTCCAATTCCTTTTTCTTGACTCTAGTTTTTGGTTTCTTTCTTCTCCACTTTCTTCAGACTCTGTTTCAATTTTTTCGTTATTGTCTCTTATTTTGAAACTTATAATTTCATTTTCTTCCTCTACTTGTGGTTCTTTTCTTATCTTCCTTCGTTCACCTATTTCTGTCCCTCCTCGAGGTTCTTCCGAATTTGTGTCAGTCTCTCTATCTGCTTCTAAATTTCCCTGTTCTTTTGTTTGACTATCTGTCCCTATTGCTCCTCGGGGATCTTCCGATTTTTCTAACTTTCTGTTTGAAACTCTACCTTCTTCATCTATTAATATTATCTCCGAAGGATTTTTACCACAACTTGTACTTGGTTGCTCATTGTTACTATCTTCTGGCTCAGTTTCTTCTCTTATGCTTTCAAATTTCCAATTTCTTTTCAGAATTTCTTCACAATCCGAATGATCTGTATCAGATTCTGAACCGGTATCTGATATTTCCAGATGTCGACTCACATGTCGATCTTCAAGTTCTGGAACTTCAGCTATTTCCTCTACTTCTTCTGTCGTTTCACTTGTAGTTGGGTCATCCAGATGTCGACTTACAGGTCGATCTTCAGATTCTGGCACCCTGTTAGTTTCTTCTTCCGCTTCTGATGCTGAACTGTTATCCAATATTTCCAGATGTCGACTCACATGTCGATCTTCAGGTTCTGGAACTCTGATGGTGTGACTGGCATGCACCCAGTGTTTCACTCCTGCACATTTGACTGCAGTGGTTGTCACCAGGATCACTTGTCGTGGTTCGTCCCAGCGAGGAACCAAACAGTTTCTTCTCCTGTGGACTTTTATGCGGACCCAATCTCCCGGATTCAAGTCGTGAGCTGGTTTTCTTTCAAGTGTGGTCGCATCCGGTCCAACCTGATGAAACACAGAACGCACCACATCAGCCAATCCTTTGCAATAATCCAGCACCAGATCATTTTTTTTTTTAAATCTGTTTTATTCATTTTCCATCACTTAACAACAGAGCGAAGGAATGCATTATCAAATGACTATACAACATCAACATTACCCACATTTCTCTTCTCTCTGTACCCTCCCTTCCCACCCACCTCCCCGCCACCGGTGTGCCTAGGTCTTGTATTGCAAATAAGAGGAGACATCAGTCAATATTACAATAAACTTGTTAGCAATAATAAGGCTGTACTGGATATGGTATGCGTCCAGGGGATATCTACCGTGCCTCTAATCATGCCCTGATTTAGTCTCCTTGGATCACAGTGTCAGCTGGGTCATCTTGTTCCACCCCCGCCGAGCCTTGTTCTGAGCCCACTTCCGGAGCCTGCAGTGTTGTAACTAGGGCTTCCCACGCCCTTGCCGCCACCAGTGCTTTTTCATTGTCGGTACGTAGCGCTTGTTGCAGTCTGACAGTACCCTCACTGTGCGCCCATTTAAGTAAGTCTATCCTCCATTTCCCCACACACGGCCCCCTCGCTGATTTCCAATTCATTGTAATTTCCCTCTTGGCTAAGGTGAGGCCTAGTCTATAAATTTACTAGTTATTTTTGTGTTAGTGGTGTGCGGGAACCAGTGCAGTAAGCAAGTGCCCTGGTCAAGGTCTAGTGAGCGATCAGTTATACCACACAGCAGGTCCAGTACTTCTTCCCAATACGTTCCCAAATTCTTACAACCCCACATCATGTGCGGGAAGTCGGCTCCTTCCAGTCCACACCTCGGGCGCTGCGCGGCTGCCGTAGGGAAATATTTATTAAGCTTAGCTGGTGTTAAATACGCTCTATGCAGGACATAGAAATTCACCAATTGGAATCTGGCGTTCCTTGTACTCTTCCAGGCTCTACCAACCAACTGAACCCAGGTCTGTTCAGGGATTTCTCTACCTATGTCTACCTCCCATTTCGCTTGCAACTCGCCCAATGGTTCCAGAGCCTCTGTCAGCATACGTTGGTAAAGGCACGTTATCGCTTTAACTGTCCCCGCTGCCATAACCACATATTGGCACGCCATTGAGGTCCTTGGTTCTGACAGTCCCATCCCCCAGCGGCGCTGCACTGCCGAGACAAGTGCTGCGTGTAACAAATAATCCCCTCGCGGGAGATCATATCTCTGCTGCAGCTCCGAAAAGGACAACAGAGTTTCGTTCTCGTAGAGGTCTCCTAGCACTTGTATACCCAGGTCTTCCCACTTAGCCAATGCAGTCCAATCTCCGCCATTGGGGAGGGCCGTGCACATACCTAGCGGTATCTCCGGAGCGTACGGGTGGGTAATTCCGGCCCGTCGCTGGCTTCGGTTCCAGCAGAGTCGCAGCGTTCTCTCCTCAACAGTAAGCGGATCTAGACGCATCTTCTGCTGGAGTACTATAAAGGACAAGATGTAACGCGGTACCCACCGCCCTTCGGGGCCATCTGGGCCCCGAAACTCCCGAGCCACCGCCTGTGTAAGCCATTGCAGTTGTGCTGCCAGATAGTACCACTCAAAGTCCGGTACCGCCATACCCCCGTCGGCTCTCGGGCGCATCATTGTTCCCATTGCAACTTGCCACCTTCCCGTCCCCCAGAGGAATCCGCCAGCCATGGAACGAAGCTGCCGAAAAATGGATCCCGGCACCCAAATCGGTAGTGTCCGAAAATAGTACAATAATCGTGGGAGCGCCACCATCTTGAGGAGCGCCACCCGGCCTGCCACCGACAGCGGTAACGTGCTCCAAAACGTAAAACTGCCCCTGAGTCCGCGAATGGCCCGACCCAGGTTGCCCTCCAGTAAATCGTCGGTGGTATGATAAATGTGAGTACCTAAGTAAGGTAAACAATGTGGTTCCCAGCGAATGCCCGCCACCTGCGATGGATTCACCGCAGCTGGTACCACTGGAAACAAACAGGTCTTCGTCCAGTTCACCTTTAACCCTGAATATTGCCCAAACATAGACAGTAATTGTCGCGCGCCTTCCAAAGCCATGTCCGTATTCGCAAGCAAGAGCAAGAGGTCATCTGCATAGAGGGAAATAAACTGCATATCCCCGCGGAGAGATAAACCAGAGTAGTATCTTCCCGACCGAGCGTGGGAGGCCAGAGGCTCGATGGCCAAAGCAAACAACAACGGAGAGAGCGGGCAGCCCTGCTGCGTGCCCCACCCCACCTGACAGGATGGAGAAACCGTTGCCCCCGTCCGTACTCGTGCCGTCGCTGACCTATAGAGGAGCTCCGTCCACCCCACAAAGGTATCCCCCAGTCCGAACGCATGAAGAGCCCGAGATAAATACGGCCATTCTAGGCTGTCGAAAGCCTTTTCTATATCTACAGAGAGAATTGCTGCATCAGGAGTCGCACCATGGTCCCCTCCCAGAATCCGCAATAGGCGGCGCACGTTGGTCGCGGTAGTGCGTTTCGGGATGAAGCCCGCCTGGTCGCTATGGACCAAGTGCGTCATGTAGGGAAGGAGTCGGGTAGCAAGAATCCTACTCAGGATCTTATAATCAGTGGTTAACATAGATAATGGGCGGTAATCCGACCTAGCGAGTGAGTTCCTACCCGGCTTCAGCAACGGGATAATGATAACCTCGCACGTGGAAGCTGGTAGCCTCCCCAGTTCCCAGGCCTCCCGATAAACCGCCTGCAGTTTGGGGGCCAAGAGATCGATGTACGTCGCATAAAATTCAATCGGAAGGCCATCGGCCCCCGGGGTTTTCTTGCGCACCATTTGTTTTATCGCACTTCGTATTTCCCCTTCCGTAATCTCCTGCCCCAGCGTAACCCCTTGGTCGGTTTCAAGGCGCGGCAGTCGTACCTCAGCCAAGAATTCACTCAGATCTTCGCATTCACCCCGCAACTTACTCTTGTATAGGTCCACGTAATAGGTTAGGAACAGCTCGTTAATTCCCCGTTGAGTATATTCCAGTGCACCCGCTGGGGAGGTCAAAGCTAATATAGGTGTACCCCTTTGTACCGGGTTAGCCAACCAAGCCAGAAGGGTGCCCACCTTATCTCTCTCTGCATGCGCCCGTGCCAGATATTCTTTATGGTCAAAGCAGCGCAACCTCTCCACTTGCTGTGCCACACTCTCTCTTGCGGCTACCACTTCAGCCTGCATTTCCGGGTGTTCGGGGTGATCTCTCTCCGCCTGACGCAGTCGTAGCTCCTCCCTCTCTATATCCTGCAACAGCGTTTTCCGCACTCCTGTCACCTTGGCAATACATAAACCCCGCACCACTACATTAAAGGCGTCCTATTACAGTGCCAGGGACGAAGCCGTCCCCTCATTCTCATGAAAGTATTGCTCTATTCCCTCTTGCACTTCTGCACGAAACACCGAGTCTTCCAAAGCCTCTGGGCGTAAACGCCAGGTAGGAATGGCAGGTCTATCTCGAGACCATCGCAGCACCAAGAGCAGCGGGTTATGATCTGAGATCGTCTTCGCCAGGTACTCACTGTGGGAGACCAGCACGTGAACATCTGGGGAGCACAACACAGCATCCAACCGCACATGTAAATCATGTAGGACAGAATAGTAAGAATAGTCCCGCTCCCCGACGTGCTGTGCGCGCCAAGTGTCAATCAGCCCCCATTCAGCCTGCCAATCCCTCCGAAGTTTCGAGAGCTTGTGTATGGGTGCCCGTGGCAACGGCGGATGGGACCTATCCATCTCAATATCCGTGATAGAGTTAAAATCACCCCCTAGTATCACTGCACCGGTCAGAAATGACGCCAGTTTCCCTGATAGCCTAGCGAAATAGGACATCTGATCCACATTAGGGGCATACACACTACATAATGTTACGTTTCTCCCGTCCAGTCGCCCCATAACCGCCACAAACCTCCCTTCAGGGTCCACTATCTGCTGGGTCAGCTGGAAGGGAACCCCCGCCCTCACCCAAATCAGTGCGCCCCGTGCAAAAGCAGAATATGTGGTGTAGTAAAGTTGGCCCTTCCACCTGCGCTGCAATGCCTGGCCCTCGGCTCGGTCCATATGGGTCTCTTGTAGGAACGCTATTTGCACCCCTCTTCGCACTAAATAGGCGTGGACTCTGTGGCGTCTCACCATCGTATGCATCCCCCGTACATTCCAACTAATGCATTTGATCTCATGTAAAGCCCCCATCTTGCGACCCGTCTCTGTCCCACAACTGCACTCCCTGTATCGGCACACCGGTGGTTCTACCTATCCCAAAAACAACCCACAAGTAACCCCCCCCTCCCCTCCCCAGAACAGGCTCTAAACAGCTAGGACCCATCCAAACTATTCCCTAATAATCCCTCTGGGAATGCCTAACACAAATGTTCCCTTGTCCAAGCTCGCCACATCTCCTTATACGTCCCAATTACCTCCCTCCGAGGGCACTGGCCCCCAACCAAATCCACCCTTCTTACTAGCCATTTGCGACAGTGCGTGAGGTCAGGCATCAACGATCTCGTCTGCTGTCCCTGGAGTGATGTGAGGCAGAACGACACTCCCCATGTCCGTCCCATCTGAATCCGTTCCCGCTGATCCTTTTTCGGATTCGGTTTCTCCCAGCCGCGGTGCGCTACTCGCCCGCGAGATTTCCGTCACGGCTTGCAGCACCGCCGTTCTTTCTGTCTCTGTCTGAGATGTGGAAGGCTTCTGTGTTGCAGGACGTCGTCTCCTGGAGCGCCGCACTCGGGCTGTCCGGGGCGCCTCCTCTGGTCGTCCGCCAGTGCCACCGGCCACTCCCTCCCCCGTCCGATAGGTTTCCAACCAGCTCCATGCTTCATCTGGGTTATTATGAAAGAATGTTTTACCATCCAATGTTACTCGGAGGCGTGCCGGGAACATCAGGGAGTATTGAATGCCCTCATCTCGGAGGGCCTTTTTAACCGCCAGGAAGGAGGCTCGATGTCGCTGCACTTCGAAGGTATAATCTGGAAACAATGAAACATTATTATTGGCCACTCTATACGGGCCTGCGGTGCGTGCTTTTTGCAATAGGAGGTCTCTGTCCTTATAGTGAAGCAGGCGAGCCACTACAGGCCTGGGTGGCCTCCCAGGTTGCAGCATTCGGGTGGGCACCCTGTGTGCCCTCTCCAACGTGTAGAATGGTGTCAGGCCCTCTGGGGCCACCTCAGAGCGCAGCCACTGTTCCAAATAATCGGCCATACTGTCTCCTTCCACCCCTTCCGGAAGGCCCACCACCCGGACGTTGTTCCTCCTGTTGCGCCCTTCGGCGTCTTCAGCTCTTCTCTCCAGTACTTGGAGCCTGCGGGTGATCTCTCCCATCTGGGCATCCAATGCTTTCTGGGTTGGCTCCAGTACCTCCAGAGTGGTCTCGGTTCGCTTCACCCGATCGGCCAACTTCCCATGGTCTGCCCGTAGGAGTCCCAGTCCCAGCGACACCTGCGCAATGTCTTGTTGGAGCGCCTCTTTCGTGTCCGTGATAGCTCGGAGGATCTGGTCTACTTGCTGTTGCATCAGCCCCTCTTGGGGCGAGTCAACCACCTTGTGTTTCCTCTGCTCCGCCGCCTCGCCCTCCGGCTCGGGTAGAGCCCCCCCTGTCGGCCTCGCGGTTTCCCCATGCTCGTCAGGATGTGGTCTCCGGGGCAAGCGTACCCTACAGGGTCTCCCACAGGGAGCGAGTGCGAGTTGCCCCGCTAATCAGGGGAAGGAGTGCTCCTGTTCTGCAGCTCCGGCCGTGCGCCACACTCTCGAAGATTCCTCACTCAGGTCGGCCACCCGCGGACACCCACCAAGCAGGTCACCAGCAGGTAGGATCTCCAGGCAGCGGGGGGGGTGCCTCAGGGCCAATAATACAGCAGGTACCTCAATAGGGCCTTCGTATGCAACTTAGTTGAGCGAGGTGCGCCAACTCAAGGGCTCCAGAGCCAGTGCCCCCAGGAGAAGGAGTCCACCTGTGGCCACCCAGTAATTGCACCACTCCAGGATCAGGGCCTCATCGAGCCACGGTGAGCCATCTCTCCGGTCCGCCAGCCGCTCCGCCACCCCCGGGCCCCACAGGGCATCCAATGTTTCACCTCCCCCGGATCAGGTCCCCTCAGAGCCGGGTCCGCTCCGCTCGGCGGCGGGCCGCGCCACCCGCGGTCTTCGGTGGCGATGCTGCGACAGGCCCAGGTCCTCGTCCGGTCCCACCGTCACAGGCTACTCGCGCGGGGACAGCCGGCAGGTCCCTGCCTCGGTCTGCTGGTATGGCTTCAGCCGGCCCCTCTGTGCCTCCACGTTCGACAGGCCCGGGTCAATCAGCTCTCCGCGGCCACCCCCGGCACCCTCCTCAGTCCATCAGGCAGGACCCCAACTTCAGCCCGGTGGGCAGGGCGCAGATCAGCAGGCCGCTCCCGGGCAATCTAGGGGCCTACCTCACCCCCGATCGCCACTCAGCTATGCGGGCTCCGTCTCCGCACTTCCTGGGGTTGGGACCAACACTCTCCCTCCACCTCCAGATGCCCGGTCGGGCGGAACCCTCCCCAGCTCACCGCCGATACAGGTCCCAGTCTCTTCTGCACTCTCCTGGACTATCCGGGCGCTGCACCAGCTGGGCCCGCTGCGCCGTCCACTTAATCCGCACCGGGGGAGGAGGACCACATCAGTGGCATCCGGTTGCTGCCGCGCTCCAGGAGGTGAGTGCCCACTCCGCTAGTGCACCGATCTATGCCCCCTCCGGGCCGTTCCCCGCCTGAAGTTCCGCGGGGATGGTCGCCATTTTCGGTGTGCGTAGGCTGAGTCTCCCGGCTCACGGAGTCAAAACCCGGCGCCGGGCGGCGACGGGGCACTCAACCCTTGCCCCACAGGTCTCCGCTCCCGGGGGAGCCCCTCCAGGGTCTCAGAAGCGCTAGAGCACGGCTCCTCACAGGATAATTGGTGAGGTCAGCGCGGAGCTCCCAGCTCATGCGACCGTCTTCATCGGCGTCTAAGCCACGCCCCCCCAATCCAGCACCAGATCATCAGTTATAGTCAGTAGTTTGTTGACAGGTACATGTGCTTGTCTCATTGGTCGTCCCATAATTATCTCATGGGGACTGAGTCCAGTTTTCCTTTCCGGAATACTTCTGATTGTCATTAAAACTAATGGCAAGGCATCTGGCCATTTGAGTCCTGTAGCTTGACACATTTTTCCAAACCTGTTCTTAATTGTTCCATTCACTTGCTCTACTATTCCAGAAGCCTCTGGTCTGTATGCACAATGCAGTTTCTGTTTCATACTAAGTGCTTCACAAATTAACTTAATTAATTCATTTTGGAAATGTGTTCCTCTATCTGTTTCAATCGTGACTGGAAAACCATACCTCGGAATGAATTCTCGCAGCGTAAGTTTTGCTACCGTGATTCCATCATTCCTTCTGGTCGGGTATGCCTCCACCCAACGGGAAAACAAACAGACGACTACTAGGACATACCTTAGTCTGTTGCTCGGGGGCATTTCGATAAAATCCATTTGCATTCTAGTGAACGGACCTCCTTCTCGTCCTATTGTTCCTAGACTCACTACTGTCTTCCTTCCTGGATTTAACTGTTGACAAATAAGACATCTTTGGCAAAGACTTTCAGCTATGGCTCTGAATTTTGGATTATACCATGTTTGTCTAAAAGTCTGATCATTGAATCTCTCCCAATATGGGCTTGTCCATGGTACATCCGTGCCATGTCAGAAATCATGCTATCAGGCATAACTGGTCTTTCATCTCTATAAACCCAAACATCATTTTCTTCATGTTTTCTACATCCTGCTTTTATCCATGTATCTTTTTCCTCATCATCTGCTGCTTCCTGTAACTGTCTCACCTCATCCCATGTCTCAACAGGGTTAGTAAAAAGCAAAGGACAAGAAATATGCTCCCTTTCTCGGTTCCTGTTTAAAGAAACCACATTCTTTGCACAGTACTGTGCAATCTCGTCAGCATATTTATTGCCGACAGTTATGTAGTCTTCCCCATTTTTTTGTGCATTGCACTTCACAACAGCAATCTGTTTTGGCAGCTGTATCGCCTCAAGCAACTTTTTCACAAAATCTCCATTTCTTATTGGTGTTCCTGCAGACGTCAAGAAACCTCTTTGTGACCAAATCTGACCGAAATCATGCCCCACCCCAAAGCCGTACTGGCTATCTGTCACAATCGTAACCCGTACATTTCTTCCCAACTTGCATGCTTGAATCAGAGCTACTAATTCTGCGACTTGGGCAGACCGTATCCCTTTCAGACAAGATGCTTCCATTACAGTTGCTACTGTGCAAACTGCATACGCTGCACTTAGAACTCCATCATTTGTTCTCAAACATGAGCCATCCACAAACAGAATATAATCTGATTCCTTTAAGGGCTCATCTCGTAAGTCTGATCTCGGTTTTGTACAATATTCAAGCACATTCAGACAATCGTGATCTACTTCATCCATTTCAATTACACTCTCTTCATCTGGCAATGATGTCGAAGGATTCACATTCATACATCTGTCAATGGTCACATTATCTGCACTCAAAATTACTTTTTCATACCTAGTCAGCCGACTATGTGTCATGTATTGGGTTTTTGTTCTTGACAAAAGAATTTCCACAGAATGGGGAACATATAATCTCAGTGGATATCCCATCACTATGCCTTCACTCTGTTCCAGACTCACACAAGTAGCAGCAACTGCTTTCAAACATCCAGGCAACGCTTTCCCTACAGGGTCTAAAACAGCTGAAAAATATGCAATGGGTCTTTTCATAGTTCCATGTCTCTGCACCAGGACTGAAAACGCACACCCCTCTCTTTCACTGCAATACAACTCAAAATCTTTCTGATAGTCAGGCATTCCTAATGCTGGAGCTTCACATAATTTCTTTTTCAGCTCTCTGAATGCTTTCATTTCTTCATCATTCATTTCAAAAGGATCTTTAACATACTTCTTTGTCAGTTTTTGCAACGGTTTAGCAATCAGCAAAAAACCGCTTATCCATTGTCGACAATATCCAACCATTCCCAGAAACATTCTTACCTCTCTTTGCGTCATTGGAGCTCTCATTCCTTGAATCATTTTTATTCTTTCAGTCGTTACCTTTCGCACTCCTTTCTCAATTTTATGCCCTAAATATTGGACTTCTTGTTGACAAAACTGCAATTTTGATGGGGACACTTTATGTCCTCTTTTTGCTAAATGATTCAGCAAAGCAATTGTATCATTGACACATGCTTCCTTCGTTTTTGATGCCACCAGTAGGTCATCAATATACTGAACCATCACTGACTTTTCTGGCATTTTTAAATCTTCCAACGATTTCTTTAGAATCTGATTAAAGATTGAGGGGCTTTCTGTGTACCCTTGAGGAATTCGGCACCATGCCAAAATACGCTCTCCAAACCTAAGCGCAAATAACGGCTGGCTATCTGGATGCAATGGAATAGAGAAAAATGCATGACATAAATCAATTACTGTGTACCATTCTGCTTCACGTGGAATCTGGTATAGAATCACAGCAGGGTTCGGTACTATTGGGCAACAAGGCACTACAATTTTGTTTACCTTCCGCAAATCCTGTACAATTCTATATGTTCCGTTTGGCTTTTTCAGTCCCATTATTGGCAAATTACATGGACTGCTCATGATTTCTTTTAGAATCCCTTGTTCAACCATTTTATTTATTACTGGCGTTATTCCTTCAATTATTTCTGGTGTCAATTTATACTGGGGCGTATTTGGGTAACTCGTTCCTTCTTTTACGGTTATTTTAACAGGATCTACTTCTTTCATTAATCCTATATCTTCTCCTGTAAAGTCCCACACTTCTTCTTTCACTGTCTTTTTCAATTCAATTGGGATTTTCTCTGCATCAAATACAGGAAACAAATCATTTACTTCTGGTTCTAAATTTACCATTGTCATTTTATACAGCACATCTTCATCTGGGGTCTGAAATGCAATTCCATCTGGAGTACAATAGATAGTGCAATTCATCTTACACAATAGATCGCGTCCTAATAGGTTCACGGGACTACAATCGCATACCACAAATCGGTGCATTTCACTAAATGGACCAATCGTTACCTCCACTAATTTAGTAAGAGGCGTCTTAATTTGCTGATTTGAAACTCCAACTACTTGGATATGTTCACCTGAGAGAGGAAGGTTTGGAATTTCCACTGACCTAACAGTAGAACGGGTAGCTCCAGTGTCCCCAAGGAATGTTACATTTGCACCATTCACTTCTCCATCCACAAATGGACCAGACTGATCTACCTCTAGAGTTGCGCCAAGCACGCACTCTTCCCCCTTTCTTAGGCACCGTCAGAAACTTTCATCCGTTTCATCCTCATCCTGTCGTAACCAATATTGAGAAATTGCAGCTGCACGCGGCAACTGTGTTACCTGTTCTCCTCCGTAGAATCCTGTTTCTGCATTGTATTTCTGTTGGTTAACACTCTTGGGAAGTGGTGGTTGTGGCACCTGACTCTGTTGAGTAACTACCTCACTCTGCACCTGTGAATTTAATGATTGATTTTCCACATTAAGTTTTGGAGGAAATTTACACTCGTTTCTCCAATGCCCTAGCTTTCCGCAGTTGTGGCATGGCCACTTTTTCTTTGCCTCATCTATGCTCATTTGTCCTTTTCCTTTACCTATATTTGGTCGAGATCTAGCCTGTCCTGCTTCATTACCTGTATTACTCAATTGAGCTTCTTGTTTCTCTGCAACTTTCACCTGTGCCCACATGGCTTTTTCTTTCAATTTACGCTGTCTACTCTCAATATCATCACTGCAATACTTAGCATATCTCAAAACTTCGTCAACTGTGCTATTCTGCCAGCAAATCATATGCTGCTTAATCATTTCACTTATCTCTGGTTTCAATCCATACACAAATCTATATACAAAATGACTCATGTCCTTCTCATTTAGTGTCTCATAACCACTGTACTGTTTGAAAACCAACAACAGCCTTTCGTAATAAGCATGCACTGATTCTTTACTTTCCTGCGTTGTTCTGTCTATTTTTACCCAATCTGTTTCTTTAGGTGGAATTTTATTCTTCAAAAAGGTAATTACTTGGTCATACTTCCTCATCACTTCTGGTCCTGGCGCTCCTGTTTTAGCATCCCTTGGATATTCTACAGTTGGCCAATCAATAGTAATCTTACATTCTGTCCACAAATCAGCTGGCACTACTATATCAAACAATCCATCTAAGTCTATCCACAACACTTTTGAAACCTTAACAAATCTCTCCACTTGTCTGTACCATTCTACTGGCTTCTCTCTCAACTTTGGGAAGTCATTTGTAAATGACAGTATATCCTGTCTAGTCCATGGAACATGCACATAACTACCACCTGGAGTCTCTCTCATCGGGTACTCCCTTACAACTGGTTCCTTATCTGTCACTGCAAAAGCCAAAGATGCTTTATCTGTTATTTTCTCGTTCTTTTTCGTCCATCTATTTCTCCATCTATCCACATCACCCCATTTTCTCAGTAAAACAATTAACTCTTTTATTTGGGTCAATCTTCCTGATGTGTTCAAATTCTCTATATCTTTCTCACAAAAATCTACTCTGTATGGTTTCTGCAACGTTCTCACTTTTACAAACTCTACTCCTAGTTCACTCGCTGTCTCTTCCAATTTGTCATGTAAATTTCTAGCTCTCCATGTAAGACTTTTGCACAAAAACATAATCTCATCATCCTGATAATTTTTTAATTTTTCTGTACCAATCGTTCCTAAAATCAATTCTTCCATGTCTATTTTCAACCTAATTACATCTAATGCTTTTACTTCTGTTTCTTTCGTTTTTAGCGTTTTCATCCATTCATTTAACTCATCTGGAGTCGGACCTACAGGCGTACTATTTAATTCTATCCAATTGCTACTTCTTTCTGGTGTCCCTGATGCAGACTCCGTTACCATAGGTATTCTCCTAATCTCATTCTCATTTATCGTCAAATTAGTAGGTGGGCTTGGTCTATAGGTACTAGCCAAATGGTGTGCACCTTCATTATTCAGTTCCATCCCTTCTCTTTTTCTTTGCAAATGTGAATTCTTTGGAATCACCAAAGAACGTTCATCAATTTTCTGATTCTCAAAAATTGGCATTACTGGACCTATCGTTACTGGTACAGTTACAGCTTCCATATTCTTTGTCAATGCTCTTATCTTCTCAGTCAATTCTCTTGTGGTTTTTGCTAATTCAGTTGCATTGTCACTTTCTATCTCTTCATTTTGTGAAGTTTTTAATTGATCTTGTGACCTATTTATCTCATCTCTTCGTTCGGGATTTTTATTCCTCCCAGTTTCCATTGGCGGTGCATTAGGTGTCACCACCGCAGAAGTCTGTTGGTATGGAGGTGGGTTTCTGTTTAAAATATCTTCCAGCAATTCGTCATCCGTTTCACTACCACCATACCCATACTTTTCTATAACTACATGTTTCTTTTCTCTGTACACTTTCTCTTTGCTTCTTCCTCAACTGTAAAAGCTGGAAACAAACCTCTTGTCATATTAGCACATCTCCAACGCTTTATTCTGTCCTCATGATTTGCTCCCCATAACCTTCCAGGCACAAACTCATGATTCTTTAATCCTCTGAATCTCTCTCGTTCATACATCTCATCTTTCCATTCAGTTAAAGCTTCAAACTGTGTCGGTCTAGGTCTAGGTTCTAACATTGCCATCTTTTCTCTCAAATTCCGTAGTACAGCTACATTAAATGAACCATTCTCAGGGAAAGCCAATGCTCCATCATTCTTGGTATATTTTGTCCAATTTTCTAACCATATGCATGTATGATATCCATATTTCAGCATCATATGCGAAGCTGGTGATTTCGGCGGAGGAATTATTTGTCCCTCTCTAGTTACTACCTTTTTGTCTTTCTTAAAAAAGTTCTTAACTTTCGACATCCATGACGTTTTCTCTCTACCATACTCATAATACGACATGATTCACAATCGCTTTTTCTCCTCAAACAATCCGCAATTCAACACTGTTCTCTATGCGTTATTCGGACCAATACTAGCGCGACTCACACTAATACTCCAATCACAAACTTCCACGTCACTAGGCTATTCGACCAATCCTAGCGCGATTCACACCAAAGCTCCAATCAGAGCGATTTCTGTCTACAGCGCACTGTCCAATCCCAGCACGGCTTTTGTCTACGTCAGTTCTGCTCCTGTTTCCGTATGACTAGCGCACTGTCCAATCCCAGCGCGGCTTTTGTCTACGTCAGTTCTGCTCTTGACCCCTCCTTTACAAAATTTATCGGCAATTTCTTTTTCAACAATTCTTCGTTAGTTACAACATTTTAAACACATTTCCATTGTCTGATTCGCTAAACCAAAGAGATAGCTTTGACCATTTACACAAGAACTCTGTATTTTCCAGTAGGCAGTGCTTACCTCTACCCTACCACAGAATTTTCTGTTTCGCCGATAAAGTAGCACTTCCCTCTACCTTACCCTTCTTTCAAGCAAGCGGTAAACCCGTTTCTCTGGGGATAAAACACATGTGGAGACTATACTGCTCCTGAGAATTAAGGCCAAAGTTTCACAAGAAAACCGGTCACTATTTCACTCACACACCTTTTATACGGAAAATGTCCCTATCATAACACAACCTGTGTTATTACCAATATGAACTCAAACAATGCACCATTCTCTTGCCACACGTGTTCCACTTCCAACTTCCCGGAAGCGTGAAAACTTACATATAACATAACGCGACTCAACATAAAGCGTTAGACATGAACTTATCAATAATCAATAATCAATAATCACCAAACTAATCTATAGTAACCATAACTCTGCTACCAAGAAATCTGATCCAGCGCTAACAATAAAAATTCTTCTCCTATATGCTTCGGTCATCCAGGTGCAACTATTCCTCCAACACACAAACTATATCCATATGACGGTGGGGCCCATAACACCGCATATACATTCACTTACTCATTTATTCCCTGGATTACCTCCGTCCTTAACCTAGGAGAAAACGATTCGCTGGAAGGAGACGGGATACCTCTTTTAACATGACATAATGTTTCTCATTTGTTTTAAGGTATTCCGCTCATTGGTCGATGGACCAACTAGTAGGAATCAGTTGATGGTGATTAAGACCAGCTCAATCACAATAAACTCTTTAACATTTTACCTTAATCATTGAGCTAAAGAATCACTGAGTCATTTGTTTAAAGAATAATAAAGTTTATATAAAGTTTCGAAGCAAGAAATAAGTTTAAGCTTATTATTCAGATTATTACATTTATCATCATCATAAGAATAAATTGAAATTGCAATGCATACCTATTAAACGGAAAAATAAAGTTGTCATAGCAAGAACTCCAAAAGATCAATCTATCTATCTTGGAAAATCTAATAGTTCTAAATGAAAAATCTATCAGGAATAAAAAGGTTCTCCAAAAGCAGCATCTTATACTCAACTAGAAATATAAAATAGCAGCAGCAGCATCAGCTCGTCAGCATCAGCAACCACAACTTCACCCATCTGCAGCATCCACCCTCTCCAGCATCTAACTCTCCAGCATCTCACTCTCCAGCATCTAACCCCTCCCACCAAGAGTAGGTCTTCTTACACCCTAATTCTAGCTTACTGAATAAAAATGTTGCATCTCTATGGCGTGATTCTTTCTCATTGGTTCATTCATGTCCATATACATTTTAATCAAAACTTCCTTGTCTTAACCAGTTCTTTGTGGAATGTCCATGCTTGCATCGTTTCCCACAGTTCATGACATTGCTCATCAGTTTCGATCAGTCCAATTTGTATCTTTTTCTGCTACTTTTTAGATTCAACAGTTCCGTCCATTTATTCAGTTTGACTTCTCACGCTTCTTGCTGATCATCTTGGCACACATTTGCTCAGAAAGGTCACAATAGCCTTGACCATACTTCCGTCTTAGCCTCTCAGCACGAACACTTGGTCATCCTTTTTCACAGCCTTTCTCCTCTACCACACAGCTTCTTGCTCATGCGTACTCTAGCAAATGGCGGCCATTTTATATCGCTGCTCAACAGGCCTAAGCGCACTATTTTCAAAGATAAACAAAATATTGTTAAAATAAAGAATATAAACCCTTTCGTTTCCCTCCCGTCTTTCTACGTACCCCAATTAGGTATTACCTAGCAAAAAGCAACATATAAAGCCGTCCCTTACTTACCATCGCTTTATTTTGCCACCACACGTTTTATTTAAAAAGCACAAATCATGCGTTTATTATTTTATTAGTACACAAATATTACGTTATGTTAGACATGTAAACAATTATAAGTTGATTAATTTGCACACAAAATAGCGTGTTACCTTTAACCCTTTACATGTAACATACATTGTTGGTTATTTACTTAAACGAACATGTTTATTAATTATTTTACGAAAATTATTAGGAGGTTAAAAAATTTTCATTTACCCTGCTCCATAATACCCCAAACCCCAACCTCCCAATATCTCTTTACTACATCAAAAGGTTCACCACTCCGGTGGACCTAGGCGTTCCCGCTCCATGCCGCTGGTATAGGGAGACGGGAGCGCGAGGTCTTTTTTGTAGTTTCCCAACCTGCACAAAGTTGATGTGTGTACGTGCGGAGACACGGAATGCGCCATCTCGCAGGTGACAATGGGACGTGTAGTTAGCTGCTATTGCTGCTTGTTCTGCGGTACAGATAACGGAGAAGGAAGACGGAGGTTTTTTGTGCTGGTTTATTTTTAGTCAGAGTAAAGTACGCCAGTAGGTGATTAATTATTGGACAGGGCAAACAAAAGGAAGACACACCTCGTTTTTCTATATATACGGTGGAAAAAATATTAAATACATATATGATAATAACTTTAAGCTTTTATGTTTGTGTCATTACCAGATAGCAGTATTATAGGAGTACTGGGCAAACCGTAGATGGTTGGAAAAAATTCATAAGTATATAATAATAACCTTAAGCTATTATGTTTTTGTCATTTCAAGATAGCAGTATTATAGGAGCACGGGACAAACCGTAATAGTGGTGTGTGAATTACATCTGTTTAAATCATTACGCTAATAGACTAGCCCATTGTATATCATCATTCAAGCCAAACCGGTCTGTCTTCAATCTATGCTCCCATCTTTGTTTAAAGATCAAAGGGCCTTTGTCATGTCTTGATGGTAGGGTTTTAGTTTTTCCAACATAAACCATTCAAGGTCGTCAGCATTGTGACCTTTTTCAATGTAATGAGAGGTGAGTTTAGTAGCATCTCTCTTGCATCTGATGGTGCTACGGTGTTCAGAGATCCTAATCCGTACTTTCCTGATCGTCATACCAATGTAGATCAAACCACAGGGACATATGATCATGTATACCACGTTTGTAGTGTTGCCGTTTGTGAGTGATTTTAGACGCCATGGTGTCGGTAGACCTAGGTCAAGTTCTTTTACTCTCTTTTAAAGGGGCAGACACTGCACCCACCGCAGGGGGTATGCCCTGAGGGCGCGGGGACATCCCACAGTGTGGATTGATTATCACCCTTATCCTTCTGTTTTGGTCTGGTATGGACTAGCATATCCTTTATGTTCCTAGCTCTCCGAAAGGAAAACATTGGCTTTTCCATAGACTGGCCCCTGGATGTGAGAATACCCCAGTTCTTATTAATAATTTTTGGAGCTTATTAGATAGAGTCCCATATGTTGAGACACAAATCAGTCTGTCGCTGGTTTTCTCTCTTTAGGCAGAAGGAGTTGATCTCTGTTGTTGTTCCGGGCTCGTTTGTTTGCTTTTCTAATAAGTGCGGGTGGGTAATGTTTCACAGCTAGTTTCTTTGAAAGCCTTTTAGCATGACGGTAATAGTCATTTGTGTCAGAACACTTACGTCTAAGGTGCAGGAACTGACCCACTGGCAGGTTTTCTCTCAGGCTACGTGGGTGGTAGCTTTCGAACCGCAAGAGATTGTTCCGGTCAGTTGGTTTATAGAAGGCTTCACTGGTTAATTTGCCATCCTTCTCTTTGATCAGTAAGTCTAGGAAGGATATTTCACTCCCTCCTACGGTAAGGGTAAAGCACAGGAAGGGGTTCTGTGTGTTTAGCCATTCACCAAACTGTAGGGCGTCATTGTTTGTCCCTGTCCAGAGGCCCATCTTACCAGGGTGGGGAGAGGATGTCTATGATGAAGCATGACACTAATATGTGTGTGACACATCTTCTTCCATTAAGGATGGATTCCCTCATATGACACTCAATCCCTTTCCAATCTAATATCAACGGATAAGACCCCCCTGTAGAATCTTAGGATGGAGTCTCTTTTGTGTATCCGCGACACTGGCACCCCGCTTTTTGTTTTAGCTGCCCTGTAGGGAATAGCTACATATTTCATGCAAGGAACCTGGTCCTGGTATTTGAACACTCATCAGAATCAGAGCTGCTCATGACATACCATGCCCTTCAATGTACATTGCTTAGCCCAGTCACCAGAAGAAAGACATTGGTCGCGGCCCAGAAGGTGGACAAGCGCAGTGGCATGTGTCGCCACCCTGTGGTTGGTCAGGTACTAAGAATGTGATGATGTGGTACAGTAAAGTGTGCATGATTGGTGGGCCCAATTATCTGGCATATTCACCATCCCGACCTCATAATGGTTGACAAGGTGGACAGTGAGGGTTTTGTAAGAGATGATAGACATTACTTTTGAGCACTTCCGCTCCTGAAATATGGTAGGATGCTTGCAATGCTAGCAGTATTGTTTTCTTGGGTTGAGTTTTTTGTTTTAGTAAAATGATCTAATACATGGTAATCTTTTTTCCACTCTTTTCACACGCTACAACAAACCCTATTCCATCACTTAAGGTTGTATAGAAGCAATGACAGCTCTGAAGGGTCACGTGCAGTCAGGACATATATGATAATAGCATGCATTAAAGGCATTGTGGCTATGTTAGCATAGTCCCTATGTGTGCTTTAAATTGTGTTGAGTATACAGTTTACTTAGCCTAAGTTTGCTATCCCTGAAAATTAGGCCTCAGAATTGGAGCCGGTTTATTGCTTCTTTTTGTGCAATCTAAAGAAGTGTGTGTACATAGGACCTGATTCACACGCAGTTAAGACTTTTTATATGCGGAGACTCCACACTGGTAAAGATACTATTCGTAAATCCCTTTGTGAATAGCAAACTATTGTAAACTTAACACAAAAGTGTAGGATTAGCTTTGCGAATCGGGCCCTTAATGTCCACATTTATTCCGTTTCACATTGCATAATTTTAGAAAGGGCTGTGGGGCTTCTACAAGCTGGCTCTCAACCGCTTCATGATAGTGGAGCTGAAAAATAAGAAATAAATAGCTATTACTTCTGCTTTGCCAATGCTTCCAAAGAGGGCATTGTTTTTACTTAGGTGTTTCAAATAAGATTCCTGAGCAAGCAAGCCTCCACAGGCTCTACTGGTTTGTTAATAGGGGAAAAGGGGAAAAAAACTCCTTAAAAATGGGGTTTGGTAAAGAAAGTCATAGGTTGCAGGGCGAAGTACTAACAGCCAGGACACTACACTGAAGGCCATCAAAAACAACAGTAGCCGCATAATTGTCTGGCTGAAGTTGTCGCACTGTGTTAAACTTAACACCACAGGGGGAGCAGGGTTCTGCGTTGTTTATGGTACCTCAATACTTTCTGGGGTGCATCAACAAACACAGAGCAACATTAAAGAAGGGGGAACCCACTATAGGCTTTAATGGCTGTGCTGCTCTCAGACAGAAGGATTTCAGTTTGACGAGCTTACAATATAAAATATCCTTTATATGGTTCGATAAATGACTGGAATCCATTATAAATAAGGCTCCCGGTTTTCCGTTTAAACGGATTTTTACCCATAAATACAGACGGAAAAATATTTTTCTTCCGTCTGTATTTATAAATAGAAATGGAAAAATACGACCAAACCGGAATCAGAGAATTGTTTGGCCATCCGTGCTCCAGCCAAGGGGTTACCTCGCCAGGCCCCTCTTCCTGATTTCGGTGTGTGCCTGCCCACATTAACACCTTCAGGGCCATTAAGGGCCATTAATCTTTTAATAGGCACGGGAAATTCCTTCCTATGAGGGTCTTGTATTGACCTCTGACCTGCCCTTCATAGCCCTGTTGTTTCACTGTTTGCTCTTTAAGGAGGCAGGATGCTGTAAGTAGCTAATGCAAGACCGGTAGAAATGATTTAATTGCAGGATAGATTGTGAGGATCGGCAGGGTGACACAGCATTCAAAAACTCTTTCAACCCTTTCTCTTAACTGTGGCTTCAGTTATTTTTTTTTTTTTTAACTGCTTATTCAAAGCGTGTGGCAATAATAAGTAATTAACTGGATGGCCACTGAGTCACTTGTGAAACAAATTTTTTTTATTTTGAATGTGACCCAAATAGGGCTTAAAGACCGGCAGCATAAACACAGTAGGGAAATTACTATTAGGTCGGATTAACATTAAGATCCTTGCAGGCCATAAAACTAAACTTTTCACCCTGACTTTGCGTGGCATGAAGAAACACAGCAAGACAAAAATAGCAGAATGTAAACATTCCTGAGAGGTGCATCTTGCCAGAGACAGCCAGGGCATATCTGGAAACTCTTTTTAAAGTTAAATTGTGTTTTTTCCACCGTGGCTGCAGTTAAACTGTGTGGTATTACGCACTAATGCACAGAAAACGTCTTCAACAAGCAGAACTTTGTCATCTAAATTCAGTAAAAGGTTCAATATAATTAGGCAGTAGAAAGTAAAATAAAGCAAATGATACACGTCTAAAATCCAGTGTCTTCATTGCAGGGACTGTGTCTCCCTTCTGGAAAATGTAGTTTGCATTAGCATAGCTCATGTTAGTGTTGTTCATTATTTCGGGCTTCAGAAGTGTGACGGAAATAGAGCCTGGCAGGACTAATGCAGGGCCTTTAATTTCTGAGGAGTGCAACTTTATTCCCACACCAGGCAGATGATTTATTCTCAAGGCTGGCCTATCCACATGGGAGATCGTGACAAAAGGCGGAGTTGGGACAAAGGTGTTGGCATGACTCTTTAAAGATCCTTGGTAGTCAGAAATAAGAGCTCGCTGCCTCAGAGGAGGTCGTTTGCTCACTCAGCTGTGGACAGCAATGTGCACCATAGAGTATGCTGCAGAGAGGAGCATGGAACTGGCAATAAGGGAAACGAGGCACCCAATATATCTAAATTATCATGAAAGCTGTCAGCTCTTTCATGCCCTCTTTAGCTAGGTCACTGACAGTGCACAGGTGCACTCACCTAAATTCTAAATGAGTTTACATCTAATAATCATGGCTAGTGACAGTGTTTTCAATATTGTAACACAGCAGCAGCTCACTAATGTATTGTGTTTGCTTAATTTGGCGTTTATATAAATATGTCTAAACCCATAACAACCGTGTGCACTGTCTATTTAAATAAACTTGGAAAAATACTAGCTCCAGAGTCTAATCTTGCTAGCGCCAAAAATAAATGCGGATATATACAGATAAAATGACAAAAAAATAAATATGGATAAATACAGACGGAAATGTTAAAAAAATAAATACCATAAAACCGGGAGCCCTAATTATAAAGTCACTGCTGAGTGGGAGTTGGGAGCCATGTGCATAGAGATGGACCCTGTGCCCTCGTGAGGCCATTTATATGTGTCATGTACATCTTGAAAAGAAGGGGAAGGGAGTACCCTGTGGGGACACCACAGCCAGTCACTTGACCTATTCTCTGCATTAAAAAGATGCTCCTCGCTCCTTTGCTAACCCGTTTCCTGCATCCCATACTGTCCCACAAACCACGCGACCCTGCACCTCTCCCTGCCCCGCGTTACCGACTCCAGAACATTCTAGAACATCGCTCTGCTTGAAGACGTCATCTGGGGCTGTGAGATGTACTGTGACGTCATCGACTGGACGTCCCCTTTAACTGTGTCAACATGTCCAATAAAGTGGCCGCCCGGTTCTACGTCATCCACCTCAGTAGCACTTGGAGTGTTGCGCAGGAAGCACTGTCTAGGAATGCTGCCTTCGTAAGCAAATATTTCTAATATATGCAATATTATTGTTTTGTACTCAAGTCATGCCTGCGTTCTAACGTTGTAGTAAATATTTACAAATTTCGGGGAATGGAATTCCACTTTACCCAGCAGCAGTGATTGTCAGGGCTACAAGCCTTGATAGCCCTTGAACAACCACAACATGTTGAGCGTCAGAGCGGCCCCAAGGCCACTAATGACTACTGTAATCACTAGACTGGCTTCCCGCACTACTTCTCAGCCTTGCAAAACAGAAAACGACGAAAACAAACACAATAAGTGTCCGCGGCTCATTAGGGGCACAATAAAGCATTGCACAGCATAACACTGACATAAAAACATGGCGCTAGGCATCCTTGCATCCTATGTGGACGTACGCAAAGCACATTGTGCACCAGTGTCCATCACTAACATAACAAACACAGTACACAATAAAGCATCGCACAACATAACACTGACACAAACAAACAGCGTACTAGGCATCCTTGCATCCTATGTGGACCTCAGCAAAGCACATTGTGCACCAGTGTCCATCACTAACATAACAAACACAGTACACAATAGAGCGACGCACAACATAACACTGACACAAACAAATGGCGCTAGGCATCCTTGCATCCTATGTGGACATACGCAAAACACATTGTGCACCAGTGTCCATCACTAACATAACAAACACAGTACACAATAGAGCGACGCACAACATAACACTGACATAAAAACATGGCGCTAGGCATCCTTGCATCCTATGTGGACCTAAGCAAAGCACATTGTGCACGAGTGTCCATCACTAAATTAACAAACACAGTACACAATAAAGCGACGCACAACATAACACTGACACAAACACATGGCGTACTAGGCATCCTTGCATCCTATGTGGACCTAAGCAAAGCACATTGTGCACCAGTGTCCATCACTAACATAACAAACACAGCACACAATAAAGCGACGCACAACATAACACTGACACAAACACATGGCGTACTAGGCATCCTTGCATCCTATGTGGACCTCAGCAAAGCACATTGTGCACCAGTGTCCATCACTAACATAACAAACACAGCACACAATAAAGCGACGCACAACATAACACTGACATAAAAACATGGCGCTAGGCATCCTTGCATCCTATGTGGACCTCAGCAAAGCACATTGTGCACCAGTGTCCATCACTAACATAACAAACACAGTACACAATAGAGCGACGCACAACATAACACTGACATAAAAACATGGCGCTAGGCATCCTTGCATCCTATGTGCACCTCAGCAAAGCACATTGTGCACCAGTGTCCATCACTAACATAACAAACACAGTACACAATAGAGCGACGCACAACATAACACTGACACAAACAAATGGCGTACTAGGCTTCCTTGCATCCTATGTGGACCACAGCAAAGCACGTTGTGCCCCAGTGTCCATCACTAACATAACAAACACAGTACACAATAAATCTTTGCATACAAATCCAACCAACTATTCATCGTAGATTTACTATTGACATTCTAATGACATTACACAGTACATCACAACTTACTTTCAGTATACCAAGCACAATTATGACTTACAGACAAACAAAAACACATTGTGCATCTGTGCTTACCACTAACATAACAAACACATCAAGCTGTGCATCTATGCTGATTGTTATAATAGCAAACATAACAAAATATGGTGTCAGTGCTTACTACTAACATAAGAAAGGCAGCACCTTGTGTTAGTGTGTACTACTAAATAACAAACGTGAACACCCTAAGTGGCATGGCTGGTCGCAAACATGGGACCTGATCTTCAGCTCAGGATCCAAGATTTGCATCACCAAAGAAGCCAAAAAAGGCCAAAACTCACCCGGGGTTGTGTTAGGACTGTGTCTGTCATCAGAGGCCCCACACAGAGGTCTGTCATTCTTGCAACCACTGCCTGTTCCAAATGGGTGGTGCTCACGCCAAAAAGAGGAAGGGGCTCACTAGCTGGTGTGGGACTCTCGCTGCTGTGTCTGCTGCCTGGTTGCTGTTGCTGGGGGTAGATACCCTACATCCCCCAGCATTCCTTGAGGCCGCAGTGGTGAATTCAGGCACCGGCCGGAGTGCCATAAATTACTCTGAGGCGTCCCGCAGCAGGGGACCCTTGCTGCTGTGCCTGCTGCCTGGTTGCTGTTGCTGGGGGGAGAGAGACTACACCCCCCAGCATTCCCAAAGGCTGCGGTGGTGAATTCGGGCGCCGGAGCGCCATAAATTACTCTAAGGCATCCCGCAGCGCGGGTCGCGCCTGGGCATGGCCCGGGCGAAGACCGGGCCAAGAGCAGGCCCGTCTGAGCCCGTCCGCAGCGGGTCGTAGCTGGGCTAGGCCACCCCTCTTGGCTTCTCTATTTGACTCAGCAGCATCGAGGTACCGATATTTTTATTCTCAGTCTTTGTTGTTTGTTCCCCCCGGAGCTCTCAAGGAGGTTTTTGTGCCCATTTGACTTAGTGATCTGGCCTTGCCCTGGTCAGTATAGAGCTATGGAAGCTAGGTTGGGTCAAACAGCTGTTACTGGGCATTAAGGGTCATTGTCTGTTGCGCCTATTAATATTACTATCTATATCTATATCCCAAATGCGTGTGATCATGGGCAAAAGGAAGATGAACGCAGGTACATCCGGGGGAGACACTGTGACAACTTTAGACTCCTTTTTAGGTCGAGCCTAGAGTAGCGCGCAAGCGCTGCCCTGCCGAAGACTTTATGTAGGGGCTTCAAAAAGCTGACCAGACGCTCGTGCGTCATGGCCTTTTCCATGCGGTAACCCGCACGGCCGCCATCTGTTTGCAATTATCGTGCCCAGACGCGGGCGCGATAATTGAAAACACATGGCCATTGTGCACGAGCGTGTGGTCAGCTCAGCAGGCTGCCGCGCTCGCCCCGCTCCTCTCTGACGCTGCCGACGTCTCTGCTGTCCAGCGCTTCACTTGTTGGTCAGGGCAGTGAGTGTTATCTCTAAGGAAATAGCCCTGACTGAAAGGAGACTTTCTTTGGAGTCGGAGAGATGTATCCAGGAAGCACTTCCCTTTGTTGACTCTGAGGAAGTAGCCAGTACCCTGCTAAAAGACAAGTCACCCACTGTGGTCACGCATGACAAGGCCGCAGAGGTTTCATCAGATGATGACATTACACCAAATTATCCTATCTCCCCTTTACCCAAGGCAACGTGATGACCATGTGTCCTTTATTCACTAACAAAGTTGATGAAATTAGATCTTGTATTTCTGGTGCCAAATACTTGGAAGCTGAAGAGCCATCTTTGCCCTCATACACTGAGTCATATGTCTCCTACTCTTGAATCAGAGGGCATCTAAATGCATACCACCTTTAATGAAGCCTCACTTCACACAGACGTCTGCAACATCAGAGTTGTCCACTCAGGGTACTCAGTACTGGTTCCAACTTATCATCTTGGTCATTAACACATCACTTACCTCTAGTAAAATATCATAGAAGCTCACACAGCATATCATTACAGCTCTCAGCAAAAAACCTGCGGCAGATCAGTCCATACTTGCAAACCATTGGCCAATTTTGGGCTTCTCCAACATGCCAATGGTTCTGGAAAACATTGTTATCAGACAACACAACGCCCACTAGAAATCAGTCACTATTCTGAGTGAATTTAGTCTCCGTGCTTATTCAATATTTACATGGTCTCTTTGGCCCAGATGCTTGAACTTTCCAGCATTTGATTTGACATGCTTGCTGGTACGAGCTGCATCTGAAACTTTGGGACCATTTTGACACACAACAGCAAATTGATCCCGCCTATCGAGGATACAGCATTTTTTTGAATAAAAAATGCTCTGCCTCAAGGATTTGAAATCTACACATTGTTCTGCAGTCCAAACACGCTTATATCCCTTCTTAGATCTCCCAATTGTCCCACTCACTCACAAATACCTTGCACTCCAGCTTAGACTTATCACACTTGTGTATCTAATATTTCTGGTCTGGTCTTCAATTCTCCTGGACCTGGACACCTTTGGCTTACACCACGTTAGTCAATGTCTATCAGACAAATCTAAGCTAGAGGCTAGAGAGTTTAAAACTTCTGCCCTTTAGTGCAACATTAACAAGTTGGAAGAATACTGGTTTCGCAAGAAATTAAGTTTTGGTGTATTAAGTTCTCCGAGACTTCCGGCTGAGGGGATAAAGTTTACCCTGGCGCCTCTCTGGGATGCCAGTCCTCAGGCACAGCGGGAAATACAAAGCCAGCAGCCCAACAAGCTACATAATTCCTATTTCCTGTTGACAGTAGTCCCGCCCTGGGACTTCCAGCAGCATGTAATTCCCGCAGAATAAGGTTCAACGGGAGCCTGTAAACCCTCAGCTGTCAATTGGCCTGTTTGAGGCCTTGAGCAGCAGCTGGAATGTAATCGTTCAAGACACCTTTTCCAATGGTTTCTTAGATCTCGTCTATCAGACAACGGAACCGCCCTGGTTGTAAAAGACCTAATGGGGGCCTACCAGGAATTTGCAGTGGCTTACAGCCACCCATTGCTCAGTATTATTTGGTTGGCGTTGTCACTCTCATTTGCTTACTTCTTATTCGATGGCTTTTCTATCACTCACATTTGCTTAGTTCTTATTCGATGGCTTTCATTGTCCAAGCTTGTCCATCTTGTGTTTGTTCCTCCTATACAGCATTGCCTCTTTACCATCTCTCTGATTGGCTGGCTACTATCCTTCTCTGGGGAACTTTTTTTCTTTTTCATTAAGCACCCCAATCTCCTTCTTCTGCTTCGGCCGTGTGCTATACGATATTGCCCTCTGCTTGTATGCTTCTCCCCACCCTCCCACCAGTGCTTACTTTGTAAAATAATAAGTGCCAGGGCCCTGACCAGTAAGTCAATGCAGCTTGCAGCACCCATCGCCCCCGTTATCACTGCCAAAACAACTACTAACCATCTCTCTCACATGCAAGTGCGACAGTTCAGATGATTCCAGGGCCCCAAAGCGAAAGAAATGGCTGAGGAGGCAGGTATTAGTAATTTTTTATGTATATTGTATTATTAAACAACCGTTCTTCTGCTCATCTCTAAATTAGATGAGCAGCGCCACCATGTGGCAGACAGCCCTAAGTGCGGTGTTGACAATTAAGTGCAGATGCCGAGCACCGGAAACCAATTTAGTGCAGTGCTGAGCACCGGAAACCACCGGCTCAAATTAAGCACTACCTCCCACCCTCCGCGCTGTGCTCTAATTCATTTACTCTCACCTCACCTCAGATTTGCCTCCCTTTTGTGCAATTCTTCAGCCACCCTCGTCTTTGCTCCCTTCATTGAGTGCTGAATTTCCCCTCGTCTCACTACCTGCCCTCATTTTAGTTGCTGTTTGCCCCATTTTTGTTTATCAATCCAACTCGGAAGGGTACATAAAAAATGGCACCAACATCATTTTGTAGGCGCTTGCTTGCTTGATGACACGCGCTTGTGGGATGATGCATGCAAGCGCTTATGTCATCATACCCATACGCCTAAAAAATGTACACGGCTCCTGGTGGCTGCGTCATAACGCCTGCACAACATCAGCATAAAAAATGCTTGTGGATGCTGTGACACATCAACAAAGCTGACTGGCAAAGCCAATAGGTCTCGTAGAGAGACCTGTTGGCTTTGCCAATGCTTCTTTCAAATTCTGCTCACTTCGCGATAATAGCAAATTGCAAAAGAAAGTGTGCACTGAATAATGCAACATATTAAACTTCACAACTTCGCACAAGCTCCTCGTTGGGCAAGATCTGCTCAGATGTTTTGATTTTCTTTGGCTCAGTGCCGGTACCCGAAGTGCAAGAGAAAACTTTGCAATTACAAGTTGCTGAAAAAAGATGTTCACGCACTCTGCAGTCAAAAGCTTTCAAAGGCGATGTGTCCGCAGGCAGAATCCACTCAAGTATTGATGTGTGTAGAAGAATGATGCGAAAGGTGAATGCGAAGTAAAAAATTAAAAAAAAACTAGATTCGACACAAATTTGATTTCTTCAACATAGGCGTTGTGAGGAAAAAGTGTGCACTCCCAAAAAAAAGCGGGTGAAATGTTTATTTCACTATTTAGCACTTTCAATGTTTTGCATTTCATCCTGATAGGGTGACTTAACATTTCATGTATTCAATGCTACCCTCTCCCATAATTACATTTACAAATATGGGTCTTGCAAGTCAGTGTTCCTACGAAACACATTTTTGTTAGTACTTTACTTAAAGAGTAACCTTATTATAAATTCCAGAACGCATGCAAGTATGTCATTCAGAACTCAAAAGTGGAAACACATGTGCAAGTATCTGTGTATCTGGACAAGAGAGTGAAAAATGTCATGTTTGTTACAGAGTTCTTCCTCATTAGGCAATTTCATCTATAAAGCTGTAATTCCACCGTGTGCCCTCCTAGAAAGAGACTCCCTATCTTAAGGGACACCGACATAGAAATCCCTTTACATTTTCGCTATAACATTGATTTCGTTATAGACAAATTCCGTCGCCCAAACTCCAGAATCGTAGCTCAACCCCTTAGGTGTTTTCCACTGTCAGGGCTAGCAAAAAATGAAATTATTTGCGCAGACAAGCTCTGCATACCAGCCATAAATAATCTTTTTCCCTGAAGTGGTGAACAGAGGTAGCAGGTTAATAATGCATGCCTGGGTGTCAGACGTCATATGCTTTTCTCTCAGAAGCCCTACCATGGAGAAGAGGGGATGGGAAACGCCTTTATTACGAAGCCGGAATTACGCTGTACCTTTACAACGCCGGCAATAAAACGAACGCGTCGCTACCACACATTCGTTTAGCACGCAAGTCAGTACAACGACTTGCTTTAGGGGGCGCATTGGCAGAGTGGTGTTGGATTTTAAGTCCAACACCTTCCCTACTGTTGCATAGACTGGAGTTGGAATAGTAAATACTATTACTAAGTCGAGCGCCCCCTAAGGCCAATCGTTGTAACGACTTGGGTGCTAAAGGAATGTGTCGTAATGACTTGTTCGTTCTAATGCCGGCGTTGTCAAGGCATGCGTGCTAAATTCATGCAGGATTACGTCGTACAACTGTAAGGATAGCAGGTCAAAAATTTTCATGTTGAGTAAAACATAAAAAGGATCCCTGAGACCCTTGTAGATGGTCCCCTTTTTGCTTCCATGACAGTGCTGGCCCCACCTGCACACACCCACTGTCAGACCGCCTTTGATATTTAATGTCATCACCTGCTGAGTGTGTTCAGATCTGATGAAAATGCTTCCACTGATACTTCAGGGCCACATTTATAAGACATGGTGGTGGCCGAGCCGCCATGTCATCGTTGGCCTAATCATTATTTTTTTTGTATCTTGCAAAAAAATCAATGCAGGGGTTTGCATCTGAGAAACCCGAAAATCATTGTCATTGCAGACGCAATGAAGAGGTGGTGGGGCGGGTGTAGGGGGTGCACAGGGGAGCGTGGGGGGGGGTAATAATTAATAATTTTAAAAAACCACTTACCTGAAGCTGCCAGCCGCATCGCTCCTCGCGTCTCAGTGTTCTGCTGTGCTGCTTCCTGGTCCCAGCAGGCCCCAGGACAGCATCAGCCTCCCTGTGCAATCCCCGAGCGGCTCTCATTCTATGAGAGCTGTAGGAAGGTGGAATCTGACTGCATGGTTGCCCCCACTTTTTTCCTGGTGTTTTGCTGGTTTTCGACTTAGTTTGGCTGGGATCCTGCTATTCAGGACCCCAGCCTATCTGCTTACTCCCTAAATTGGTTGTTCATGTACTTTAGCTACACTCCAGATTGGATTCTGGGGTGCCCTTATAAGTCCCTAGTATATGGTATACTACGTACCCAGGGCATAGGTACCCCAGAGGCCTCCCAGGGGCTGCAGCATGTATTATGCCACCCCTGAGAGGCCATTCAAAATGACACAACAGGTCTGCTACTGCAGCCTGTGTAAGGTGGTGCATGCACCCTTTCCTTAGATATAGGTTCACTATATCTATCCTAATCACTGCACATATAAGCCTATCAGTCACCCCTATGGCAGGCCTTATCAATCCTGAAGGCAGAGTGCTGGGTTTTATGTGAGAGGGTGCCCATGCATGAGCAGAGGCCCTCTGCAGCCTTCGGAACCACTAATCCGGGGTTGTCTGTGATGCAGCCAACCATATACTCTTAAGTGCATTATAACCTCACGGTAAATGCTAACTTTAAAATGGCTGCAAGGAATTATGTTGTGTTTGGTGTCAAACACCTGGGAATCATACCTCCACACCAGTAACTGGTGTGGGAGGTATGATTCCTCCCTCCTAGAGGGAGAAATATGACAGCACCGGTACACCCTGTGAGAAGTTGGCCTGGTATATGCTGTCCACTAATTATAGTGGGCACCTTGCACCAGTCCAAACAACCCCTTATTGGAGATAGGTTAAAGACAACCTTATTGAAAGCTATCCTAGTGGTAGCTATGGAGAGCAGCCTTCAGGCTAAGTCTTGAAGGAATGTAAAGCAGCTTGTTTTACCAGTCTATAATCTCTTGAGTGACCAAATGAAAGAGCACCACACCAGGTATATATTCAAAATATATGTATTTATTGCTAAACACACCCCTCTAGTCTCTTTATGAGGCTAGAGTTCGAAGTACATAAGTTATAAGTTATTTAAACACAGTAATAGCACAAATACACGTTTGGGCCCTAGGGGCGTACCAAACCATATACCAATAAAGTGGTATAAGAACCACGACTGAGCTAGACACTAGGCCTAGAGCCTCTAGAAGTGCTTGGACCACAAGGAACCACCCAAGGTAGTGACACAGGGGACCCACGGGGACGCGTGCAGTGTAATTACACAGCCGCGAATCGCCGTTAACTTCTATGGAGAAAGTCGCGGTTTGGAAATTAAAGAAAAGGGACACTTAAAGAAGGACTTGGAGCAAACCCTTTGAGAACTAGGTCGTTCTGAGAGTCTCTACCCACGGGAGCACCGGAGTACTCTTGTTACCTCACCCAGGGAAGCCGGGTGCATAGGTGCCTTTCGGGGTCGGGTTTCGTCGTCGATTTGAATGGCGATCTGCTGCAAAGTGCTGCTGGCGACCAAGTGAAAAGTGTCCGAGTGGATCCAAAGGTGGATCGGAGATCTGAAGAACCTGAAAGCAGAGGGGACAGAGTCTGGGTCACTAGCCAGTGACCAGGAAGGCGATGAGCAGATGCCCACCGATGTCGAGTGCTTCAGGTAGGTTGACAGTCGTCTTGACTCTTCAGCCACGAGGTCCAGGAGGCGTTGTCGGTGACCAGGAGCAGGATTCGGGCTGGTACACAATGTCTGTCGAGTGCTGAGGTGTCGGCGACCGGATTGGACCCAACAAGCCTTGGCAACGGCAAGTCTCGATGAAGTTGAAGATTGACGATTGTGCAGACCAGCAAGGTCTGAGGAACTCACCCAGCAAGGGTAAGTGAGGGCAGACCTGGAGCAACCAGGGAGCCCAAGTAGAAAAAGATTGGCCTTCGTGAAGGGCTACTAGCCAACGGGCTAGTGACCGCGAAGGAGCCTCGAGACGGTGCACTTGGAGCTGGCTCACAGGACACTCGTGGAGTGGAGGCCAGTGATCTTCGGTGCAGTTGGTGCTGGAGGCTAGGGCTACTCGGAGCCCAAAGCACAACTTCGTGGAAGGCCCAGAAGAGGATGCACTTGCAAATGCGTGCGGTGTCCAGGGGTCACGGTTCCACGTTACCCACGACAGCTACGGGCCTCAGCTTTGCTGGGGACTCAGGGCAGCCTCGGAAAAGTCTGGAAATCCACCTCTGGTGATGCAAAGACTTCGGCGTCCGACGGGAGCTTAGGCGATGCAGACCGGACAATTGCTTCTTTGGTGCCTGCCAAGCAGGGGAGTCACTCCTTGACCCCAAGGGAGATTCTTCTGTCCTCTAATCTTGTAGTAGAGCGTCGAAGGTCCAGGATTCTGTGTCAGAGTTTCGTCCAGGGATAATCTAAAGTCCTAAGGACTGGGTTCCTATACTTATACTAAGTTTAGGGGTTGGACTTACTCTGTGGCCCCACCTATGGGTGGGCCAGGGCAGAGGGATGGCTACACCCCTTTCCCTTTGTCCAGTTCGCGCCAAAGCAGGGGCTGCAAGCCCCTGATCCGGTTTGAACTGGGGTATGCACAGGGACACCAAATGTGCCCCCAGTGCAGGACTTCAAAGCACCCGAAAGTGCTCCCGCCCAGCCCCAATACACACTATCCTGTCTGGGGAGATGGTCACACCTCCCTGGGACAGGAAACCTATTGTCCAGGCCTCCCCTGCCGGAGTTTCGGTCAGCAGCAGGAGGCCAGACTTGTGTCTGTGGCAGCAGCATCCATTTTGTGATGCCAGGGCTTTAGAAAGAAGTTACCGGCCAAGCCAGGGTTAACATGTCTCTCCCTCTAGAAGGGTGGAATGCTACCCCCGCCGCCAGAATTGGCGGGGGGTAGTATTCCAAGATGTTTGACACCAAACACGACATGTTTCGGTGCAGCCATTCCAAAGTTAGCATTTAACGCGAGGTTATAATGCGCTTAAGAGTATATGGTCAGGCTGCACTACAAACAGCATCAGAGAAGGGTCTCCGAACGCTGCAGAGGGGCCCTGCTCATGCAGGGGCACCCTCTCACATAGGAACCACGCACTCTGCCTTCAGGATTGATAAGGCCTGCCATAGGAGTGACTTATAGGTTTATATGTCAATCAATCAATCAATCACGGCATTTATAGAGCGCGCTACTCACCCGGGAGGGTCTCAAGGCGCTGGGGGAGGGGGTAAGTTACTGCTCGAACAGCCAGGTCTTGAGCTGCTTCCTGAAGGCGAGATGGTCCTGGGTTCGCCGAAGGTGAGTGGGGAGGGAGTTCCAGGTCTTGGCCGCCAGGTAGGAGAAGGATCTTCCTCCGGCGGTGGTTCTGCGGATGCGTGGTACGGTGGCGAGGGCGTGGCTGGTTGATCGTAGCTGGCGTGTGGGCGTGTAGAAGGACATGCGGTCGTTGAGGTACTTTGGGCCCAGGTCGTGGAGGGCCTTGTGTGCGTGGGTGAGGAGTCTGAACGTGATTCTCTTGCTGACGGGGAGCCAGTGCAGGTCTTTCAGGTGTACGGTGATGTGGCTGTGTCGGGGGATGTCCAGGATGAGTCGTGCGGAGGCGTTCTGGATGCGCTGGAGTCTCTTTTGAAGTTTGGCTGTGGTTCCGGCGTAGAGGGTGTTCCCATAGTCCAGTCGGCTGGTGACGAGTGCCTGGGTGACGGTCTTCCTGGTTTCAGTGGGGATCCATCTGAAGATCTTGCGGAGCATGCGCAGGGTGTTGAAGCATGAAGATGAGACGGCGTTGACTTGTCTGGTCATCGACAGGGAGGAGTCCAGGATGAAGCCCAGGTTGCGTGCGTGGTCCGTTGGCTTGGGTGCGGTGCCCAGGGCCGGGGGCCACCAGGAGTCGTCCCAGGCGGAGGGTGATGAGCCCAGGATGAGGACTTCCGTCTTGTCTGAGTTCAGTTTAAGGCGGCTGTTCCTCATCCAGTCGGCGACGTCTCTCATCCCGTCGTGCAGGTTGGCTCTGGCGGTGGTGGGGTCGTTGGTGAGGGAGAGGATCAGCTGGGTGTCGTCGGCGTAGGAGATGATGTTGAGGTTGTGTCGGCGTGCGATGGCTGCGAGGGGGCTCATGTAGACGTTGAAGAGGGTCGGGCTGAGTGAGGATCCTTGTGGAACGCCGCAGATGACTTCGGTGGCTTCGGATCTGAACGGGGAGAGGCGGACTCTCTGGGTTCTTCCGGCGAGGAACGAGATGATCCATTCCAGTGCTTTCTCTCGGATTCCGATGTTGCTGAGGCGCTTCACTAGGGTGCGGTGGCAGACGGTGTCGAACGCCGCGGAGAGGTCCAGGAGGATGAGGGCAGCTGTTTCCCGTTGTCGGTTAGGGTTCTGATGTCGTCGGTGGCTGCGATAAGGGCGGTCTCGGTGCTGTGGTTGGCCCGAAACCCGGACTGCGAGGGGTCAAGGGATCCATTCGTCTCGAGGAAGGCGGCAAGCTGTCTGTTGACGGTCTTCTCGATGACTTTGGCCGGAAACGGAAGGAGCGAGATGGGGCGGTAGTTCTTGAGGTCGGTGGGGTCCGCCGTTGGTTTCTTCAGGAGGGCGGTAAGCTCGGCGTGCTTCCAGCTCTCCGGGAAGGTGGCGGTGTGGAAGGAGGAGTTGATGATGTCCCGGAGATGGGGTGCGATGGTGGCGTCGGCTTTGTTGAAGACGTGGTGTGGGCAGGGGTCGGTTGGTGATCCGGAGTGGATGGAGTTCATCGTGCGGGTGGTGTCTTCGGTGTTGATCGGGGTCCAGTTGCAGAGGGTGGTGGTGGCGGGCATTGGTTCGGCGGTAGGGTGCGTTGTTTGTGCGTCGAAGCTGTTGTGTATGTCGGTGATCTTGCGGTGGAAGAACGCGGAGAGTGAGTTGCAGAGGTCTTGCGAGGGGGTGATGTCGTTGTTTCCGGCGCTGGGGTTGGAGAACTCTTTGACGATGCTGAAAAGTTCCTTGCTGTCATGGGCGTTGTTGTCCAGTCGTTCTTTGAGTGCCGACTTCTTGGTGGCACGGATCAGCTGGTGGTGTTTGCGGGTGGCGTGCTTGAGGCGGTCCTGTTGTCTGTGGTCTGGACGAGTCGCCAGGTTTTCTCGAGAGTGCGGCAGTTCTTCTTGGATTCCTTGAGTTCGTTGGTGAACCAAGGGGTTTTCTTGCTTCCGGGTCTGCTGGGAGGGTTTTTAGTGGTGCGAGGTCGTCGGCGCAGGCGGTCAGCCACTTGGCGAGGTTGCTGGCTGCTTCGTTTGGGTCCGTTGTGTCGGTGGGTGTGTTCTGGCTGAGGGAGGCGGTGAGCTGCTCGGCGGTGATCTTGCTCCAGCTCCGGCGGGGAGCCTGTTGCGGGTGGTGGTGGGTCGCAGTCTTTCTGAAGCTGAAGTGGACGCAGCTGTGGTCGGTCCAGTGGAGTCCGGTGGCGTGGCTGAAGGAGATGTGCTTGCTGGACGAGAAGACGGGGTCAAGCGTGTGGCCGGCGTAGTGGGTGGGCGTGTTCACCAGTTGTTTGAGTCCGAGGTTGGCGAGGTTGTCCAGCAGGGCGGTGGTGTTTCTGTCGTTGTTGTTCTCCAGGTGGAAGTTGAGGTCCCCTAGGAGGATGTAGTCGGCGGAGGGCATGGCGTGCGGGCTGATGAAGTCTGCGATGTCTTCGCTGAATAGTGTGCGTGGTCCCGGGGTCTGTAGATGAGGGTGCCTCGGAGGGTGGTCTTGGGGTCCGTGTGTATCTGGAAGTGTAGGTGTTCGGCGGCGGTGAAGGTCTCGTCGGAGTTAGTCGAGATGCGGATGGTGTTCTTGTGTACGATGGCGATGCCTCCTCCCGTCTGGTTGACGCGGTCCCTCCGGGTGATCTTGTATCCATCCGGGATGGCTATGGCGATGTCAGGCGCTGAGGAGGCGTTCATCCAGGTTTCGGTGAGGAAGGCGATGTCCGGTGCTGTTGCGTCGAGCAGGTCCCAGAGTTCCACGGCGTGCCTGTGGACGGAGCGGGTGTTCAGCAGGATGCATTTCAGGTGGTTGCTGCTGGTGCTCGACTTGGCGGAGGTGGTGCACGTCAGGGGGCAGGTGAATCGGCAGGTTTGGCAGGTGAAGGGTCCGTGGGTGCGTCTCGGTGAGGCTCGGTAGCAGGCAGGGTTCCGGCCGGCATTGAGTGCGGTGAGTGTGGCGGCGTCGTAGGTCCGTCGAGTGGTGTTGCATCGGTGGGATCCAGGGGTTCTGGCGCTGGGCGCGGTCCAGTCGCGGACGGGCGCAGACGGGCTTGCCTTAGGTGCGCCTTCGGCGCGCCAGCGGCGCCGGCCGCAGCAGCGGCCGCCATTTATGGGGAGGTGGGAGGGAGGAGCAGCTGGGAGGCGGGAGGCAGGGGCAGCGAATGGGCAGTCAGGGGGCAGGGCCGCAGGGGACGCAGCGGCGGGAATGGCGATAGGCAGCGAGGGGCACAGAAGGAAAAACGGGGGGAGAGCAGGCAAATCACGGGCACAACAACAGTGGGGCAGCGAGGGGCACAGAAGGAAAAACGGGGGAGAGCAGGCAAATCACGGGCACAACAACAGTGGGGCAGCGAGGGGCACAGAAGGAAAAACGGGGGGAGAGCAGGCAAATCACGGGCACAACAACAGTGGGGCAGCGAGGGGCACAGAAGGAAAAGCGGGGGAGAGCAGGCAAATCACGGGCACAACAACAGTGGGGCAGCGAGGGGCACAGAAAGGAAAAGGGGAGACAAGCAGACAAAACTGGCACCGGGGCCACAAGCGGAGGGCGATCTTACCTACAGGAGCAGCGGGCAGACAGCACAGGCGGAGCTGTGTGGTGGGGGAGCGACCTACCTGGCAAGGTCAAGGGTCGCTCTCCTCACGCGTGCAGCGGCCGCCATTTATGGGGAGGTGGGAGGGAGGAGCAGCTGGGAGGCGGGAGGCAGGGGCAGCGAATGGGCAGTCAGGGGGCGGGGCCGCAGGGACGCAGCGGCGGGAATGGCGATAGGCAGCGAGGGGCACAGAAGGAAAAACGGGGGAGAGCAGGCAAATCACGGGTAAACAACAGTGGGGCAGCGAGGGGCACAGAAGGAAAAACGGGGGAGAGCAGGCAAATCACGGGCACAACAACAGTGGGGCAGCGAGGGGCACAGAAGGAAAAACGGGGGAGAGCAGGCAAATCACGGGCACAACAACAGTGGGGCAGCGAGGGGCACAGAAGGAAAAACGGGGGGAGAGCAGGCAAATCACGGGCACAACAACAGTGGGGCAGCGAGGGGCACAGAAGGAAAAACGGGGGAGAGCAGGCAAATCACGGGCACAACAACAGTGGGGCAGCGAGGGGCACAGAAGGAAAACGGGGGAGAGCAGGCAAATCACGGGTAAACAACAGTGGGGCAGCGAGGGGCACAGAAGGAAAAACGGGGGGAGAGCAGGCAAATCACGGGCACAACAACAGTGGGGCAGCGAGGGGCACAGAAGGAAAAACGGGGGGAGAGCAGGCAAATCACGGGCACAACAACAGTGGGGCAGCGAGGGGCACAGAAGGAAAAACGGGGGGAGAGCAGGCAAATCACGGGCACAACAACAGTGGGGCAGCGAGGGGCACAGAAGGAAAAACGGGGGAGAGCAGGCAAATCACGGGCACAACAACAGTGGGGCAGCGAGGGCACAGAAGGAAAAACGGGGGAGAGCAGGCAAATCACGGGTAAACAACAGTGGGGCAGCGAGGGGCACAGAAGGAAAAGCGGGGGAGAGCAGGCAAATCACGGGCACAACAACAGTGGGGCAGCGAGGGGCACAGAAGGAAAAACGGGGGAGAGCAGGCAAATCACGGGCACAACAACAGTGGGGCAGCGAGGGGCACAGAAGGAAAAACGGGGGAGAGCAGGCAAATCACGGGCACAACAACAGTGGGGCAGCGAGGGGCACAGAAAGGAAAAGGGGAGACAAGCAGACAAAACTGGCACCGGGGCCACAAGCGGAGGGCGATCTTACCTACAGGAGCAGCGGGCAGACAGCACAGGCGGAGCTGTGTGGTGGGGAGCGACCTACCTGGCAAGGTCAAGGGTATGTATATAGTGATATAGGTAGCCTATATCACAGTAAGGGGTGCATGCACCACCTTACCCAGGCTGCAGTAGCAGACCTGTGGTGTCAGTTTGGATGGCCTTCCAGGGGTGGCACAATACATGCTGCAGCCCCTGGTAGGCCTCTGCGGTACCTATGCCCTGGGTACATAGTATACCATATACTAGGGACTTATAAGGGCACTCCAGATTCCAATCAGAGATGTGCCTAAGGCACATGGAAACCATTTTACAGAGAAAGCAGATAGACTGGGGCCCTGAATAGCAGGATCCCAGTCCAACTAAGTCATAAACCAGCAAAACACCAGAAAAAAAGTGGGGGCAACCATATAGTCAGATTCCACCTTCCTACATAACCCCCCCAAACGAAAGGAGATAAGGCTAACCTTGGCCAGTTGAGCCTTTATTGACTAAGTGGCCATATAAGGAAGCACCTGCACTAGCATGGTTGCCCCCTGTCTTATGGTCCACTAAGCAATCCCTCACCCTAAGGGTATGAGAGGGTCTCCACCATGGGGAATCACTACCTGTGGTGTGCTTAGGTAAAGTACAAGGCTGGTGAGGTGTCTGAGTAGGGAAGTGAGGCCCTAGGAATGTTGGTCTCAGCTTCCTCAGATCACTGGTCACCATGTATGCCTGTCTTTCCATGACTGAGTTGCACTTTGCTCTAAGGGTCAACCTTTGGCTGCCTACAGCTGGGGGTTGGGTCCCTTTGGATGGAACACTGGAGGGACATGGCAGGTTTGGAACCTTCTGGTCCCAGGTTTGCCCTTGCCTACCAGAGTCCTTCTGGGGGAGGTCCCTACATAAAGGTATGGGAGATCCCTCAGTGTGTAGAGGAGTTTTCACCTGGCTAGGGCTACTAGCCTGGGTGCCCCTAATCTGCTGATGGGGGTTCCTCTGGACAGGGGGCCCTGGGGGTCCACTGACCTCCCTGACCTCTGCAGCCCTGGGCTGACTGAGGCAGGGTAGAGAGGGGCAGGTTACCTGCTCCAGACTGGGTACCACCTTGGAAGGGTCCTCTGCCATCAGGGGGTGGCCAGGCCAGGCCTGACTACCTCTGTGGCAGTTCCTTCACTAGGGGTAGGGTCAGTTCCCTGAGGAGGCTGACTCTTACCTACTGTCTGGGGGAGAAGACTTTTCTTCAACCCTTGTGCTCTCTGTTGGGGGAGAGGGGGCCATTCTTTCAGGCTCCATCTCTCCAAATTCTTGGGCTGGGGCTGTGGCCATCACAGCCCCACTAACCTCTACAGGGACACCCACCATCCTGAGATGGGTTTGGTGTTCAACTTCAGCCCAGGCTGAAATTTCTAGATCATTGCCCATCAGGCAATCTACAGGTAAGGTTGGGGACACTGCCACTCTTTTTGGGCCTGTGACCCCCTCCCAGCTGAGATTGACTATGGCCATGGGGTGATCTGTTCTGACACCATCAATGTTGGTCACCTGGTATTTAAACTCAGGTAAAAGCTGGTGAGGGGGGACTAGTTTCCCTGCCACCATGGTGACACTAGCCCCTGTGTCCCTAAATGCCACAGCTTTCTGACCATTAATTATTGGCTCCAATCTGTACCTGCCCAATGCTGTGGGACCCATGGTAAAGGTGGCAAATCCTATACCACCATCAGAGTCAGAGGAGTCTGTTGAGGGGTCCCTGTCTAAACTAGGGCCCACCTCTGTTCCTCTTGCAAAAGCACCTAACTTTTGGGTGCACTACTCCCAACTGGAGGATTACTACTGGTAGTACCAGGAGGGGTGGTAGTAGTTGTGGGAGGAACATTTTCTTTATTGCCAATCCTGGGGCAACTGGGATCAGTTTTCCAGTGCCCAGGCTTTTTACAGACATGGCAATATGGTTTCTTTTCAGGAGAAGAAGGAGTTTGGGACCCACCCCCAGAAGAGGAATTTTGGGGCCCTGTAGGGGACTTATCCTTAGATTTATCCCCACCTTTCTCTTGGGACTTAGTAGAATCTTTCTTCTGGTCACCACCCTGATTTTTAGTTTTTACTCTGGTTCTGACCCATTTGTCTGCCTTCTTTCCCAATTCTTGGGGAGAGGTCAGATCAGAGTCCACCAGATACTGGTGCAAAAGCTGGTTTTGACAATTATTAAGGATCTGCTCCCTCATAATCAAATTGTACAATCCTAAAAAGTCCTGCACTTTGTTACCATGTATCCAACCTTCCAGCGCCTCAGTAGCACAATCTACAAAATCAACCCAGTCTTGAGTCTGAGCTTTTTGGGTGTCTCTGAACTTCAACCTATACTGTTCAGTGGTTAGGCCAAACCCATCTATCAGAGCACTCTTCAAGACTGTGTAATTGTCAGCATCCTCTTCTCTTACAGTGAGGAGCTTGTCTCTACCTTTGTCTGCAAAGGAGAGCCACAAAATTGCTGCCCACTGCTTCTGGGGGACCCTCTGAACTTTACAGGACCTCTCCAGTGCAGTTATCCATTTGTGGATGTCATCCCCACTCTGGTAGGGAGGGACAATCTTGTTTAGGTTTCTATGGTCATAAGACCTTTCCCTATCTTTAGGGATATTGCTGCCACCATGGGACTCTAGTCCCAACTTTTTCTCTCTTTGTAGAGATCTAGGGACTCCTGTCTATAGCCAGTTGCTGTTTTCTGAGTTCAAGCTGAGCTTCCTCATACTGAATCAGCCTCTTTCTCCTCTCATGAGAGGATTCCCTCCTATGAGAGGAGACAGAGGTCCCTATTGAGGTGCCAGAGTGGTTAGACTCCTGAGAAGGAGATCTAGACCTTCTGGGCACACGCACAATCCTTCCTGGGAGGACAAAGTGGAGGTCATCCTGAGCCTCCTCCTCATCCACAGGAGGAATTGGGTTTTCCAGGTCAGGGTCATTGTCACCCTCCTGGTCAGTTCCAGAGGGGGGGCTGGGGGTGTTGCTACCCCTGGCCCCATCCTCATCTTCTGCCCCACCCTCTGCTCCTACCCCTTCAGTCCCTAAGGGCCTGAAGTCCACCAGATACTGGTGCAAAAGCCTCTAACATCTCTCTCAGATGTTGGGTGGTGGGGCTTTGGCCTGTCTTCAGTTTCCTCAAATTGCATAATGCTCTCAATTCCAAGAATGGGAGTGTATCATACTTGGAGGGAAGAAGCCCAGGGGCTTCTGGCAAGGACTCACTGGGTCCTGGCTTTGAAGACATCACTAGTGAGGTGTGGTGTATGCACTACCTACTCTAGTGTGGCCTACTAAACTCTCTTGAGTTGTAGAAAGGGTGTGCTATCCCTTAACACACAACTCTAAGTTCAGTAGAACTTACTGTATACTAAGCTTAATTTATATGTACCTTAGGTACCTTTAGTGGTTTTCAGTTGATCAATTCAATTGAGATTATCTGGTAAAACAATAGCAAGCTGGAATCCCACACGCTGCACACCAATGTGAGAAGTTGGCCTGGTATATGCTGTCCACTAATTATAGTGGGCACCTTGCACCAGTCCAAACAACCCCTTATTGGAGATAGGTTAAAGACAACCTTATTGAAAGCTATCCTAGTGGTAGCTATGGAGAGCAGCCTTCAGGCTAAGTCTTGAAGGAATGTAAAGCAGCTTGTTTTACCAGTCTATAATCTCTTGAGTGACCAAATGAAAGAGCACCACACCAGGTATATATTCAAAATATATGTATTTATTGCTAAACACACCCCTCTAGTCTCTTTATGTGGCTAGAGTTCGAAGTACATAAGTTATAAGTTATTTAAACACAGTAATAGCACAAATACACGTTTGGGCCCTAGGGGTGTACCAAACCATATACCAATAAAGTGGTATAAGAACCACGACTGAGCTAGACACTAGGCCTAGAGCCTCTAGAAGTGCTTGGACCACAAGGAACCACCCAAGGTAGTGACACAGGGGACCCACGGGGACGCGTGCAGTGTAATTACACAGCCGCGAATCGCCGTTAACTTCTATGGAGAAAGTCGCGGTTTGGAAATTAAAGAAAAGGGACACTTAAAGAAGGACTTGGAGCAAACCCTTTGAGAACTAGGTCGTTCTAGAGTCTCTACCCACGGGAGCACCGGAGTACTCTTGTTACCTCACCCAGGGAAGCCGGGTGCATAGGTGCCTTTCGGGGTCGGGTTTCGTCGTCGATTTGAATGGCGATCTGCTGCAAAGTGCTGCTGGCGACCAAGTGAAAAGTGTCCGGGTGGATCCAAAGGTGGATCGGAGATCTGAAGAACCTGAAAGCAGAGGGGACAGAGTCTGGGTCACTAGCCAGTGACCAGGAAGGCGATGAGCAGATGCCCACCGATGTCGAGTGCTTCAGGTAGGTTGACGGTCGTCTTGACTCTTCAGCCACGAGGTCCAGGAGGTGTTGTCGGTGACCAGGAGCAGGACTCGGGCTGGTACACGATGTCTGTCGAGTGCTGAGGTGTCGGCAACCGGATTGGACCCAACAAGCCTTGGCAACGGCAAGTCTCGATGAAGTTGAAGATTGACGATTGTGCAGACCAGCAAGGTCTGAGGAACTCACCCAGCAAGGGTAAGTGAGGGCAGGCCTGGAGCAACCAGGGAGCCCAAGTAGAAAAAGATTGGCCTTCGTGAAGGGCTACTAGCCAACGGGCTAGCAACCGCGAAGGAGCCTCAAGATGGTGCACGTGGAGCTGGCTCACAGGACACTCGTGGAGTGGAGGCCAGTGATCTTCGGTGCAGTTGGTGCTGGAGGCTAGGGCTACTCGGAGCCCAAAGCACGACTTCGTGGGAGGCCCAGAAGAGGATGCACTTGCAAATGTGTGCGGTGTCCAGGGGTCACGGTTCCACGTTACCCACGACAGCTACGGGCCTCAGCTTTGCTGGGGACTCAGGGCAACCTCGGGGAAGTCTGGAAATCCACCTCTGGTGATGCAAAGACTTCGAGCGTCCGACGGGAGCTTAGGCGATGCAGACCGGACATTTGCTTCTTTGGTGCCTGCCAAGCAGGGGAGTCACTCCTTGACCCCAAGGGAGATTCTTCTGTCCTCTAATCTTGTAGTAGAGCGTCGAAGGTCCAGGATTCTGTGTCAGAGTTTCGTCCAGGGATAATCTAAAGTCCTAAGGACTGGGTTCCTATACTTATACTAAGTTTAGGGGTTGGACTTACTCTGTGGCCCCACCTATGGGTGGGTCAGGGCAGAGGGGTGGCTACACCCCTTTCCCTTTGTCCAGTTCGCGCCAAAGCAGAGGCTGCAAGCCCCTGATCCGGTTTGAACTGGGGTATGCACAGGGACACCAAATGTGCCCCCAGTGCAGGACTTCAAAGCACCCGAAAGTGCTCCCGCCCAGCCCCAATACACACTATCCTGTCTGGGGAGGTGGTCACACCTCCCTGGGACAGGAAACCTATTGTCCAGGCCTCCCCTGCCGGAGTTTCGGTCAGCATCAGGAGGCCAGACTTGTGTCTGTGGCAGCAGCATCCATTTTGTGATGCCAGGGCTTTAGAAAGAAGTTACCGGCCAAGCCAGGGTTAACATGTCTCTCCCTCTAGAAGGGTGGAATGCTACCCCTGCCGCCAGAATTGGCGGGGGTAGTATTCCAAGATGTTTGACACCAAACACGACATGTTTCGGTGCAGCCATTCCAAAGTTAGCATTTAACGCGAGGTTATAATGCGCTAAGAGTATATGGTCAGGCTGCACTACAAACAGCATCAGAGAAGGGTCTCCGAACGCTGCAGAGGGGCCCTGCTCATGCAGGGGCACCCTCTCACATAGGAACCACGCACTCTGCCTTCAGGATTGATAAGGCCTGCCATAGGAGTGACTTATAGGTTTATATGTGTGTATATATATAGTGATATAGGTAGCCTATATCACAGTAAGGGGTGCATGCACCACCTTACCCAGGCTGCAGTAGCAGACCTGTGGTGTCAGTTTGGATGGCCTTCCAGGGTGGCACAATACATGCTGCAGCCCCTGGTAGGCCTCTGAGGTACCTATGCCCTGGGTACATAGTATACCATATACTAGGGACTTATAAGGGCACTCCAGATTCCAATCAGAGATGTGCCTAAGGCACATGGAAACCATTTTACAGAGAAAGCAGATAGACTGGGGCCCTGAATAGCAGGATCCCAGTCCAACTAAGTCATAAACCAGCAAAACACCAGAAAAAAAAGTGGGGGCAACCATATAGTCAGATTCCACCTTCCTACACACCCGGTACCAGCTTCACAGAGCCCTTGCATCACAAAATGGATGCTGCCAGCCACAGACACGAGTCTGCCCTCCTGCTGCTGGACGAAACTCTGGCAGGGGAAGGCTTGACAATAGGTTTCCTGTCACAGGGAGGTGTGACCACCTCCCAGACACGCTTTAGTGTATTGAGGCTGGGTGAGTGCACTCTCAGAGTGCTTTGATGTCTGCACTGGGGGCACATTTGGTGTCCTTGTGCATAGTCCAGCTCAAACCGGTTGCAGGGGCTACCAGCCCCTGCTCTGGTGCAAAACTGGACAAAGGACATGGGTGTAGCCACCCCTCTGTCCTGACCCTCCCATAGGTGGGTCCCCAGAGTTTGTCCCAACCCTTCCTTGGGTATAAAGTAGGAACCCTGACTACAGGACTTTGGATATTACCTGGACTAAACTCTGCTACAGAAACCAAGTAACCTTCGACGATCTACGCTTTGCTGGACGACTGAAGCATCTCCCTTGGAGTAAAGGAGTTACTCCCCTGCAACGCAGGCACCTCAACGCATCTGACCCATTTGCATCTACGCAGCTCCTGATGGACTCCGAAGATTTTGCAGCACAGGAGGTGGGTGCTCAAGCTTCCGTGAGGCTGACTAGTGCTCTCAGCAAACCTGAGACCCTCAGCTCTCGTGGGGACCGTGCAACACGAACCCCTGGACACAGTGCACATTTGCAGCAGCATATGCTTTTTTGTAATCCCTGAGGCTGTGCTTTGGGCTACTTCTAGTCCAAGCTCCAAGCAGCGTTTCCACTGAAGATTACTGGCCTACACTCCACGAGTGTTCCGTGGGCTGGTATTGTGTGATTCCTCTCAAGGTCCCTTTGCGATCCCTGGTCCATTGACCTGTGGGTCCCTGAGAAAGCAACTTTAACTTTCAGTGGGCTTCCCTGGTTGCTCCAGACGTGCCCTGACTCTCCATTGCTTGGGAGTCCCCAGGACCTTGCTGGTCCTCACAGAAGCATCTTTTGTCTGACCGCGTGGGTTGCAGTTGCCAAGGCTTGTTGGTCTCCAATCCGGAAACTGACCCCCAGCATCTCAACATCCTTTGTGGGACAGCTCGCCTGCAGAATCCTGGTCGTCATCGATGCCTCCTGGTCCTCGTGGCTGCAGAGTCAAGCTTCACCTCTTTGCACCTGAAGCACCCAATATCGGTGGGCATTCGATTGCTCCGCTCCTGGTCACGTGAAGTGACCCAGACTTTGTCCCTTCTGCTTTAAGGTTCTTCACATCTCCGATCCAGGCTTGGATCACACCGGACACTTTTCTTCTCCACGGCAGCAGTACTTTTTTCGCATCACGCCATTGAAAACAACGAGGGTTTCCGACACCACTTGACCCCTATGCACCCGGCTCCTCTGGGGTAGGTAACACGGGTACCTCGGTACTCTCAAGGGTGCTGGCCTTAGAACCTTCTATGTTTAGCTGGGTTTGCTTGAAGTCCTCTCCTAAGGGTCCTTAAACTTTAAAATTCCAACCGTGACTTTCCCATAGAGTTGTACAGAGCTCGCGTCTGTGTTCCCACACTGCACCCGTCCTCCGTAGGTCCCCTGTGTCACTACCTTGGGTGGTTCCTTGGGGTCCCAGTGTTTCTACATGCTCTAGGCACTGTGTCTAGTCAAGTCGTGGTTGTTATACCACTTTCTTAATATATCGTTTGGTCTCCCCCTGGAGCCCACTGTGTATTGTGCTATTTACTGTCGTTCTAGTACTGTAATATTGTGTGCCTTGTTCTCTAATCTCATAAAGAGGTTAGTAGAGAGTGTTTAGTAATAAATACATATATTTTATATATACCTGGTGTGGTTCTCCTTTCATTTGGTCATTCAAGAGGTTATATACTGGTAAAACAAGCTGCTTTACATTCCTTCAAGACTTAGCCTGAAGGCTGCTCTCCACAGCTACCACTAGGATAGCGTTCTATAAAGGTTGTCTTTAACCTAATCATCAATAAGGGTCGTTTGGACTGGTGCAAGGTGCCCACTTTAATTAGTGGACAGCATATACCAGGCCAACTTCTCACATTGGTGTGCAGCGGTTGGGATTCAAGTTTGCTATTGTTTTACCAGATAATCTCAGTGAGTGACTAACTGAAAACCACTAAAGGTACTTAGGTACATATAAATCAAGTCTAGAATAAAGTAAGTTCTACTGAACTTGGCGTTGGGTAGCCAAGGGTCTAGCACACCCTTTCTCCAACTCAAGAGAGTCTCAGTTCCCACTAGAGTAGGTAGGTGCATACACCACACCACACTAGAAGGTCTTCAAGGCCTGAAGTCAGTGACTCCTTGCCAACTAGGTATGACAATCTCACATTCCAAGAATTGAGAAATATATGTACATCTAGGAAACTGAAGACAGGGAGACATGCAAGCACTCAACGCCTCATAGAGGCTTTGCTGTTAGATGACCTCAGAAAGACCCTAGGGTCTGATGAGGCAGGCAAGTTGGGTGGGGCAGCAGAGGAAGAAAGGCCAGGAAGTGAAAACTTCTATGACCTGGACTCCAATGCTGACCAGGGGGATCAAGATGATCCTAACCTGGACAATCCAATTCTTCCTTCAGGTGAGGAAGGCCTCAATGGCCCTCTCTTTACTCCCCCAGGAAGGGTTAACAGTCTACCAAGAAGATCAAGATCTCCTTCTCAGGAATCTGATCATTCTGGTACTTCTGTAGGGACCTCTGCTTCTCATAAAAGGGAATCCTCTTATGAGAAGAAATGCCAACTGCTTGAGTTTGAGAGAGCTAAGCTCAGAATCAAGAGAGAGCAATTTGCCTTAGATAGGGAATCCCTGGAGCTTCATAGAGCTTCTCAGAAGTTGGGGCTAGAGCCCCATGGTGGCAGCCACAGTGTCCCTAGAGGTAGAGAAAATACTCATGACCATAGGAACCTGAACAAGATTTTCCCTCCCTACCAGAGTGGGGATGACATCCACAAATGGATACCTGCACTGGAGAGGGCCTGTAAGGTACAGAAGGTCCCTCAGGAGCAGTGGGTAGCAATCTTGTGGCTCTCCTATGCAGACAAAGGCAGAGACAAGCTCCTCACTGTAAGAGAAGAGGATGCTGATAATTACAAAGTCCTGAAGAGTGCTCTGATTGATGGGGTTTGGCCTAACCACTGAACAATACAGGTTAAAGTTCAGAGATACCCAAAAGGCACAGACTCAAGACTGGGTTGACTTTGTAGATTGTGCTACTAAGGCTCTGGAAGGCTGGTTACATGGCAGCAAGGTGCATGACTTTTTAGGATTGTACAATTTGATTATGAGGGAGCAGATCCTTAATAATTGTCAAAACCAACTTTTACACCAGTACCTGGTGGACTCTGATCTGACCTCTCCCCAAGAATTGGGAAAGAAGGCAGACAAATGGGTCAGAACCAGGGTAAAGCCAAAGAATCAGGGTGGTGACCAGAAGAAAGATTCTTCCAAGACCCAAGAGAAAGGTGGGGATAAATCAAAAGACAAGTCCCCTACAGGGCCCCAAAAGTCCTCTTCTGGGGGTGGGTCCCAAACTCCTTCCTCCCCTGAAAAGAAACCCTATTGCCATGTCTGCAAGAAGCCTGGCCACTGGAAAAATTACCCCATTTGCCCTAAGGCCAGCAATAAGGAAAATGTTCCTCCCAGCAATACTACCACTCCTCCTGGTACTACAAGTAGTAATCCCCCAGGTGGTAGTAATGCCCCCAAATAGTTAGGTGGGTTGGTATGGGGAACTGAGGTGGACCCCAGCTTATCAAGGTCCTCCTCACAGGCCTCCTTAGTCTGTGATGGTGGCATGGGATTTGCCACTTTTACTGTAAGTCCTAATTCCTTGGGCAAGTACAGACAGGAGCCACTGATCAATGGTCAGAAAGCTTTGGCACTCAGGGACACAGGGGCTAGTGTCACCATGGTGACAGGGAAACTAGTCCCCCTCAACAGCTTTTACCTGAGTTCAAGTACCAGGTGACCAACAGTGATGGTATCAGCACAGATCATCCCATGGCCATAGTCAATCTCAGCTGGGGAGGGGTCACTGGCCCAAAGAGAGTGGCAGTGTCCCCAAACTTGCCTGTAGATTGCCTGTTGGGCAATGATCTGGAGGTTTCAGCCTGGGCTGAAGTTGAATACCAGGCCCATTTAAAAATGTTGGGCCTCTCTGAGAAGGTTGGTGGGGCTGTTAGGGCCTCAGCCCCATCCCAGGGAAATTTTGGAGAAGTGGAGCCTGAAAGAATGGCCCACTCTACTCCACAAGAGAGCAGAAGGGTTGAAGAAAAGTCTTCTTCCCCCAGACTATGGGTAAGGGTCAGCTTCCTCAGGGAACTGATCCTACCCCTAGTGAAGGAACTGCCCCAGAGGTGGTCAGGCCTGGCCTGGAAACACCCCTGATGGCAGGGGACCCTTCCAAGGTGGTACCCAGTCTGGAGCAGGTATCCTGCCCCTCTCTACCCTACCTTAATCAGCCTAGGGCTGCAGAAGTCAGGGAGGTCAGTGGACCCCTTAGGGCCCATTGTCCAGAGGAACCCCCTCATCCACAGATTAGGGGCACCCAGTCTAGTAGCCCTAGCCAGGTGAAAATTCCTCAACCCACTGAGGGATCCCTCTTACCATTGGATAGGGACCTCCCCAGATGGATTCTGTTGGGCAAAGGCAAACATGGGACCAAGTGGTTCCAAACCTACCATGTCCCTCCAGTGTTCCAACCAAAGGGACCCAACCCCCAGCTGTAGGCAGCCAGAGGTTGACCCTTAGGGCCAGATACAACTCAGTCATGGAAAGAAAGGCCTCCATGGTGACCAGTGATCTGAGGAAGCTGAGACCAACTTTATTAGGGCCTCACTTCTCTACTCAGACACCCCACCAGCCTTTTACTTTGCCAAAACACACTACAGGTAGTAATTCCAAATGGGGGAGATCATCCAATACTCTTGGGGGTAGGGATTGCTTAGTGGACCATAAGACAGGGGGTAACCATGCTAGTGCAGGTTCTTACTTATATGGCCACTTAGTCAATAAAGGCTCAACTGGGCAAGGTTAGCCTTATCTCCTTTCGTTTGGGGGGGGTTATGTAGGAAGGTGGAATCTGACTGCATGGTTGCCCCCACTTTTTTCCTGGTGTTTTGCTGGTTTTCGACTTAGTTTGGCTGGGATCCTGCTATTCAGGACCCCAGCCTATCTGCTTACTCCCTAAATTGGTTGTTCATGTACTTTAGGTACACTCCAGATTGGATTCTGGGGTACCCTTATAAGTCCCTAGTATATGGTATACTATGTACCCAGGGCATAGGTACTCCAGAGGCCTCCCAGGGGCTGCAGCATGTATTATGCCACCCCTGAGAGGCCATTCAAAATGACACAACAGGTCTGCTACTGCAGCCTGTGTAAGGTGGTGCATGCACCCCTTCCTTAGATATAGGTTCACTATATCTATCCTAATCACTGCACATATAAGCCTATCAGTCACCCCTATGGCAGGCCTTATCAATCCTGAAGGCAGGGTGCTGGGTTTTATGTGAGAGGGTGCCCATGCATGAGCAGAGCCCCTCTGCAGCCTTCGGAACCACTATTCCGGGGTTGTCTGTGATGCAGCCAACCATATACTCTTAAGTGCATTATAACCTCGCGGTAAATGCCAACTTTAAAATGGCTGCAAGGAATGATGTTGTGTTTGGTGTCAAACACCTTGGAATCATACCTCCACACCAGTAACTGGTGTGGGAGGTATGATTCCTCCCTCCTAGAGGGAGAAATATGACAGCACCGGTACACCCGGTACCAGCTTCACAGAGCCCTGGCATCACAAAATGGATGCTGCCAGCCACAGACACGAGTCTGCCCTCCTGCTGCTGGACGAAACTCTGGCAGGGGAAGGCTTGACAATAGGTTTCCTGTCACAGGGTGGTGTGACCACCTCCCAGACAGGCTTTAGTGTATTGGGGCTGGGTGGGTGCACTCTCAGAGTGCTTTGATGTCTGCACTGGGGGCACATTTGGTGTCCCTGTGCGTAGTCCAGCTCAAACCGGTTGCAGGGGCTACCAGCCCCTGCTCTGGCGTGAAACTGGACAAAGGACAGGGGTGTAGCCACCCCTCTGTCCTGACCCTCCCATAGGTGGGTCCCCAGAGTTTGTCCCAACCCTTCCTTGGGTATAAAGTAGGAACCCTGACTACAGGACTTGGGATATTACCTGGACTAAACTATGCTACAGAAACCAAGTAACCTTCGATGATCTACGCTTTGCTGGACGACTGAAGAATCTCCCTTGGAGTAAAGGAGTTACTCACCTGCAACGCAGGCACCTCAACGCATCTGACCAGTTTGCATCTACGCAGCTCCCGACAGACTCCGAAGATTTGCAACTCAGGAGGTGGGTGCCCAAGCTTCCCCAAGGCCGACTAGTGCTCTCAGCAAACCTGAGACCCACAGCCCTCGTGGGGACTATGCAACCCGAACCCCTGGACACCGTGCACATTTGCAGCAGCATATGCTTTTAGGCGATCCCTGAGGCTGTGCTTTGGGCTACTTGTAGTCCAAGCCCCGAGCAGTGTTTCCACTGAAGATTAATGGCCTACACTCCACGAGTGTTCCGTGGGCTGGTATTGAGTGATTCCTCTCGAGGTCCCTTTGCGATCCCTGGTCCATTGACCTGTGGGTCCCTGAGAAGGCAACTTTAACTTTCAGTGGGCTTCCCTGGTTGCTCCAGACGTGCCCTGACTCTCCATTGCTTGTGGAGTCCCCAGGACCTTGCTGGTCCTCACAGAAGCATATTTTCTCTGACCGTGTGGGTTGCAGTTGCCAAGGCTTGTTGGTCTCCAATCTTGAAACTGACCCCCCAGCACTCGACACCCTTTGTGGGACAGCTCGCCTGCCGAATCTGGTCATCGTCGATGTCTCCTGGTCCCCGGGACTGCAGAGTCAAGCTTCACCTCTTCGCACCTGAAGCACCCGACATCGGTGGGCATTCGATTGCTCCGCTCCTGGTCACGTGAAGTGACCCAGACTTTGTCCCCTCTGCTTTCAGGTTCTTCACATCTCCGATCCAGGCTTGGATCACACCGGACACTTTTCTTCTCCACGACAGCAGTACTTTCTCGCATCACGCCATTGAAAACGACGAAGGTTTCCGACACCACTTGACCCCTATGCACCCGGCTCCTCTGGGATAGGTAACACGGGTACCTTGGTACTCTCAAGGGTGCTGGCCTTAGAACCTTCTATGTTTAGCTGGGTTTGCTTGAAGTCCTCTCCTAAGTGTCCTTAAACTTTAAAATTCCAACCGCGACTTTCCCATAGAGTTGTACGGAGCTCGCGTCTGTGTTCCCACACTGCACCCGTCCTCCGTGGGTCCCCTGTGTCACTACCTTGGGTGGTTCCTTGGGGTCCCAGCGATTCTACATGCTCTAGGCACTGTGTCTAGTCAAGTCGTGGTTGTTATACCACTTTCTTAATATATGGTTTGGTCTCCCCCTGGAGCCCACTGTGTATTGTGCTATTTACTGTCGTTCTAGTACTGTAATATTGTGTGCCTTGTTCTCTAATCTCATAAAGAGGTTAGTAGAGAGTGTTTAGTAATAAATACATATATTTTATATATACCTGGTGTGGTTCTCCTTTCATTTGGTCATTCAAGAGGTTATATACTGGTAAAACAAGCTGCTTTACATTCCTTCAAGACTTAGCCTGAAGGCTGCTCTCCACAGCTACCACTAGGATAGCTTTCTATAAAGGTTGTCTTTAACCTAATCATCAATAAGGGTCGTTTGGACTGGTGCAAGGTGCCCACTTTAATTAGTGGACAGCATATACCAGGCCAACTTCTCACAAGAGCAGCGCCGGGATTGGCCTGAGTGGGCTGAAAAGATGCTCTGCTCAGGACAAGGAGTCTGTGTGGTTTCTCCAGCCTGGCTGTTCAATACAGCTGGGTTGCAAACCTAAGTACACATGTGTGTTTGGCCGGCCTGAAACGGCCGGCCAAACAGACATGCTCACTTAGAAGTGCCCATAGCACTCCTCCTTCCATGCCCGCCCCTCCCTGTACAAGCTGGCTCAGAGCTGGCAAATGAAAAATAAAACGATTATGGTATATTTTTTTATTTTTCACTTGCTGCCTCTGAGCCAATGGGGCGACACTCCTCCGCCATTGTGGAGGAGCCACCCCTGGTCATTGCTGATAGTCCCTGCTCAGTCCACGGTCCTGCTGAGAAATTCTGATCAGGAGGCCCGCCAATAGTAAGCCCTTCTGGGCAGTAAACGCGGTGAAGGTGTGGCAAAGGGGCCTACTTACTGACTGACAGCCAGCGGAGCGTGCAAAGGCTCCACCCGCAGCGTATCAGTGAATTTAAGGCTTGGCAAGGTGAGAACTTTCTGCCAAACCCTAATGTCCCAAAAACTAAGAAAGTGTTGGGAAATTTTATATTTGGGCAAACTAAATCAGCAAATATGTGAATACTTAGAGATAATGATGCTAGTAGTAATGCATAAAGGTTGGAACACGATCCAAAATGTCTGCCGGTTTGGCCATCACCACCACAGAAGAGGCACATGGGCTAATGCTTTTAAGTTTGAGGCCTAACCAGTTGGGATTGTTTCATTAATGGAGGCAGATCAGGGGTGTTATTGTGTTATAGCTGCTTAACATCCAGTAGGAATTCCATATGATCCCATGTCACAAAGGCTTAACTTTTCCAGTACCAGACTTTCCTCTTATGAATCATTGTTTTCGGGAGGCAATTTTTAAGGGGTTTGGTTGTTAGATTCTGGCATTTGTAGTCTTAACCGAGATTACAAATGCAGAATGAACTTACTTGGAGAATAAATGTCCAAAACTAGAGATTAGAAACCTTATGGTACCCTATGACATTCGGTCATAGGGTACCATCATCTCAAGAGAGTGGTACCATGTGAGCCACTGAAGATGGTAGAGAATTAAACTAAATACACCGAAAAGAGGGGACAAGAAAATAGGTAAGGCGGAAAAAGGAGCAGTGATAATGGAGAAGGGAGGAGAAAGGGGCACTAGAGCAGTGCTTCCCGATCCTTTTAGAACCATGACCCACTTTTTAAAAGGACAAACGTTTGCGACACACCTGCCTTTAATGGACATGATATGGACGACTTTTTAATGTAACTAAAGCATCGCTTGGCAGCGCACTGTCATTTACAGGCAGCATATTTTCCATTGAAATGGCCACTAAATTTGCACAGACAGGCAGTTGTACTGATAAAATAAATTTTGCACACAAATGATAATATGTGGAAATAGGGTTTCAGTGAATATTTATAATGTGTGAATCACCAAGTGAAGAGTCTTGATTGGTTTAGATCCTATTAGCATTTTTGTTATCATCACACTTCAGAATTACGTAAAATGTGCTTAATTTTTTAACTGTTCCATGTGTACAGCTCATTTACAGGTATTTACATTTTATTGGGCTTTACAAATAATACATTCCTACTGACTTTCCTTTCACACTCTCTGTACCCCAGCAAGATTGTCACATAATTCACTTTACTTCTCTTTCTGCAAAGTGAGAGGAGTTTGTAAACACCAATCCCCAACGTAGCCTGGCATTAGACCTTTGTCTTTGAAGTGCAGCAAATGTGACCAGATCAATTCAGAATTTAAAAGCTTTTTTATTTATTGCTTGGACTTTTAGGACACACCAGAAATCGACTTGTAACCCACCAGAAGCAGTGGTTAATTTGTAAAAAAAAAGTGACGGGGCTCTCGTCAGGAGGCAGCTTGCATCAGCCCATTTCTCCAGTAAGCGCTGCCGAAAACAGAACTCCCGTGCCTACCAAGAATGAAAGTGTCTGTGCTCCAATACCTATAGATCCAGTTCATGCTATAAGCGCTGGTGTTCATGGTTAAGTGCTCAGCACCAGAAACAACAGGCTCAAATTAAGCACTGACCAGGGGAGGTGACCCACAGTTTGCGAAACACTGCACTAGAGTATCCATATGGGTAGGTGTAGGGCAGTGTAGGTAGGGGTACATGTAGTAGGGTAAAGGCATTGATATAAGTATTAGAGTATAGACGAGGGTAAGGATAGTGGGGTTTAGAGGTCCTAGAATAGAGGTAGCCTGCGATAGGGGTACTAGGCATTGGTACTGAAGATGTATCAGTTTATCGGACAAGTTAGGGATGCCAGTGTTTAGGTAGTGTCACTGTTAATAGGACATAGTTGAGGTTTGAGGTACTAGAGTTAGGCTGGTGTAGTGGAACTAGGGTACTGCGAGGGGTACAGTATCTAATACAAAGGTAGCGTACAGGTCCGTGGATATAAGCAGGTCATGGATATTAAGTCATGTAGGCAGGAGTAGGGTTACTACAGTAGAGGCTTTGGAATAGCAGAGGTAATAGGGTATAGGTTGGGCTAGTGGTATTAGACCATATGGAAAGGCAGAGGTGCCAAGGTAGAGATAGGAGTAGCAGTAATAGAGAATAGATGAGGATTGAGGTACTATGTTATAGGCATGTCGTAGGTACTAAGGCACATGTAAAGTTATGAGTATATACATATGGGTAGAGGTGCTAAGGGGTTGGCATGCAGCCATAGAGGTACTAGTGTACAGGTAGTTAAAGAGGTACTATACCTTCAGCATATATAGATATAGTATAGAGGCAGTGGTGCCAGGATATGGATTGTGTTAAGTGACATGGGTATAGGTACACGCACTATGGGGTAGGTGGGCTTTGGCATACTAGGGTATAGGTAGGTTATAGGTTTTAAGGTATAGGTAGGCAGAGGCAGAGGCATACCAGGGCATAGGAAGTTCATATGTATTAATTAACTTTGAGAAAGGCTGCGATCAGCTGAAATGTGTCAGAACGGACACGCTACAATAAAGCATTGAAAATCATTACCTTGTCTGGAGTGCCCACTTTTTCTCTTTTGGCAAGAGATTTTCGGAAGATGTATTAATATATGTGTGGGGTTGCGGCACTTGGTGATAGGTATGGATGACACTACTAAGCCGTCGGTCGGCCGTGGTAGAGGCACTAGCTGATTTATGTGTGCAAGTATGGGCTCATGTACTGAGTATAGGTAGCAATAAAGAACTAGCATAAAGAAAAACTATAGACACGCGAAAAAGGGTGGCGCCAACTGGGGTAATGATTAGTGATGAAGAAAAAGAGAGAATAAAAAAGCAGAGGAGTTAGGACCACTCTCCAACAAACAAGACAAAGAGACAATGGAGAGAGAAATGAAAGAATGAAAGTATATGGATTCCCACTAAATAGGAAAAGGGACTTGTTCGATCCTAGAAAAAAGGACTTTTTGGATTATACTACTAGAAGGCCTTAAGCAGACAGTGTGCAAAAGCTTCAAAATGGCATTCATTTGCAAAAATTCAAGAAAATTGAACTGTAGGGAAGGAGTCTCCAGACCAAGTTGCTTCAACTATGTTTTTTCCAAAATCTCACACAACCCTTTCCTTCAATTTCCTGTAGAATGTCACTTATGACGCACCAATAGCTTTTGTTTGAGCCTTGAGTATATTTGCACCACTTGTAGTGTGAAATATCAAGTGAACTAAGACTGTTAGCTAGTGCTCACTTTGGTCGATTGTCCAGTTGACCTCCTGCCCCCTCCCAGCCATTCAAGGGCAGTTCTTGTATCCTCTAGACCAACTCTTAGTCAAGTTATAAATCGGTGGAGTTTCCCTCCATCTTCTGTAGCAAGCTTTCACCAAGGAAAATGGAGTCAGCCTAGCTCTGATTCAAGGATGCATCTCATCTGCCTTAAGATGTCTATTCGCAATGTCTTTGAAACTGTCCCGAACTCATTTTTGGCACATTGTTCTACTGGGCTTTAAGCAGGAGACATCACTTTACCAGTGCCTGCACCATCACCTCTGCAAATATGCATCATCGCTTCTTCATGATCATAGGCGACGGATTCAGTGTATTTCATGCAAGAAAATGACACTAAGGATCTCATAATAATGTAGTGAGAATAGAGTCCAAGGATGGACAAGTTCTCGCAGGAGTCGATGGAAGGGTCCTCCTTGACAGCATTAGCACGTAAGCGAAACATTTGCTGTAATAAGGTTTGTGGAGTGAGTCCGATTGGGAGTGTGAGATTGTTCTGAGTGCCCGACTACTGTGAGTTCCCACTGGGGAAATGCGTTGATGTGGCTCTGAGGAGTGGATTCAATCATAGGGCCCACAGAGTGGAGGTTGAGGGTGAAGCTGTGGAAGAAGCAGAAGCAAATTCTTGGAAGCCTGAAAAGCATGATGAAAGATTTAGTTGTGTGAGGATCTCTGCTTCTGCACCTCAAACGCATTCTGATACCAGAGGGACCCCTCTCAGATGTGGTCCCCCTGGAATGAAGGTAGGATCCGCTGAGGGTAGACAAAGACCCAACAGGTAATCACTAGGTCCATCTAAGTTGCTGGTGGATAACCCCATGGTGGCCCTTGATTCTACATTTGTCTATTGGTTCCTAGAGGCCTCCAATGGCAAGGGGAACAGTAAAGCTGATAATCAGGGTGGTCACAATAGCATGTGTGTACCAAAATAGGGATTTCAATCTGCGTGAAAATACCACAGAAAGTTCAATGCATAAAACCTGCCAAAATTTGTCATCTAAAAAAATAAAATGATATATTCTGAGCTCAAAATAATGGAATGGTAAAACAATTTCATGGTTATTCTAATTTGTGGAACAAAAATGAACTACTATTAGCAGTACTTCCATGATTAGCATTATCAAAATACCAGCTCACTCAGAACAAGAGCCCAAGTGAGGACAGCCAATGGACATTAACGAAAAAAAGCAATAAACCACTTATTTGCATTTACTTATTTTCGCCAAGTTTTGGTGGTTGGCACAAATCCAGGCAGCTGAGCTATTTGCGATAAAAGGGGAGTAGATTTCATGAATGTCTGCATCAGAAAAATAATTTTGCCCACCTCTGTGAAAATGTGCTTTAAATTTCTCAGATCTTAAAATGTACTCATGGTAACTTGGTTTATGTTATGAGTTGTTAAAAGCAAACCAGAAGTTATCTCATCATATTGCTTAATGTTAAGGAGCATCTCTACACGGATTCTAAACTTTTATGCCAGGGGACCACAAAAGTCTCTTTTTAAAATATTCGTATTTTGGGGATTTGAAATGGAGTCTAAAAATCAGATTGAAATATTTTGCACCGGTTTGTTCTGATAAACTGTGATCAAAGTAATTGTTGCACTTAGATGTATCGTGGTATTCAGAAAGAACTTTGAAACTATGAAGAAACGAAATTCGTCCATCTTCATGTAGAATTCAATTTAAAGGATCACACCCTCTTTTACAGCTCTTCCTGGACCTAGTGTGCATATGTGGTTGCTAAAGAGTGTTGGATCAAATCTGTGCTAGCTGCCTCATTAGCTTTGGTATCAACTTCCAGATCAATTTGTTCGAGCTCTCACTTTGAAAAGAATTGTGCTGTGTGGTGAAGTCTGAATCTAGAGGATAATGATTTTGAGGGACAAGCTTATAGGATTTCTGCCTGGTTCTTAGCCGATGTTGCTTGTTGGCCCTGTTTCAAGCCTGTTTCACATTATAGGCAGGGCCACTGGAATTATGAGATTGTGCAGGCACAATGATTTTAGCTAAATTATAGATTTGCCATATTTACCATATAATCCATCATCTGCTGAATAATCTGCTGATTTCAACGAAAAACCTTTTTTCTTCTAGCTCAAAAGTTACTAAAAACACAACGACACATGCTGCTGTGCAGCGGAAAGCCCTTTGCGAAGGTTGACTGGGCACCTTTCTGTTGCTTATTGGAATGTTTGGGTATTAAACTGGTGCTAATTAGGTGCAACCAATGCCCAGACATTATTCACAAGTGTAAAACTGCCAAAATAAGTAACACTATCACAAAATGTGGCGCATTATGCCGCATAATTTGCGTTTTCTTGCCGCATATTTCACTTAACCCTGCTGCAAAATTTGTCCCTCCCCGCCACATAATTCCAGTGGCCCTGAGTATAGGTGAATAACATGCACCTATTCTGTTACAAACTACTGCTGTGAAAGGCCATCCCTAACTTTGCGTGAAGGCACCCATTGAAGCCGATCACAACCACAGACACCTTCCTGTCTGTGCATATATGGAAATCTTGGAATGCATAGAGCTGTTAGTGAACATCTGCAAGTGGGCACCCACATTTAACATTAATTAAATTCCGAAGTAGCTGCAAATGTAGGCTTGCATCAGCACAATAGAAAATGTCAAGAGATCTTATAAGCTCTTTGTTGAAGCTTAGATTTACTTTCAGTTTATTATTTTTAATCAATAATTGGTCCATGGTCACCCAACTGATTCACTTTTTTCATTTAGGGGTTTTGTGTACTGCTGCTGGTCTCCTGGTCCCCTCAGAGAGCAAGAGACATACTTCACACAGAGCTGTACACCCAGCATAGGGATGAATATGCATGTGCAAGCAGGAGTACCTATACTCATCTTCAGACTGCCTTGGCTAAGCCAGTAGTCTGGCAAAGGCAACAAGGTGCGATGTTTATACTTGTTTTTTAACTGCAAACATATACCACGAAAATAAGAATACACATGCTTGCCATAAATAATTAATGACAAAAATATTCATCTGCAGAGAAGATGCTTTCTTGCACAGAGGTGTAGAAACCTTTTTTTGTTTGAATACACAATAGAGGATAATATGATTTTATTGGCACATGAAGGTACTAATGCATTTGATTTATTCCATTCTGAAGACAGAACTTAAACCCACAAGATGACAAAAAAAAAGTATTACTATGGAAAGAAGAACAGCACTGCCAGAGTAGAGTGTTGGCCACTGAAGTACACTTCTTTTTAACTTAAATTCCACAAGTAATCAGGCAAAATGCCATCTCTCACAGTGCAAGAGAACCGATCGCGCAAGTGGGCTGACACTTGGTAGTGGGTGGAATATTTCGTTCCGTCCATGGAAATGGTGGAATTTTGGTGACTCTGCATTATTCTTGTAACGGGGTGTTCTGGCCAAGTTTTGCCAATTGGCGCGTGACAACATTTTTTCTCATGCACGGCTCCAGAATGGTAAGTTGGTAAGCACGAGTCCCAGTAGCGGCTCCTGGTGGGAGTGCTACCGGGCGGTGACGTGGGGCGGGGGAGGGGCAGTGTGGGGGGTAGTAAACACCGGAATATGGATGAATGCAGGTAAATAGACAATTAAATCAATAAAACGAATTTCGTTGCGCGCGCTGCATCGCATTTGGCGGTGCAGCGCGCGCAGCGAAATTCGTTTTATTGATTTGGTGTCTACTTACCTGCATTCATCCGTATTCCGGTGTTTACTACCCCCCAGCCTGCCCCTCCCCCGCCCCACGTCACCGCCCGGTAGCACTCCCACCATGAGTCGCTACTGACGAGTCCAGTCGCTAGGAGAACATCCGGCAAGATTTGTCTAACGTGGGTGGTTGTGGACGGTCGCGACCGTTCAAGATTAGAAGGCTGCTGCTTGAGCAGCAAAATCAACTCAAGTAGCCGTGCCCTCTGGTGCAAAACGGGGCACCATTCGCACTGATTTTTCAGTGCGGAACACGATGCCGGCACTAAATCACAGCACTAGCAGAGCAACTTGCTTATTTCTGCTCGTTAGTAGAACTCTGCAGAATCTCGTTGAGTTTTTATGTAACTCCGTGGAATTCCGCTGAGTCAAATTCCGCCAGTTTTGCCCACCCCTAGCTGACACACAGCCCCACGCCATCTGCTGTGATGGGTGGATACAAAACGTGAAAGGCAGTTGAATACACCAATGGATGAAGAGGGGTGGCCTAAAGCCATTCTATGTATGTATGCACATATGTGTATATTTTTATTTATGATTTTTTAATTACATGATGCCGGAGAGATAGCAAAGCTGCTTCGAGGCCAGGCCCAAAAACCCAAAGAGAGCATTATTGGAAGGATATGTGTTGAACCTGAAGGTTTTATACTCCTAACTTGTTTACGGAAGCTTCTGCCTGAATCACCCTTTACCCACAATCATCAACAGCGAGAACAACATCCACAGGAAGTCAACAGAGGTCAACTTAATACGGTCAAAGCACAAAGGGTCGAGGGCAAATGGATCAGTGTGTGAATGAGAGACATCTCCAGCTGTGTTTTAGATGTACACTCATCCCCTTTGCACTGAACTGGAGTAAGGTCCCATGGGCCATGCTGTGCTTCCAAATCCTTTTTTTCTTAGAAATGGCTTCCCTGTATGCAGAGGCCAATTATGAAATGCCTTTGCTATCACAACTATTTTAATATCAGGGTACATAAAAGTTGCATCATAATTCTTGGTTCATTTTTGCAACTGATTTCTCGTGGTGCTATCTTTCTTTCACACAACTTGACATTAAATGATATTTTATTTAAATATACCTGCCCCATAGGCTTGCAATAACTCCCTTTCTGTCGATGTTGCGTCTTTGTTCCCGTGACCTCTCACAACAAAAATTGCATAACGTGAAATGGTATCGCATGAAGCAAATTCGAAGCAGGGATCAGTGGTGGAGCATTGGAGCCATTTCAAGCCTACTGGGAAATCACAACTATTTTGGGAACTATTCCAATTCTAGGAATTAAAAAGTACTGGTCATCAAATTCAACTACCCATTAATTTGCATGCAGGGTAAGACACAAACCTTGTGCATCAGCAACATTCAGCCACTGCTCCGTGGAGCGCCTAATAATGCACCACCAGGATATTTGTTGTGGGTTGCTGCAGGGAGTAGAGCAGACACCCAGAAATATATATTTTTTAAATTAACCCTATGTTTCCTGGGGTCTATAGAACATGACTCCCGGAAAATTTGACCATATTTTTGAGCATTCACTGATTAGGAGCTTTTGCTCTTCAGTTTGGTAAACCAGGTACCCCTTGTGGTGGGTCTTATGGCTGCATTATGTTGCTTGAAGAGTGTAAAAGAAAGTCTGACACTTGTTTAATGTAGTATTGACTACAAATACTTTAAATATTTATAGACAGACATTTCAATTATCCCTTGACAAAAACAATAGGCCTCCCTTTTATTTATTGACAGGCTTACATTTAAAAACAATCCTAGAAATGACATTTACTGAAAAAAACAAAGGTGAGAGTCACAGTTATAACTAGATATTCAAGAAAGCCTCAGAAATTCACTGAAAAAAGCAAAGGTTAAAGGGACGTTATAATTCGGTGACAATGCCAGTTGCAACACAACATTTTAAACAAAAGAAGACACTGAAACTCACCAGTTATAGTTAACTGAAGTAACTATAACCTGAGCCCTGAAGTAACTATAACTCATGCCCTCGCCATGCACTGCTTATACCCTTACATATTACATGGTTCATGACATGTTCAATGACAGCATTGATAACATCACTGAGGACATCTGAAATGACTTCAGTTATGACTACAGTGTGCATGGTGGGAGCATATATACACATGCATACGCTAGAGTTGTTTTTGAACGAGACTCAATAGTTCACGCGAGGGGCATTCCGAGTCTGCATAAAGAACTCCAGTTTCAACTCGTTCTTCCAAAAGCCTCAGTAGCTCAAAATAGAAACACCGCGTACTGTCAAGGCACTGTTCTACAGGCGCGGGCGACTCGAATTACAGTCTTCCAGCGTGTCAAGCGTACAGAATAAGCCTGCTTGCCATGGTGTGCACTCCCTGCTGGAAACCACCCTCTGCCTAGGGCCACTCCTAATAGCACAACAGACCAGAATGCAGAGCAGGTGTTTTGATACAGACACACCATTGATATGTTCGTGCTTTGTAAAACAAGTCGCACGTGAGAAGTCGCGTGAGTATATCACACGCGGCGAGTGATAACTAGCCAACATGCTGTCAAGATTTCCTGAGCTTCGCAGATAACTATAAACCTGAGAGTTTCATATTCAATTTATTGGCAGACATCCTCGGTCCTGTGAGAAAGATGAGTTGTTTTGCAACTAAGGACAAGTAGCTTTAGGCTGAGGTAACATTTGCAGCCAGGGATGGATCACAGAAAAACAAAACCTTTAGAAATAGCTGTCACCATCATTTTAAGTCTCCAAAATGTTATGAGAACAGTTTAATTTGTCTTCTCATAGGCTGTAAGATAGTGGGTGTATTGATTAGTATTGTTTTATATAATTCGTTTAGCATTTCATACTAACAACGTGGACCCGAAGCACTTTTCTGGGTGGTTGGATGAGGGCATGCCCCCCCTTATGTGTGTGTCAATCATAGAATCTGGGTATATAGTGTGACCTATTTGGGAAGCTTTGGGTGTTGTGATTGAGGATAAGAGGTGTACTTCAATCATGGTGTAACAAACTTGTAGCTTTGCCTATGCAGAAAGTGAAGCACTTTCTTCTTATGCAGAAATACCATCATAATCTCACTCAGAATATGCAGGAGTAGAGGATCAAGTTTTCAGGCGATATTGGGACTGCAAGAAAATTAAGGGGCATATTAGCAAGACCCACGTTAAAATTATCGCCGTTTTAGCGGCAGGAAACTGCCGCTAAAACGGCGATAATGGGCTTGCTAATATGCGTTATAGAATTCCAATAGAAGCCCAGGTTAGATGTGCAGGACATCTAACCTGGGCTTCTATTGGAATTTCATAACGCATATTAGCAAGCCCGATTATCGCCGTTTTAGCGGCAGTTTCCTGCCGCTAAAACGGCGATAATTTTAACGTGGGTCTTGCTAATATGCCCCTAAGTTTTCTCCTATTTTTAGGCCCGGCCTTAGCCAAGACCTTTATATTTTGACTAAAATGACATATAAAATACCGACTTATAGGGGCTTTAAGCAGCCTTTTTTGGCCATTGGTCTGTTGCATTAATTCTTCTGCCCATGAGAGCATACAGCATGAGGCAATGGGTCAGTCCACTTCATCCATTGATGTGCCTCACTGTGAGTGTCCTCATTCTGGTCTTTCACAAAGAGCATATCCACACACAAAAGTAGTTTCCTTCACCGCCAGGGACTACTATAGCGGTCTGTAGTATTTCTGAAATTTTTGCTCTGGCCAATGTATTTTTTTATATTGTCGGGGGCTCAGCATCTCCCCCAACAAAAAGTTTTAGAAAGACCATGACAAAACAAGCATTGACAAACCAAAAAGATGGTATCCAACGCCAGGCGCACTGCAATTTCCATTGTTTCCCAAGACCAAAGAAAAATGACCCTAATATAGAAGAGAAGTCACATGCATGTGTCCCATTAAGTATCAGTAAAAGTGATTTATTATAAGTGTCATAAGATATAATTTACCTGTAATAAGGTGAATAGGAAATCAGTCACATTTGCGATAGAGTGAACCGCTAACCAAACTATAAAGCAGGCTCTTAGAGTGGTATCAGGAACCACAAAGGGTGTATAGTTATCATATAATTATGCCCTGACGCATGACAATCGAGAAGGTTCCGAATAAAACCCAAAATATATCATGGTTATCATTCAAATTTATTATATGTATATTTATCTCCCATGAACATGTGGTACGGCTGGCGTAACCCTTGCCCTGGGGGATCAACAATGGACCCCACCAATCTATTGAATTTCTAACTTTAATCCACCCCACACAGGAGAGGCTCTCACTGAAGCTTGTGTGTCTAGATTTCATCTGACCTGTTGATATCTACAGAAGTGTCTTGTACTTCTAGAGTTGTTACTGTTTCAGATTTTCTGGTCATTTACTGCTGATATCCAAAAAGACCTGCCAAGTTGTTTGTTCTCTTAAATTTGGAGATACTCTATGAAATAACCATAAGCATTCAATAAGATGCAGAGAGATCACAAATGGTTGGTAATGACTGCTGGGAATAGCATAGATTTAAATATGGTGAGCAATTTTTTTGTCAATGCAGTGTTAGAAGGGATAGAAGAAGAGGGAGACAGAAAGCGTTCATATAGAGGGCAGGGTGGACATTTGTAAAATATTAGATGGGAGGAGCACTCAGTTAGTAAAAGGCTCTTCCTTTTTGCCCTTTATCTTGATATAAATTAAACAAGATGTCAAGATGTGAATAACAATATCATCACATGATTAACACCTTGTCATCTCGACAAACTCACATATTCTGTTGAGGGTTTGGGGGAAAGGAAAAGCCACGCCCTGTTACTTTCTGGTCCTTTTACCTTCAAGTCAATGCAAGGAAGCAAGGATGGTGCCATTGGCGCCCCTAATCGCGATTTTTAGTGTTTGAATTAGTGTAGGAAGCATGATTCACAGTCTCTCCGCATTTGGAAATGGAATCAGTATGGCATGGATCTAGGCAGTATTTTACAACAATGTCTCAACCGGATTCAATAAGGAAGGCAAATGCATATGTATGTACACAACATTACAAAGCAGACGCAAAAAAGAGGGAGACTCCCGATCTTCTTTCAAAAGTGCTCATGGCATCATATATTTAAAATCTCAATTCATACAAAACAGTTATAACAGCACTGTAAGCAAAAATTGCGAAGGCAACCCAAGAGGACTTAGTGCACGTTGTGCTCGTGATGCAATAAGTGACGGCGCAAGTGACAAGTGAAAAACACAGCGGAAGACGCAAGGTGACAAGGTGAAGAAAAATTAGGTACAAGAATCAATGGTTCAATCGATATTGGTCATCTTAGTAATTTACACATGATATATAATTTTGTGAACCAGAGCTGAATGTGCGCCATAAGTTGCGCTGTAAGATCGGTCGACGGCGTTTCGATCCTATTTAGTCAGGATCATCTTCAGGACCGGGTTGGCAAAAATTTTTTGGGGTGCTGTAAAAAGGGAGAAAACAATAGTTGACGGAAGGAACAGGGAAAAGAGAAATAGTGCATGGACAGGGATGGCGGAGGGGTCGTTGGAACAAAGCCTACCTGGAAGGTGACCAGGGCAGACTAACTGGTAAGTCGTCAAGTTAATTGAGGGACCCGTGTGGAAGGCGGTCCCGTGTACACAATGTATCTGGGGTCAATCAGGGCAGAGTCCCACCCTATGGAAAAGCCGAAGAATCAGAAAGGGAAAACAAGGAACAACCAAACTTGACTAATTGTGTGCCTGAAGGAAAGAGAGAAAACTCACATGCTAATCTCCGCAATACAGCTGGAGAATGTAGGCAGCAAGGTCGGGTACCCGATCCAATGCGCTGGGCCCGGAGTGGGTACCTGAGTGTAAGGAAGGACACAAGATCGTGTTAATGGGCTCCTAGTGTGTCGGCTAGTTGGCCGAGGTCACGATCAATGGTAATGGGCTTACCTTGGGGGAAAAAGGTCAGGCTCGCAGGATCGGGAGCCCGAAACCAAAAACTGGTCCCGGAGAGGGTACCTAAAGATAGGGGAATACATGCGTTAGAGCTAAGGGACTAAGGAAATTAACGGCGGAGACGGCAATCATCCAGATCAGAGAGAACGTGAGCTTACCTAGAGAGAGGGAGAATCAAAGCCGTGAGTGAAACACGGAGCCGCAGAGACGCTGTGATTAGGTCCTGGCCGCCACGCTCGTGTGCGGTCTCGTCCGGTCAATCCGTTAGCAATGAAAGCTGGTAGAGGTGAGACTACAGAGTTAAGGGGGAAGGGCCTATAAGAATCACATGACCGGAAATCAGTCAAGTGACGGGACAGTCGGTGGGACGAGGTTAGTGACGTTCGAACGTACGATGACGCGCGCTAAACAAAGGGGGGAACAAGTGAGGAGGGAAAGGGTAAAGAAAAGAAAGACAGACCGGGCAACTGTTCAGTTGGACTTGAACAAACGACTGAAGGGTAAAACATACAACATGTGCAGACATAAGACAAACAAAATAACAAAGACTAAAACATTAGTCATTTTCATGACAGTAAGTCTACAAACTAATACCATAATAGGTAAAAACATTTGGCAATTGAAGAACAATTAATTTAACAAGCTGCTACAAAAACATGCCATAGTTGTGTATGATAATGATAATTATGTACGAGGCAACCCAAGTCTGTATATCAGAGATATAGAAAATGAATATGGCGCAAAAGGTAGGACTCTGGATGCAATGAACAGCAATGTTATAGAAGATGTGGTGAAATAAGATACCAGGCGGTCAATACTGGCATCTGAAGGGGGTGAAGGAAGGGGAGAAAAAGGGGGAGGGGGGGGAGGGGGGGAGGGAAAAAGGCCGAAATAGAAGAGTACAGAAACAAACCACAGCCTAGAGAAGTTGATGGTCAAGTAGAAATAGAGGACCAACAACGGGATTGAAAGACAAGATAGCACTGGTACTGTACTGAGTCCCACATAGAAATCTAGGGGACATCACTAGTAGACCGGGTAGGCAGGTGGACAAGGAGGGCCGTACAAAAGGTTTAAGATTCAGGGTTATATTTGTACTGTACTATTCCATTCATCAATGGTGTTAAGTCCCTGTTCTACTGAATTACAGCGCGTGATCCATTTACATTCGCTTCTGTTCAGTAGGGTCTGGAGGTTACCACCCCTGATGGGTAGTGAAGGTTGATCAATCACTTGCCAATAGATTTCCGATTCACTATGATTTTTTTCAATATAGTGTGACACCAGTGGGGCAGTCAGTACTTTGCAGTGGATTCTGCTTTTATGTTGTATTAATCTCTGTTTGACCATTTGAGTGGTTTGGCCAATGTAAATGAGGTCACAGGGACACCGAATTGCATAGATCACATTTTGAGATCTACAGTTGGTCAAGGTCTTGAGAAGATATGTTTTGTTGTTAACCTTGAAGTCTTTAGTATTTGATGTGAGGTCACACACGATGCAGGATTGGCATTTGTAATGTCCGATTAGAGATGGTAGACCCCATGCGGCAGTAATAGAGCTCTGTTGCACTGGTTTGGTCGGCCAAGTAATGGCATGAACAAGATGATTGGCCAGATTGTCACCTCGTTGGTAGGAGAAAAGAGGAGGGTCTTGGAACATCTTTTGGGTTCTTAAAATAGACCAGTTTCGTGTAATGATTTTTTTGACTTGGTTGCTACTCGGGCTGAATTTAGTCACAAAGGGAATTCGGGTATTAATTTTCTTTGGCTGAGGTGTGAGAAGATCTTCTCGGTGGCAGTACCAAGCCCTTTTACGAGCACGTTTGACCAAACGGGCTGGGTAGCCTCTGGAAATAAGTTTGTCACGGAGAATGTCTGATTCTCTGAAATAGTCTTTCCGCCATTTACAATTTCTGCGAATACGCAAAAATTGACCGTAAGGTAAACCATCCCTAAGGCCACGCGGGTGGTAGCTAGAGTAGTGTAATAGCGTATTGAGTTCCGTAGGTTTCCGGAATAAGACGGTTCCAATTTTTCCGTCTTCCGCGTGGATGGTAACATCTAAAAAGGGTAGATCATTGGGTCTGCAATCCATAGTAAATTTGAGGTGTGGTTGAGAATGATTCAACCAATCAACAAAGGAATTCAAAGAGTCAGATTGGCCGCTCCACAGCAGAAGAATATCGTCTATGTAGCGTCGCCAGAGACAAATCTGTGTATGAAATGGATTGGTGGGGGTAAGTATATGTGTCATTTCCAGATTGTACACAAAAAGAATAGCAAAATTAGGGGCAAAACAAGCGCCCATGGAGACCCCTTTAGTTTGTAAATAAAATGAGTCCCTATAAAGAAAATAATTATTTTCTAGGGCGATATGCAGAAGATCCATGATAAAGGTAGTAGGGATCAAGGTGGGTCGGGGTCTTCTCTCGAGTAATTCTTCGATGACTAGGAGACCCTCCTCATGGGGGATGTTGGTATAAAGAGACTCTATATCGAGTCCCACCATGAGTTCCGTGTTGATATCGAAGGGCCTATCCTCAATGGATTTGATAAGATCCATGCTGTCACGTATGAATGTCTCTGTCAATGGAACAAATTCTTTGATGACACCATCGATGTATTTGCCCAGTGGTTCAAGGATGGAACCACAACCGGACACAATGGGGCGTCCAGGAGGGTTATTACTGTCCTTGTGGATCTTAGGGAGTACATAAATCACTGGCACTCGAGGGTGCGGGTTGTTTAAAAAGGCAAATTCCTTCTGTGTGATAATGCCATCGGACCTAGCTCGACTGGTGATTTGCTTGATCTTTATTTTCAACTCAGGTAATGGATCTTTAGTGAGTTTGCGATAATGCAACGAGTTGGACAATTGTCTCTTTATTTCAAAATCATATTTGTCGACATCCATAACCACAATCCCACCGCCCTTGTCTGCAGGTTTAATGATGACATCAGTTCTATCCTTAAGACTAAGGAGAGCTTGTTTCTCCACCAAGGGGAGGTTGTAGGGGACATATTCAAATTGTTTCTGTAAATCCAATACCTCACGTAAGACCAATCGTTCAAATGAGAGTATTTCCGGGGGCATTGAAGAAGAGGGCGGATTGAAGGTAGATGGAAGATGAAACCGAGGTCTGAGTACGTTGTTTGAATCAGGTTTGTCCATGAAGAATTGACGTAATCTAATCCGTCGAAAGAATTGAAGCAGTTGGGTCTGTAGTTCGAAGAAATTGCTCCGTTCTGTTGGTACAAAGCTGAGACCTCTGCTTAAAAGTTGGATTTCTTCACTAGATAAAATATGGCTGGAAAGGTTAAATATTGGAATGAGTTGTTGATCTAAATTGGTCTGGGTATTAGTGACATTCAATATGGGCGAAACATTGTTATTTCGACAATTTGTTACTGTGGTGGACCCCATTGGTAGAATCTGTTCCGGGTTTGTCTTTCTCCGGAGTATTGATATTGGTCATTGTTCCTGGTCCTGGTTTGGTTCTGGCCGCGTCCGCGTGCCTTGTTCCTAAAAACCAGTAGGCAGTAAGGGAGCCGGTCTATTGATGATTCTAGAAGTGCTTGGTCCCTCTCCAGAATCAGAGTCCTCTATGGATGTATTAGAGGAGTCAGAGAAAGTAATTTGTTTGTTATTGCGGTATCTACCCCAATTGCGTGTTCTTGGGGGGTTGTACACAGTGTTATAAAATTCGTCTCGAAGATAAGGATAAGTTTTGTCAATGCTATAGTATTTAATATCTTTCTGGATTTTGGTGATTTTTTTATTCAACTCAAAAGTATTAAAAGTAGCAATAGTAGTGTTGATTTTATCCAAGAGATTTTTAGCATCCGATATTGAGCTATCCTCCAAAATGAGTTTCTCAATCTCGGCAATCTCTTCTAATTCTTTCTGGCTATGTTCGATAGCAGTGTCAATGCCTAACACCATCCAGTGCCGAGAGCAAGTGGTGGCTAGATGACTGAAGCCTGTCCGGAACTTAGGGTCTTGGGTAAAGATGGCAGGTGTGTTCCGAATCTGTAGGCCTAAAGGGATGATATCTGATTTGAGATATTCCGTGAGCATGCGTGCGTGAAGGGTTGTTCTAATCTGTTTCTTTTTAAGCTTCTCGAGCCTATCTAAGAGAAGGCCCTAATCATCAATAGACCGGCTCCCTTACTGCCTACTGGTTTTTTAGAACAAGGCCGCGGACGCGGCCAGAACCAAACCAGGACCAGGAACAATTACCAATATCAATACTCCGGAGAAAGACAAACCCGGAACAGATTCTACCAATGGGGTCCACCACAGTAACAAATTGTCGAAATAACAATGTTTCGCCCATATTGAATGTCACTAATACCCAGACCAATTTAGATCAACAACTCATTCCAATATTTAACCTTTCCAGCCATATTTTATCTAGTGAAGAAATCCAACTTTTAAGCAGAGGTCTCAGCTTTGTACCAACAGAACGGAGCAATTTCTTCGAACTACAGACCCAACTGCTTCAATTCTTTCGACGGATTAGATTACGTCAATTCTTCATGGACAAACCTGATTCAAACAACGTACTCAGACCTCGGTTTCATCTTCCATCTACCTTCAATCCGCCCTCTTCTTCAATGCCCCCGGAAATACTCTCATTTGAACGATTGGTCTTACGTGAGGTATTGGATTTACAGAAACAATTTGAATATGTCCCCTACAACCTCCCCTTGGTGGAGAAACAAGCTCTCCTTAGTCTTAAGGATAGAACTGATGTCATCATTAAACCTGCAGACAAGGGCGGTGGGATTGTGGTTATGGATGTCGACAAATATGATTTTGAAATAAAGAGACAATTGTCCAACTCGTTGCATTATCGCAAACTCACTAAAGATCCATTACCTGAGTTGAAAATAAAGATCAAGCAAATCACCAGTCGAGCTAGGTCCGATGGCATTATCACACAGAAGGAATTTGCCTTTTAAACAACCCGCACCCTCGAGTGCCAGTGATTTATGTACTCCCTAAGATCCACAAGGACAGTAATAACCCTCCTGGACGCCCCATTGTGTCCGGTTGTGGTTCCATCCTTGAACCACTGGGCAAATACATCGATGGTGTCATCAAAGAATTTGTTCCATTGACAGAGACATTCATACGTGACAGCATGGATCTTATCAAATCCATTGAGGATAGGCCCTTCGATATCAACACGGAACTCATGGTGGGACTCGATATAGAGTCTCTTTACACCAACATCCCCCATGAGGAGGGTCTCCTAGTCATCGAAGAATTACTCGAGAGAAGACCCCGACCCACCTTGATCCCTACTACCTTTATCATGGATCTTCTGCATAGCGCCCTAGAAAATAATTATTTTCTTTATAGGGACTCATTTTATTTACAAACTAAAGGGGTCTCCATGGGCGCTTGTTTTGCCCCTAATTTTGCTATTCTTTTTGTGTACAATCTGGAAATGACACATATACTTACCCCCACCAATCCATTTCATACACAGATTTGTCTCTGGCGACGCTACATAGACGATATTCTTCTGCTGTGGAGCGGCCAATCTGACTCTTTGAATTCCTTTGTTGATTGGTTGAATCATTCTCAACCACACCTCAAATTTACTATGGATTGCAGACCCAATGATCTACCCTTTTTAGATGTTACCATCCACGCGGAAGACGGAAAAATTGGAACCGTCTTATTCCGGAAACCTACGGAACTCAATACGCTATTACACTACTCTAGCTACCACCCGCGTGGCCTTAGGGATGGTTTACCTTACGGTCAATTTTTGCGTATTCGCAGAAATTGTAAATAGCGGAAAGACTATTTCAGAGAATCAGACATTCTCCGTGACAAACTTATTTCCAGAGGCTACCCAGCCCGTTTGGTCAAACGTGCTCGTAAAAGGGCTTGGTACTGCCACCGAGAAGATCTTCTCACACCTCAGCCAAAGAAAATTAATACCCGAATTCCCTTTGTGACTAAATTCAGCCCGAGTAGCAACCAAGTCAAAAAATCATTACACGAAACTGGTCTATTTTAAGAACCCAAAAGATGTTCCAAGACCCTCCTCTTTTCTCCTACCAACGAGGTGACAATCTGGCCAATCATCTTGTTCATGCCATTACTTGGCCGACCAAACCAGTGCAACAGAGCTCTATTACTGCCGCATGGGGTCTACCATCTCTAATCGGACATTACAAATGCCAATCCTGCATCGTGTGTGACCTCACATCAAATACTAAAGACTTCAAGGTTAACAACAAAACCTATCTTCTCAAGACCTTGACCAACTGTAGATCTCAAAATGTGATCTATGCAATTCGGTGTCCCTGTGACCTCATTTACATTGGCCAAACCACTCAAATGGTCAAACAGAGATTAATACAACATAAAAGCAGAATCCACTGCAAAGTACTGACTGCCCCACTGGTGTCACACTATATTGAAAAAAATCATAGTGAATCGGAAATCTATTGGCAAGTGATTGATCAACCTTCACTACCCATCAGGGGTGGTAACCTCCAGACCCTACTGAACAGAAGCGAATGTAAATGGATCACGCGCTGTAATTCAGTAGAACAGGGACTTAACACCATTGATGAATGGAATAGTACAGTACAAATATAACCCTGAATCTTAAACCTTTTGTACGGCCCTCCTTGTCCACCTGCCTACCCGGTCTACTAGTGATGTCCCCTAGATTTCTATGTGGGACTCAGTACAGTACCAGTGCTATCTTGTCTTTCAATCCCGTTGTTGGTCCTCTATTTCTACTTGACCATCAACTTCTCTAGGCTGTGGTTTGTTTCTGTACTCTTCTATTTCGGCCTTTTCCCTCCCCCCTCCCCCCTCCCCCTTTTTCTCCCCTTCCTTCACCCCCTTCAGATGCCAGTATTGACCGCCTGGTATCTTATTTCACCACATCTTCTATAACATTGCTGTTCATTGCATCCAGAGTCCTACCTTTTGCGCCATATTCATTTTCTATATCTCTGATATACAGACTTGGAGTTGCCTCGTACATAATTATCATTATCATACACAACTATGGCATGTTTTTGTAGCAGCTTGTTAAATTAATTGTTCTTCAATTGCCAAATGTTTTTACCTATTATTGTATTAGTTTGTAGACTTACTGTCATGAAAATGACTAATGTTTTAGTCTTTGTTATTTTGTTTGTCTTATGTCTGCACATGTTGTATGTTTTACCCTTCAGTCGTTTGTTCAAGTCCAACTGAACAGTTGCCCGGTCTGTCTTTCTTTTCTTTACCCTTTCCCTCCTCACTTGTTTCCCCCCCCTTTGTTTAGCGCGCGTCATCGTACGTTCGAACGTCACTAACCTCGTCCCACCGACTGTCCCGTCACTTGACTGATTTCCGGTCATGTGATTCTTATAGGCCCTTCCCCCTTAACTCTGTAGTCTCACCTCTACCAGCTTTCATTGCTAACGGATTGACCGGACGAGACCGCACACGAGCGTGGCGGCCAGGACCTTATCACAGCGTCTCTGCGGCTCCGTGTTTCACTCACGGCTTTGATTCTCCCTCTCTCTAGGTAAGCTCACGTTCTCTCTGATCTGGATGATTGCCGTCTCCGCCGTTAATTTCCTTAGTCCCTTAGCTCTAACGCATGTATTCCCCTATCTTTAGGTACCCTCTCCGGGACCAGTTTTTGGTTTCGGGCTCCCGATCCTGCGAGCCTGACCTTTTTCCCCCAAGGTAAGCCCATTACCATTGATCGTGACCTCGGCCAACTAGCCGACACACTAGGAGCCCATTAACACGATCTTGTGTCCTTCCTTACACTCAGGTACCCACTCCGGGCCCAGCGCATTGGATCGGGTACCCGACCTTGCTGCCTACATTCTCCAGCTGTATTGCGGAGATTAGCATGTGAGTTTTCTCTCTTTCCTTCAGGCACACAATTAGTCAAGTTTGGTTGTTCCTTGTTTTCCCTTTCTGATTCTTCGGCTTTTCCATAGGGTGGGACTCTGCCCTGATTGACCCCGGATACATTGTGTACACGGGACCGCCTTCCACACGGGTCCCTCAATTAACTTGACGACTTACCAGTTAGTCTGCCCTGGTCACCTTCCAGGTAGGCTTTGTTCCAACGACCCCTCCGCCATCCCTGTCCATGCACTATTTCTCTTTTCCCTGTTCCTTCCGTCAACTATTGTTTTCTCCCTTTTTACAGCACCCCAAAAAATTTTTGGCAACCCGGTCCTGAAGATGATCCTGACTAAATAGGATCGAAACGCCGTCGACCGATCTTACAGCACAACTTATGGCGCACATTCAGCTCTGGTTCACAAAATTATATATCATGTGTAAATTACTAAGATGACCAATATCGATTGAACCATTGATTCTTGTACCTAATTTTTCTTCACCTTGTCACCTTGCGTCTTCCGCTGTGTTTTTCACTTGTCACTTGCGCCGTCACTTAATGCATCACGAGCACAACGTGCACTAAGTCCTCTTGGGTTGCCTTCGCAATTTTTGCTTACAGTGCTGTTATAACTGTTTTGTATGAATTGAGATTTTAAATATATGATGCCATGAGCACTTTTGAAAGAAGATCGGGAGTCTCCCTCTTTTTTGCGTCTGCTTTGTAATGTTGTGTACATACATATGCATTTGCCTTCCTTATTGAATCCGGTTGAGACATTGTTGTAAATTACGCTTAGTTACCCAGATCTCAACCTGGTCTATGGGTTATACTCCTGTTGCTTTTTACCATGGATCTAGGCAGAGCATCTAAAGAGAAGGTTACCTGTCACAAGAATCTCGACCTGCGAATATTTTGAATTGTATTGTAACATTTATATAGCTCTTACTACCCCTACGTGTGACGAAGCACCAGTAGATCTCACACTAGCACCAGTAGATCTCACACTAGCACCAGTAGATCTCACACTAGCACCAGTAGATCTCACACTAGCACCAGTAGATCTCACACTAGCACCAGTAGATCTGACACTAGCACCAGTAGATCTCACACTAGCACCAGTTCAAATCCTGAAGTTATATCGTGGAATGCCTGCTCTCACTTGTGCGGTGTAGCTGGTGCCACCATTCTCTCCCATATAACGTACCATGTTTCTGACACCTTTATTTCAGATATCTGGTGATGCTCTTGGGTGGACGCGGTCAGATGTCGACAATAACACCTTAACATCCTCCCCTTATAGAAATGAAACATCAGCACTTCAGGAGACCCTGAGAACAGTGCAAATGTGGATGCTGGCCACATTTCTTCAATTTAACACTTCAAAATTGAAGCTGATTGTGGATTCCATGAAATAGATATTTTTTCTTTATTAAAGTTCCCAGAAGCGTTTCACTAGTTAGATTTTTGCATCAGTAAAGTGAAAGGTCTTAGCCTTCCTTTCATTCAGTTTTTGACTTTAGGAACGCAAAACAAGTTACATTTTTGTACATGGTCGATATATTCTGCGCAAAGTAAGAGTCTTCCTCTGTGTTCTCATCTTCAGAGAGCCTTGGTGATTGGTGTTCCAATAAACTGACCTATAGTCATAGATTATAGTAATACCAATACATGGATGTACTACCTAAGCTCATTTTATGGTTGCAGTGAGTACAACATGCAGCTATAAGATTAATTTCAGTGTTTTCATAAAAAGAATCCTAGTACTTCCATTGGATGAGATATGATTCAGAAGGCCAACCCCTTCCGATGGCCAACCATCATCTTGACACGGTCCAAGGGGTGTAGTTTGCAAAATGTGGATAACGTAACATAACATTTCCATGAATATAACATGGTTTTTATATTTATAAATGCATTGACGCACAACAGGGGTAGACTTGTCAGATTATCAGAGTAATTTATTTGCAGTCCCTTACCTTTCCTATCACGAACCATTGTTTGCAGGTGTGCTGGTGCATTTCTGTTCAATGAATTAATCAAAGCAACACCTCCCAGAATGCAGTTGGTTGTCAAGCCAAAGCCCCATGGTCATGTGGGTGGGTGGTGGCATCACTCAGATGTTCACATCCATGTAGAGTGGTAGAAGGAAATTACCCTGGAGGGTAAACATTACTCCAGCTAAGTACTGAAACTTGTTTTTCCAAAATGTACTTGTAGCTGTATGCCCAAAGCGATAATGTTTTCAATAGCTCCACGTGACTATTGCAAATAAATACTTGGAAACTGAATGTTCATTGGGCCTGTTCCAGACACTGGTGTTTACATTTAAAAAAAAACACTCTTAAGAGCATGTTCACATTTTATAACCTGGGCCTGCAGATTAAAGTCCTCTCCGGGACATGTCAACATTAGAGCTTTCCACGCCTTCCTCTAAGTGACAATTGTGGTTCAGGGAGTGATTTCTATTTTAGAACCTTTACTCCTTCACTGATGATTTATGTCTTTGTTTTCATTAATCTTGGAGCTCTCTTTTCATACTAGAGATTTAACTTTGTGCTTTGCTTCCCTCACCCCCTGCACATGCAGCACCCTATTAGGGTATTCATCTCCAATGGGTCACCTTTAGATGGTTTTTTTTTTAGGTTTAAATCATTTTTATTAGGCACTAAATAATTAACATATATAGCATCAAAGTAGAGCAAAATGAACAAAACTAGGGCAAAGCCAACCTAATGGAAGTGGTACAATTTCAACAGCAGCAATCACTAACAATGAAATAGCTGGTAAATTATATATCGCACAGTTCATGCCATAGCATTTAACTCAACAAGTGCAGGGCAAGAAACCCCACCTGTCAATACATCATTCAATTTTCAGACCACTATCATAACATTCAGCAACCCATAACTGAAGAAAAGACTTCAGACCTTGACCCATTCCCGCGTCTCCATGTGCCTCCATGCCTTCCTATAACGCCCCCAGTCGAGTCTCTTACTCACGCCAATCCTCCTTCATGATGGGGAGGAATTCTCTAGCCGCCTTGGGATTTATGAACATCATAGTCCTTACCTGCATCTCATACTTCAAGTTCTGGAGGACACCAGAGGAATGCCGCCATACCCTCTTTACAACCATCGGGCAATATTTCAGGATCTAAAAATCGTGTCTATGTCGCGGCGTCACCAAGCTTAAAACAGGGAGCGTGTGCCTTCTGGGGCCACTTCCATGTTGGGTTTCCTTGACGCCGCTTTAGTGACTTGCTTGTGCTTTAGTGGGTCCAGCTGCTCAGCAAGAACAGTGGGCGTGTTCGACCTCTCACGTGTGGGGTGTTTGGATGATAGACCTCTCTTTGCACGGTCAGAAAGGCAACCAATATCATTATACACAACCCGCTCGTTGAGGAATTTGAAAAGTGGTACCCATGAATGCCGAGGCAGCAGATGACTATGAAGAGCAAAGGGGAGTTTAGAGGGGGGAGGAAATGGCTTTGACTACATATGGGGCTGGCAGGAGAGGAGATATCATTAGTTCAGCGGGTGCTCTGGCTCAGAATTGTCTGGGTTCACCATAAATAGGACTCTATTTTACTACCCAAATAGAACCTGTGGCTTATTTTCCCTGTGTTCATTGATGCCCCCCCATGACAACCTTGCTACAGAAGTGCTTGTAGGGAGAGACTAGAGGCTTTGGAGCTTTGTAGGGCAAGGAGGTAGTAGAAGACTGAAGGGGGCTATGAATTAGTGAGTGGTTTTCTGCGGAGTTTGTTTAAGAGTACAAAACAATGAGACCAAGTAGGAGTTTGAAGCAGAAGTGGAAAAAAGACCTTCTACATAAAGTGGTGGAATACCTGTCAGCCCTAATAAAAGTGTATACACGCCTATACACTCTGAATGGGGCAGACAAGACATCCACCACTTTTTGGTGGAACTTCCCCATCCACTAAACTTTCAATGAAACCCTTAGGGTCTGATTTGGAGATTGGCGGACCTGGTAGTATGTCATAATGAGAGAGATGTCCGAATGGCCGGCAAACAACTCATGATTTGGCAGGTGGAGGTCCCTTGGGATGACAGAGGCATTGTCGTCTGCTGTCCCAATGTAGTGAACTCTGTCCACCAGACTAGAAATCAGGTCCTTCAGGTGGTGTTGTCTTGGGACCATGAGCAGACCGTACACAGTGACACGCGTCTGTGTTCAAATACAACATTTGTTGACTGCAAAGTCCAAGCAGACGGTGATTTTTGAAAGCAGAGTGCAGGTTCTGTTTTGAAGCAAAGGTGTGATAAGAGGCGGTGTGTGGTCCTGTTTGGCCGTGCAGGAGAGGTGTGTAAAGTGAGTAGTGGCACTGTGAAGCCCATTCTTGAAATAGAAATATAAAAGTGCAGCTACTCACTATCTCAGGGCATCACTTTGTTACTAAGAAGCACTGGTAGTCTCCCATTAAAAGTGTTGCACTATGGCAGATGAGGGCCGTCGCCTGGATACCCTCACGGGTGACAAGTAGTGCTCTACAAATCTACTGATTGATTGACTGAGTGCCAGTACTCGCCCTTTCAAGTGAAAGACCTGTGGATACCAGAGAGTTCCAGCCCATTGAAAGCACTGGTAAACGGTTCTGCTCCCAATGGTTCTTTAGTGAGCGTGCATTCATGGCCTTTGTTATACACCAGTCCATGTCTATCGTGGTGACTGGGGTGAATGAATACAAACATTAGAACTGTAAAAGAGGAAGCCCACATTTTTCCTATCTTCCCATCTTCTCTACAGGGATTTAATTTGCACTTCTGCTAACAACCTAAGTAGAAAGATTTTTAATTAGGAATATTTCTGTACATTGAACGACTGTCCACATGTGTATAGCACTGAGGCTCTCACTCACACACCTCATTCACCCAACCTGTTTTTCTCAAAATAACTTACCGCTACATTGCAATGTCTAGCTATTTATGTTACTGTAGGAGCCAGACACCAGCATTTTTGATAAATAAACACTTGGAGCTTCAGTTTACTCTGGGTCTGCCAGAAACTGATGTTTAGAGTTAAACAGAGAACTAGCAATAAATAATGAAACCTTGTTTAGGGGTGCACATTCCAAGGCAGGGCTGAAGCTGTCTTAATGCTTGCAGTTACCAGTGCTTGCTTTGAGTCTGTAACTGCAGCTGGTGGGCACCATCACTGATCTTTCATGGGCGAAGCCTTCCTTTCCATCATCAGACTTTGACACAGAGCAAGATAAAGGGAGAAAGGAGGAATTAGGGAAATGAGGAAAGAGGATAAAAAGCAGAGCTGAACAAGAACCTGCAACCATAAGGTAAATAGACAAGAGGTGCAGGATGGTGGAGGAAAGAGGCATCAGGCGGACTCAAGAGTAGGCAGCCTCAGTGTTCAGCAGCCCAGGCATTTGGAGGAGCAGGCAGTGGGCACCTAAGAAACATTTTGGTGCACCTGCCCTTATGTTTCTTTACAAATTAAGCAATATCAAACCCTTCTTGCTCCCTCCCTCATATACAGTGAAGTCCAGTCCATCACTAGCTGCCAGTGTTCATCCAGTCACTAGAACGAGCCCTCGTGTGAAGACCCAGTACATAGTACAATCGCTTCTGTAGCACTGCGAATGCACTGAGCGACACCTCTGCTCCCTTTCTGCGTGATCTGCACAAAAGGCCTGAGAAATCCGACCAAACACCCACAGGAAAAAGAAGAGCAAAGTGGCATCTTTAGAGCTGATGTTTAGGGAGCAGTTAGTGGGACTCGGATAAAACTGGAAGGTCCACATACAAAGGGCAATCGTAAAGAGGTAATGTGTATGTATGTGTGTGTGTAGATAGATAGATAGATAGATAGATAGATAGATAGATAGATAGATAGATAGATAGATAGATAGATAGATAGATAGATAGATAGATGGATGGATGGATGGATGGATGGATGGATGGATGGATGGATGGATGGATGGATGGATGGATGGATGGATGGATGGATGGATGGACGGACGGACCGACGGACGAACCGACGGACGGACAGATAGATAGATAGATAGATAGATAGATAGATAGATAGATAGATGGATGGATGGATGGATGGATGGATGGATGGATGGACGGACGGACGGACGGACGGACGGACGGACAGACAGACAGTGTTCCTGTTTGCTTAAAATGTTAGCATTTGACTTTGTACGGACGTTTGTGTCACTATATCTGAACACACGGACAACCATCCAATCAAGGTCACATTTAACCATTTTAATTGATGCTTTGCAGGTAAAGGCAGATAGGTAAATGTATGTGTATGGCAAGTGTAGTGTCTATTGTTCTGTTTTGCCTCCTGGCACATTCAGCAGTTCGAGCTTAGCAATCAAGATTAGCCATTTTTGGTATTCAATAACCAGGAGGTCTCGTGAGAAAACCTCTGAACCCCTGAACGTGTTTATTACATTTAGTTCAAATCGTTTGTATCAACTTTGGAAATGTCCATAATAAACACAAAAAACACATTTGACGTTTCAAATCATCTAACATGTGTGAGCATTTTGGTGGAGGAATCCATACATCCACAGCCCTGCACATCACATGAAAAGTCCATGTGTTTATTTAATGTAGCCCACATATTTATTCATTATGGAATTTTACTTAAATGCAACGACTGTGGAAATAAATAGTGTCTATGATTTTAGAAACAAGCATTGCCAGTCGCAATAGGAAACATTGGAAGAAGCCTGCATTGTGACATATGCAGTTTAGAATTCTTCTAATGCAACCTTCTTCTCAACCAATCTGAAGCTTCTATAGTGTACTCTCAGTTTCTCTCTTTGCTCCCAGATAGCGAGTTTTGTGGATAGAGCGTCAGCATGTCAGCTGTCGTAATCGACAACGGATCTGGGATGTGTAAAGCTGGAGTGGCCGGAGAAAACACGCCGCGGTCTATCATGTCCACTGTTGTGGGGTATCCAAGAACCAGGCCAGCCATGTTGGGAGCTGGACACAGGGAATACTATGTTGGAGAAGAGGCTCAAGCGAAAAGAGGCATTTTGCGTCTGCAGTTCCCCATGGAGCATGGGATTGTGACCTCTTGGGACGACATGGAGAAAATATGGCGGTATCTGTACCACCGAGCACTGAAGATAAAATCTAGGAGCCGACCAGTGCTGCTCACCGACGCACCGCTGAACCCCCACCAGAATCGCGAAAAGATGGCAGAGATGATGTTTGAACATTTTCAAGTGCCGGCTATGTACGTGGCAATGCAGGCTATGCTGGCACTGTATGCATGTGGGCACACCACCGGAGTTGTCCTAGATAGTGGAGATGGTGTTACCCACTCGGTGGCCGTCTTCGACGGGCACAGTTTGAGGCATAGTGTTTCACGACTGGATTATGCTGGAAGAGACATTACAATGTACCTTACACGACTTCTCATGGAAAGTGGATTTTCCTTCCAGAGCTCCTCAGACAGAGAGATTGTGAGAGATATCAAGGAGTCCCTGTGCTACATAGCCCTGGAGCCAAAGATAGAGCCGAAAGACCTCCTTCGAGTTTATAATCTTCCCGATGGTAATAGCATTCAAATTGGGAGCCCACTCTTCGAAGCCCCAGAGTCCCTTTTCAATCCTAGTGCCGCTGGGATAACAGAGCCAGGCATTCACAATATGGTACTGTCCAGCATCAAGAAATGTGACAAAGACATTCACAGAGATCTCTTCAAAAATGTGGTCCTGGCCGGTGGGTCAACGCTCTTCCACGATATTGACCGCCGTTTGCTGAACGAGATCCAGGAGCAAGTGGCAAGTCGAGTTCAGATCCGCATCATAGCCCCGCCAGAACGCATCCACTCTAGCTGGATCGGGGGATCCATTCTCGCATCTTTGCAATCTTTTTCTCAACTTTGGGTCACGGCAGATGAATACAAGGAGCATGGGTCAGCCGCGATTCAAAGAAAGTGCTTCTAAAGGCTCGTACAGTGCGCCTTGATTAACCGCCTAAAAACGTAAAAAAAATGGCAAATATGTTAAAAAAAATTATATGACCCAATTTAAATTAAATATCATAAGGTAAATTTGAAAAACAAAGCCATATTGGATAGTAATACTCTTCTGTAGTTTGGAGTTGAAGTTAGCAGCTACTCCACCATGATCCAGGTTTGCGGCAGGGTTTGCCTCTCTTTTCCATTTGTGGGTGTCCACTTCTCATCAGGCATTCATCGCTGAAGGTTGCAAAAAATATATAGTTATTTAGGATTTTTACAGGCTCACCACAGAAAGGATTAAATCTGCTTCTTGACACTGCTTTTACTTGGATTACATTTTTATGAGTTGAACTTGTTTTGTGATCTGTATTCACTCATTTATTATGGTGAGGTATCCTAATAGTTACTTAAATTATTTGACTAAAATACTCTTGCGACATTCAGTGACCAAATTCCAAATAAGGTATTGTTTTGCGTTGCAGGAATATTTTTACTTATTTCATACATGTTTTAGTTCGCAAACTGCAGAGTGTGGATCGTTTAATTCAAGACAGAGCAAGGCAAGTGGTTTTGCACAAGGAATACCGCACACTATGTGCTTGGGTAATAGCCTTAGGCCTAACCCTAAAACATAATCTTATGCTAATCCGAAGACTACCCTCGAGCCTAGATCTTACTTCAACCCTAATCATAACTCTAAGCCTTGCACTTTGATTTTATAACAGGGTAAGTTATAGGAACAGCAAATATTTACAAATCAAAAACACCATAAACCAACAACTAAAATGTTGTTGTGTCAGCAAAGTAAATACATCAAAAAAGACCATACTAACAAAAGGACCTTTTGAGCCCCATCACTAAAACCTAAGAGGAATACAAATGGTTCATTATTATCCTACACGAAATTCTAGAGGCTTGATCATTGCCTTATTAATAGTGTTAGGTCTAGGGCCCGAGGTAGGGTTGTGGGTTAGACTCGGTTTCTGGTATTAGTTAGGCATAGCCTTAGGTTTAGCTGTCGGTTTAGGATTAAGATTAGGGTTGGAGTAAGGTCTAGGCTTGGGAGTGGACTTCGGGTTAGCATAAGATTAAGTTTCAGAGTTAGGCCTATGGTTAATTGCCAATAAACAGCTTGTTAGACCCATAATAAGTAAATAGTGATTTGAACACTGTTCCAGGGTGCCATATCAAACCCAAGCCATTGCTGTCATATGCATGGTCTTTACCACATGCCAGATACTTCTATCATATGCACAGACACAACAAATACACACAGAGACATGCAGACACAAACACACACACTCCATCACACTGTATATCAACCACCTGGTTCACTTGTGTCCACATTTGGCCTTGTGGTTCTCCCAACTCTTCCTGTATCCTATCCTATGCTCTGGTGGGTAAGTTCTTGCTACCTCCCATTCCTCCAAAGTAACACCATACATGTGTAGCTAGGGCAGTTGTCAATGCACACATGCCCACTGGACCATCAGCAAGGGTTGACTGAGGATAATTGGCTGGAATGGAGCCAACCCATTTTTGTGGAGCAGCCTTCACCAATGAGATGGAAAAGGACATTTGAAAATGTCTCTGAGTGCTTTGAGCATGCAGGACAATGGGAGCCTAGCACATGCCTAAGGCTTTTGTTGGAAATGCACTGTGTGTGTTTGCAAACTTTCTTCCCGTTGCCTTTTGTGTGTTGGATGTAACGACCTAAGAAGCCGAGGCAAATGCCCAAATGTGGTTGCCTTGCTCACTTTGCCATAGGAGCAAGCTATAGCTACTGAAGAAGATTAACTGTTTCAAATTGGTCTGGGGTGACTTGTGATCCCTTCTGAAGGAGGAGCCGGACTGTTCCCGTGAGAAGTTGGGTGAGCACTGATTTGCATGAGGCGGACCTCTGCCGGGTGTGGCACAGTGGGGGAAAATGATGGGCTGAAATGCCACTAACATAGATTGCCAATGGTTTAGACTATTTCAAAGTATTCCTCTTGTGTGTGTGTGTGTGTGTGCGTGTGTGCGTGTGAGTGTGTGTGTGCGTGTTAGTGTGCACGTGTGTTTGTGTGTGTGTGTGTGTGTGTAACAAAAAAAGGAATCCATGTGAGGGCATTCAGGTATGAGGGAGTCGCAGTCTTGGCGCAAAAGACAAGGGGGGGAAATTGGACCTCGGTCATGACCACCAAACTGGGTCCACATTTTCAAGTGATGGTTTAAGCCTATGGCAGTCTATGGTTATCATTTTTTGTTTTTTTTGTTTTTCTTCACTACAAAATATCCACGAATAGCTTGACTGCAGCAGTGGTAGCATCTGTGATATTCTGTCGTAGGACAGCGGCCTTCACAGGGCCATCTAGCAGCAGTGCTATGTATGCTGCATTGACGTTGATGCTAGCGTTAAAACATCTTGCTCAAATTAATATTTCTTTTGTGAGGCTGGTTCGCGAGAACAGCATCATGTTGTGATGTACATCGCGTGCCCACTCTTCCCGTAGATAGAATAAACACGCCCTAATCTGGAAGTAAGACCTTGGAACATTCCAATTCCTGCAAAAAGCTCACACGTCCTCTTTCTCAGAAAAACCTCAAAATAAAAAACAAAAACAAAACTTGGAAAACTTAGACAAAAAAAAAACTGCCATAAAAACATCATAGTGGCTGAGACGGGTTGCTCTGACATTCCTGTTAAGTAAACACAACCAGCCTCTTGTAACTGATCAGTAGCTGTTGTTGTAGGGCGGTGGTTTGCACTCAGTGGCAGCACATCCTAACGTCACATAGGGATGCACAGCCATTGCACCCCCACAGGATATGCATTCCACTGCACAAAAATGGACCCAAAGAAGTCAAGCCTAGTACCACTGTAACCTATTGCCTCATTTTACAACAGAGATGTGGTGTGTTTCAAAGTTGAGCGACTCACAGGATCACAATTTGTTTTACTAAACTTTGCAAGCCCTTTCTGCTTCCCGCACTAATGTCAGACTGACCCAGACATCTCCATTGACATATAAGCCCCGTGAATGATCCTCCATTTTCCCCGGCATGCACTTGTAGCTGGGTCCCACTCTCTGTTGGAGTGTGCCCCGCACTCCATTGATAGGACATCCTGCTTCTAGGAAATATCCTTAGCCAGATGGTAACATCAGGTCTTCCATTCCATTAATCTTTAGCTCTTTGTGATTAGAACAGGGTTCTCCAAAGTCAGTCCTGGAGGGCCGGATCCATGGCTAGATTTTTAAGATAACTACTTTTATATAAACGGGGATATGCAAACATTTTGGCATGGATCCGACCGTCCAGGACTGACTTTGGGGAACCCTGGATTAGACCAATGGAACACTTAGTTTCGATGGAACAATCTTAGAGTCTCTCTTAGAGTGTGATAGCTACCGGAACTCCCTGCTCCGTCCCACATTGATGCATATATCATGCGATCAAGAATCGTTTCAATTGCTATAAGAACTTATTTAGGCTCCGGCTGACGTTATTTGTGGGACTCCGCCTTCTTGGTGGTGATCATTTTAATAAAAGTGCATCATTTTCAGATATAAAGTCAGCTTGGAGTTTGTTTCTGAAAAACAAAAAACTATTGGTTCCAGCATGCAGGGAGTTTTCTCCCTACACGTGTGGAGTATTGAGGGTTCTCCCTCACATGCTTCACATGCTGTACCAGACACGGAATATCAACCTAAGAACCTCTGCCTTAAATAGGGAGAACTTCCTGATCCCCTGACACCTGCGGAGGATCCACCGGTGAACAATTTGAGTTTCCGCCTCCAACGATTCAACATGTGTTGTGGCCAGAGAAATGTCTAAAAAAAGCTCAAAAAAGAACACTGTGTGGGTTTTTGGCTCTCCTAACACTCCTCCAATGAAGTGTTTACATGAGTGTTAGGTGCTCATGCAATGTTTGCTGGAGTGGAAATTCCATGGCAAATGGCAGGGCCTTTGTCCAGTCAAATGTGCAGTAACACCAGGTCAGTTAGAGGTGGTTGGACCCAATGATTGGCCAGTGATGGAGCATCACCATCGCTTTGGTGTCAATCAATGGTGGCACCTATCGACATCAGGCCCACAAACTGTGATGCATTAAGAGGTTGGACTCTCACAGGGTGGTCCTTCCATTTGGATGGTGCGGGTCTCTGATTGGGTGAGGGCATGGGAAAGCGGATGGCTAGAGACATGGCACAACAAAGCTGAGTGTCACTCAATGAGTGGAGGGACAGAGAGAGTAAAAGCACGAATACATCTTAACACTGGATGAGAGGACACTGACAGGAAGATGTGTAAAATTTACATTTTGCAAAAATTACAAACTTCCAAAGTTGCAAAGCTGGCAACGTTTTTTAAACTTTGAAAAAACTGTGTCCGTGTGTGAAGATTCTTACAGGGGTTTTCTGACGAAAATAATAATTTGTGGAATAGTTCTCACACTAAAATTGGACTTTTCTGAGATTTTATTTTTGTAAAACTTACCTTTAATCGAGAACAGGGTAGGGGCGCGCAATTTAGGCCACTCCAGCCGCCTGTGGCGCAATGCAGCCCTCAATCCTCCAGGGGGACCCCCACACTTCCAGGGGCCCCCTACTCAGCCAAAACCAATATATATATCTCTAAGATACAGGAGACCCATTCTGCAGCTGTTGCAGTGCCGTCATTTTGTGTTGCGCCACTGGAACACGGGTATTCCCACAATTGATACATCACAGGTTTGTGAGCCTTTTGAAGTTAAAAAAAATCCACAAAGTTAACAGAGAAGAAACACTCTGCAGCTATGCCCACTTCTTCTTTATATGTAAATATAAAAAAGACATGTCTATTTTCAGACAAGCAGTGGCCCAAACCATAACCACATGGTTTTCTCGATGGGCTGATCTTAATTTAACACCAGCACCTCCCAAACAGGGATGGCCACGTGCAGCGCCGTCAACGCGCTACACCGCATCTTCACTACCAGGGTGGTAGTTAAAGGGCTAACCAGAATGTAACAATAGTAACATCAGAGAATGTCTGGTCGTGTGAGGCGATGCCAAAGAGCTGCTCCCAGCATTACCTCATAGTTTGCCTGAACCGAGTTATCGTCTAATTCAAAATGTATTATGTCACACAAAAGAAAAAAATCACACAAAACAGGTCAAATCAGAAATACATTGAAGCATGCACACATTATTGCCCATACTTAAGAAAGGCATGGACCTAAACGTTTTATAGCATATAAAATTGTTTACAAAATTATAACGAATCCAATGACTTATTTAAGTTTTTTGAAAATCCTCCTTAAATCGTATAATTGAAATTGCCTATTATTAAATAGAAATTGCTATTTCAGCCTGGGTTGTAAGCACTGCGGTTTAAAATTGGCTAAATGCTGCATAGCCTAAATGTGGAAGGGTGTAAAGCTGCCACAGAACAGTCTATGCTGCGAGCTTGTGAGGAATCCATGCACCCTGTAGTCTTTTTTTATACTTCTGCCTTATTTCCGAGTATATTTCTGAAAATGATTACAAAAAGTTTGAAAAAAATACATTCAAAAATATATAATTATAATCCGCGCAGAGGGTTGTGGAATAGAATAAATCTTCCAAACTTCAGACTGAACAAAGAATGACACATTTGTTCATAAATAAGCCCTCATCCACTGCTCCCTTGGGCTTCAGCTCAACCTTCTATTTGCTTCTGCCCTCTCATAAAATGCACAGTCTACATTCCACAAATCACGTAAAAATTCTTCATCACTGTTTTTCAATGTCAAACCTTCAGCTGTACCACAAGGGCGTTAATAGCATATAACTGCCTTCCTACAGTTATGAGCCCGGACAGAGGCAATAAATGTGCATTAATCAACTTTTGGCAAAACAGTATTGAAAGTTTTGTGATCTACACCCAAGCCTTGTCTGGTGCAGAAGCATGTTACATGTCAATATCTATATGTAAAATGTATCTCCTGCCATCTCCTTTACGCTGTGATGGATTACGTTTGTGGTGCGTTGTCGTGATTGCGGTATTTTAATCTAAATCAGGCCAAAACAGAGAATTTTTCAGAAATATTTTTTTATCGATAACCAGTAATCATAACCCACCAGCCAGTGTTCTCCCATCCCCTTGAGTAAACAACCCCAGCAGATAACACGCGTACGCCGTATTTATCTCATGCAGGGTACTGACCTGTGCGAATATTTACACACGCCAAGTTCAGCGATAGTAACGTTCATGGCCACATTTCCAGTACTACTAAACAGTAGCCCCAACCAGAACTACAGTTAACTTTTTGGGTGTGGAAGTCATACAATCTTGTGTCTAGATTTCAGAGTTTTTCCATTTTTTGATAGTTTACATGGCCATACTCATAAAGAGTAAATTATACACTGCCAGACTTACTTACAAGTAAGAGAAATACTTGGCGTAATCCTTTAATTTTAGGATTTTTAATATAGTCTTAGAGCCCGATGTAGCGGGCTCTACTGGCTATTAATGGCCCGTTCCAGCTTTTGGCAAAGGCCTTTAACAAGGGAGCGGGCCTTTAATGGTCGGTAGAGCCCGCTAGGAAGGGCTCTAAGGCTATTAGAACATTCTGCCCCTAGAGGGCAGAATGTTCTAATTTTTAAAACAAAGGCCTCAGGGAGCCCAAGGGGGTTGAAATCCCCTCCACTCCGTGAGGCCTTTGTTCACTGCAACAGCTGTGAACAAACATTGGAATGTTGATGCTCAGTGCTTCGACCAGCCATTAGAAGTCCAGAGCACTTCATTGTCTTCAATGGAGTGCACAACATTCCAATGTTCTAATTCTCAACATTCCAAAGTTCTAATTCTAGCGTCAAAATTCACAGGAATGTCATCCTACATTTAGAGTAAATTACCAGCTGTTTTGAATCCACATCACATCACATCTTTCCAGGAATACTTGCATGCGTAACTAAATGCAGATTTACAGATACCTACATGTAACACATTGGTATTTATGCAGCCGTGAATACAACTAATGTGAGCGCAGGGGCATACTTTATGTCCTGATAATTATTGGAGTCATGTATAAGATGAATCTTTGGCTGAGAGTATTCTAGAGCATTAGACCATGTACAAGGAAGGATCGCCTCCCACAAGGTTGCCTCCTAAATTCCTGTGCTTCAGCTTCCTGTTAAGTGCAAAATAAGGGTCGCTGCTTGCCGATCCTTCCCAATGAATTCATAATTTCATTAACCTCAGAAACGTATCATAACAATCTCCAAACAGGACGCATTAATCCAACCTTGATCTGTCAGACCCAACTAGCTACCGACTATTCTCTATTGTCAGCTCACAGGAAAACTGATACAAAAAGTCAGCTACATTCTAAATGCCAACTTCATAGACGAAAATAACCTACTGTCTGACCACTTGTGTGAATTCCTATCTGCAAGAGGAAATAAATGTGTACATCCTGAAGATTATAGTCAACAGATGTTGAGGTCCAAATGTTCCCACTAGACCAGGGTTCTTCAAAGTCGGTCCTGGAGGGCCGGCTCCATGCCAGATTTTTAGCATATCCCCATTTAGATAAATGTAGTTATCTTAAAAGTCTGGCATAGATCCGGCCCTCCAGGACAGACTTTGGAGAACCCTGCACTAGACAATAGTGCAGAAGGCTTTGAAGATCATCCCGATGTCCACAGGAGCCAAATGAGGAGTCTTATGGCCTTAAGTGTTATAGCAAGCCAGCGAGTTTTGTCACCATACCAATTTAGATCATGCTGAAATAGTCTACCATTGTCACTATTAGAGCACTGGTGAATTCGGCTTGGTACTACGTCAGATACTTTCGAGCTTAAGAAGCAGTTGGCACTATTAATGGATGTGATTGTCTGAGTAAACAGGTCTCTGTCAGAATCAATTGTGAGCTGAAAGAATAGTAACTTCTTAACCTTTTGGTCCCGATACTCAGACAACTGCATCAGCTCATGTTAAGTAGGGATAATTTCGGTGGCCAGGAGCCTCGGCCTTTCGTGGCACAACGAGACGGAGCCCGCCCCGGTCTCCCAGTTACGGGAGCGGGCCTGTGGTGAGGAGGTGCGTCTTGACCTCGCTCCACGGTGAATAAGGGTGCGACCCGCTCGGACTGTGAGCCGATCCGACGGAGCAGGGTGGAACCGTTTGGGATGCTGGTTGTTGACCCTGGGACTGCGGCGCTGCAAACCCGCTGAGACTTCCAGGCGGTGATCAAGAGACCGGCGGACTGGACCCCGGACCTGCCGGGGTCGTGGCGACGTGACGAGGAGGCCCCCCACAGAGGACGCCGTACGGAGCGAGGTCTGGGCTTGTTGAGCTGCCGGCGCGGTGGACATTGCTGAGGTGGTGACGCTGCAGCGCGGTGGTGGGCGTCGGCGCTGCTTCTGGGCTTTTGGGCTGCTTTTGGGCCCTGGCGACCTGGGGGTGCCTAGAGACAGTGCCTGCTGATCTGAGGCGCCTGGTGACTCCGCTGGAAGGGTGAACTTTGTGCTTGGGCCCTGGGGGACCGACGAAGAAATTGAGGAGCCTGCGGCCTGGGCCCCGGTGCGATTCCGCTGCTGCGACATTGCTGAGGTGGTGACGCGGTGGGATGGCAGTGAGGACTGGGTCTGCTCCTGAGCTGTGGTGATCCTGGGCGGACCCGTGGAGACTGCGGCACAATCTGGTGGCCATTCATACAGGCAGCAGAGAGAGATTGGGAACAATCGAGGCGGGGCCGGACGGAGCGACCTACCTGCGGCGACCTGGCTGGGAGACATAACAGGAAGGTGAGGCCCAAGGGCTGGAGGGAGCCCCGAGGGCGGAGCGGCGTCGGATCCGGAGGCGGGATCGTACCTCTGGGGGAAGGAAGGGCCCGTAGTTGAACGTTGCAGGCGGTGGCCCACGCAGACTGGGGTTTTCCCCTCTTCGGCCGGAGATGGGCTCCGAAGAGTGACTGTATACCGCATAAGAGACACCTGGGACCCACCTGAACAGGCTGTTGTTGGCAGCTCCTGGAGGGCCCCCCCCCTACACCTGACACGATGGGGAAACCGCGGGGGAAACATGCCGGGACCACCCCTGATCATGAAGGGGACCAGACGGAATGAGCTCGGGGTAGCCCTGAGCCCCAGTCAGGACTAGATCCTATTCAATTACAACTCTCTCAGATACTGGAAGCCATTTCGGACACCAAAACCACTCTCCACCAAGACATAAGCACAGTGTCGGTGGGCCTTGGTCTTCTGCGAGCTGAACATCAGAAGCTCAACGAGAGGGTGCAAACGGTGGAAACTGGGTACAAGGAGCTGGCGCCTGGCCATAAAGCCCTAACTCAACAGGTGGCGGAGTTAACGGAAAGGGTCCGGATCCTGGAGCGAAGAGCAGAAGACGGAGAGGGCCGTAACCGCCGCAACAACCTGCAAATTCTTGGCCTGCCGGAAGGGATCGAAAAGGATGACATGGTGGCGTATCTGGAGCCGTGGCTCCGAGAGGTAGCAGCTCCGGGCGAGTTGACGCAATTCTTCACGCTGGAAAGAGCGCACCCGGTGCCTGCCCGACCTGTGGCACCTGGTCGCCCTCCGAGACCGGTGGTTGCCCGGTTGCTGCATTACAGAGACAGGGACATCATCCTACAGAGAGCCCGCACGAGTGGCCCCTTTGTGGTTAATAACGCCAAGGTCTCCATGTTCCCGGACTACACATTGGAGGTGCAGCGGAAGCGGGCCTCTTATTATGAGGTCAAAAAGGCACTCCGCGAAGAAGGACTGCAGTATTCGCTTATGTTCCCGGCCAAGCTTCGTATAGCAGTGGATGGCAGTACTCACTTCTGCGATACCCCCCAGCTGGCCTGGGGCTGGCTTGAGGCCTACCGCACTGGAGGACCAGGCCCGGCGCCGAAACCGCAGCGGAAGACGAGGGACCGCCGGTCAGGGAAAAGATCCCAGAGACGGTCAGAACGTATCGGAGCAAAGAAGCCCACCTCCTCCCAGACAGAACTGGAGCGGGCGGCCGCGCTGCAGGCTGTGGCGGAGATAGCCTGTAAAGGGAACTCCCCGTCGGATCCAGGCTCAAGATCTACAAAGGGAACGGGAGGCTCTGAGTCTGACTCTTCGGGTAAACATAGCCTGGAGCTCCCGGAGGTGACCCCACGCACGGCGGATGACATTATCTAGCAGGAGCGGTACCTTGGGTGGCTTTGAGACTGGGCCGGTGCTGGAGTATCGGCACCACTGTTCATGGTGTCCTGTTTGATGCGAGTTGCGATGGACTTGCCCAGGCAGCGGAGCTGCGACCCCCCTGGAGGTCTTCACCATGTTTGGTTTGGGCCTTCAATGCTTGACTTTCTTACAGGTGGAGTTTGGGCAGATGGCATTGCCAGGATGCCCTGGGGCCGGGGAGTTGTTTCATGTTTGGGGTTGTTACAGTCCAGCAGTTATGTTACTCATGCGGGTGGGGACGCATTATTGGGGGATCTGGTGTCTGGGGGCGGGGGGGACCCACAAGGGGGGAGGTGTTGGAGTTAACTGAACCACCATGGCGTACAGCGAGGTGAAGATACTTACCTGGAATATTAGGGGTATGGGCTCCATGGCTAAGCGATATAAAATTTATAATTACTTAAAACGCAGGGGAGTGCAGATTGCTCTGCTACAGGAAACCCATTTAACGCTGGACGAGGTGGGCCGGCTGAGGAGACGATGGAGGGGGCAGGTTTATGCCACTGGATACTCTGTGTTTGCCCGGGGGGTGCTGGTGTGGGTACGCCCAGGGGTTCCCTTTGAAATGACTCGCACCTTGATGGACTCGGAAGGAAGGTATGTGCTTGTGGCCGGACGACTACTGGGTCGGGAAATTACCATTTGTTGTTGCTATGCCCCCAATCATGATCAGGTGGCCTACTTGACATCCCTTTCAGCGCACATAGCGGATATTGAGGTGGGTCAATTAGTGGTGGGGGGTGACTTTAATTGCGTAGCAGATGTATGCCTGGACCGCTCACACCCCCCCTCCTGGCGGGAGCGCAGGCGCATAGGACAGCAGTGGGGCTGCGCGAGTGGATGTCACATTGGGATTTGTATGATATATGGCGCTTACAACACGGTGGGGACAGAGAGTACTCTTACTATTCACACTTACACCGCCTCCATACTCGAATAGACGCCTTTTGGTGTTCACAAGCAATTGGTGCCATTGTCCACTCCTCTGAATACTTGGGCCGCATGTATTCGGACCATAGCCCTTTGCTATTGACACTCCATCCCCGGAGGTGTAGGCCCCCAATACCTGCGTGGCGACTTAGTCCCACGGCCCTGGATGATGAACCATTTGCAGACGCGCTGCGTACGACAATTGACACATATTTTACCGAGAATACAGGCACGGCGTCCACCGCCCTGGTCGAGTGGGAGGCATTTAAGGTGGTGGTGCGGGGTTACTGTAAGGGGCAGACCGTGGGGATCCAGAGGGAACTACGTAAGGAACTTACAGACATCGAGGGGGACCTACGAACTCTTGACAACCTGCAGGGGGCAGATCCCGGGAATCGCGAACAATTATTGGCCAAGCGCAAACAATACGATGAGGCACTGGACAGACTCCGAACTCACGACTACAGAGCATACATGGACAGGGTGCAGGTTGAAGAGGGGAAGGCAGGGAGGCTCTTGGCATGGCTTATTAGACCAGAGTCACGGGGCTCCCCTATCACTCAGATTAAGCTGCCAGGGGATGTGACTGAGTTTGACCCGGATAAGATTAATGGTGCGTTTCAGTCATACTACGAGACGTTGTACCTGGCACCGTCAGGCCCCTCGCGTGAAGGGATTGCTGCCTTCCTGGCCCCCTTGGCCTTGACGGAAGTTGAGGGCGACATTGAGGATGAATTGGGGGGCCCAATTACCCTTCAGGAGGTAAGGGGAGCCATGGCCATGCTGGCGGGAGGGAAAACTCCGGGCCCAGACGGCCTGCCAGCCAAATTTTATACAAAGTTCGGCACTGAACTGGCCCCCGGCTGGTAACCATGTATAACGAGGCCCTTCAGTTGGGCCGTCTGCCACCGACGACATGCTCTGCTACTTTTATACCGCTCCCTAAGGTAGAGCGATCGGAGGCCGGAGTGCAGGATTTTCGACCGCTTTCTATGCTCAATACCGATTTTAAGGTGCTCATTAAGGTATTGGCGCTCAGACTGCTTCCTCACATGACTCATTTGATCCACCCGGACCAGAATGGGTTTGTCCCCTCCCGCAATACGTCCTTCAATTTGCGACGGTTGTACTCAGTCTTGTACCACGCTGAGGCGAGAGACCTGCCTCGGGCTGCGCTTCTCTCAGTTGATCTGGAGAAAGCGTTTGATACGGTCAACTGGGATTTTCTTTTGGAGGTAATGCGGAGGATGGGGCTGGGTGCGGGCTGGCTACAGTGGGTTCGATTGCTGTACACTTCTCCGATGGCACGGGTCAAGACGGGGGGTATCATATCCTCAGAATACGCAATAACCCGTGGGACCCGCCAGGGGTGTCCTCTGTCCCCGCTGCTGTTCGCACTGGCGGTGGAACCACTGGCCGCACTCTTTCGTGCAGGAGGTGAGGGGCTGTGGATACCATTGAATGGGAGACTATATACGATTTCCCTGTATGCAGATGATCTATTGATCTATCTCACGGATGCTGTCAGAAGGGTGGATTCCGCCTTCGAGCTTTTGGAGCGGTTTGGCGACCTGTCCGGCTTGCAGGTGAACCACCGTAAGACGTACCTGTTTCCGGTGGCTGGTCCCTCCCCTAGACCTGGGGATCTCCCTGACAAACACAACTGGACGTCAACTTCTTTTCGGTACCTGGGCATCCAGATCTTCCACACCCTGGAGGATATGAGGGAGGGTAACTTGGGGAAGGCATTGCGCCCGCTGCGCTCAAGCGTGGCTTTTTGGAGTTCACTGCGGCTGCCCCTGATGGCTAGGATTTCCCTGACTAAAATGGTAATGCTGCCCCGATTACTGTACTTCTTTGCCAACCTACCGGTCTTGATGCCCGCGGGCTGGTTCAGGCCGCTGGATGCGCTGGTGCGGGACCTTATCTGGGCAGATGGAAGACGTAGGGTGGCCCTGCGGACGCTGCAACGCCCTACAGAGGAGGGCGGTCTGGGGGTACCAGACTTTGAATTATATCAACTGGCTGCACAGCTACAGTGGCTTGCACAGTGGCTAGAAGGGGTTAATCAGGAGGGTACATACCTGATGGAACCTGGGCAGAACCCCCGTCTGCTATTGGCCAAACTACTGACTCCGGCCACGAAGGTACCCTACACGTCGATGTTACAGACCACTGCGCTACGATGCTGGAGAAGGTGTATGGGCCGACTCCCGATAGGCCCGAGATACACGCCAGTGCTGCCACTGATAGGGCTCCCTCACGGAGATCCTCAGGGGGTCTTTGGGGCGGAGCAGCTCTCGGCTTGGACTGGGGCCGGGATAGACACAACAGGGGACTGCTATCAGGATGGATGCATGCTCCCTCTGGTAGAATTGGTGGAGGGATATGGACTACCTCCCGGCCAGTTTCTTTTATATGAGACGCTGGTAAGAACGTTTGAACAATTGTGGGGCACCGGACGAGAGGAACCGGCAACGCATGGGGTCCTTCACGCAGTGGTCACACTGGGTACGGCCGGACATCAAATTAAGTGGTTTTATGCGTCCTTGCGGGAGGCATCCCTGTCCCCGTTGATAGACCTACAGGGGAAATAGGAGCGGTGTCTTGACAGAACACTCTCTGACCCAGAGTGGGGGCGTCTATTAAGATATCCCAAAAAAGTCTCCCGCAACTCACGCCTTAAATATTTACAGTTCAATTATGTCCATATGACATACATGACTCCACATCGCATACAGGCTGCATTTGGGGGCGAACCCAGGGAGTGCCCGCGATGCAGACGACTGAACGCAGATTTTCTCCACATGACGTGGAGCTGCACGATTTTACAACGATTTTGCGACGCAATGGTGAAGAAACTTACTGACACACTGGGCCGTGCGTTGACTCAGTCGATTGAGGTTTGCCTCCTGGGGTTGTACCCCAGACCGCCTAAACGTAAGGTGGGGAGTCGATTTACCGACCTGGCCCTGGCCTTGGCCAAAAGGCGCATCGCAATCACCTGGAAATCTGCGGCTGGACCACAGTTGGGGACTTGGGACTCGGAGGTCTTGCGTTGGGCAGCGGCGGAGGGCAGGGCATTACACAAAGAAGAACAGAAGGGTATGCGTAAGACCCCTATCGCAGAAGCCTGGAGGGAGGTACTATTCAATTGGGAACATCCGAGCTGCCCCAACAGCGAGGAGGAGGGGGGAGAGATAACCCCAGCACCGGGGACCCCGTCATGAGACTATATAGCAAGGAGCTAGGAGATCACGGGGGGCGACAATCAGACTTCTACCCTGGACAGGTGCCGACTCCGATTACTCGTGCTCCTTGAACAGGCGCTCACCTCTTGAGGAGGCTTTCTCTGGTTGGCCAATTTCCCCCCCTCTTGTCTTCTCTCTTCCCCCTTCCTTTTCCTTGCCCAACCCCCTTTCCCCCCCTCTCACTGAAGGCATAACCGATAGATATTGCTTGCAGAGAGGGCTCGACTCTGACAGCAGATGGGCGACACCACATGGCTGGCTGATTACGGCGAGCGACATTGCACCCCCCGCATGAAGCGTAATAGTGCTTGAGATGGCACATACGTGGACTGGTTTTGTTTTTGTTTTTTTTTACCTTCTGTTTTACGGTTTTCTTTTTGCAATGGCACGCGACCATGGGATACACTAGGTCAGATCGTTGATAACTTGTTTCTTGTTGACTAGATCGGGCCCCAGGGTTCTCAGATGGAAAAGGCGTAAGCATAATCGAATGCAAGACTGGGTGGAGTTGTAATGTATGTACCCTATGTTACGGGCACTGAGTAGAGATTATGCAGACTGATTGCAGGGATTGTTTAATGATTTATTATGCAATGTGTGGAACGCACTCCACTAAAGCTCGATTGCCCAAACGGATAGTTATTATATAAATTGTAACTGTTGGATATTTAACCTTACATTTATCCATGTGAAAGTCTTATACATGTTCAGAAATGCCAATAAAAATATTTTCCAAAAAAAAGTAGGGATAATTTCCATTATCGGATAGTTGATATATCCAAGTCAATTTCTGATATTGGCCTAGTTCTTGTAGTCTTCCAGGTTTAGCTGATTTCAGCCGTAGTCGGCATTTATCTGGTATTAAAAATGTTGCTGTTTGTAGCCTTTGTAAATTTGAATATGTAACTATGAATGGGAGGAAGGTTGAGGAACGCCACATGAAACACGTCCGCTAAAGAATTTATCTGCAATTAATACAACCTATGGGGATCTGGATACGTTTTTGTGGTCATGTGATGAACTGTTTCACATCCTTCCTGAACAATCAATAACAACCTGAAATCAGATGTGATCATGCTGTTTTTGGGTACCTACAATGGCCCCTACTCGTTTGCAGTGTATTTTGAGTCTCTGAGCACCTCACTCGGTGTCCCTCGGCCAGTATGTGGACAACAACTGACTCTACATCGCAGCCTTGCTGAATTACAATATTGCATGTTGGACAACTTTCTTCTTCCAAATCCCTTGAAAATAGAATTCCTTCATATATTCTACAAGCACAGCAAAAAATTCAACCCAGCATTGATTCATGAACTCAAGGTAGACACGTTCACTCAATTACTCTCAACATTGGTCAAATTGTTAGTTGAGTCCCACTCCACCCCCGCTAACTCCTATATCATACATCAATAGATGTACAACGTATGCACTTATACTCTCTCATAAAAGCAAACATTTGCATCTGCATTCTCGATTGAAAACTGCTTCCCATATGTAATCTCCCATCTTCATTTTGGCAACTCCATCTTCCCACACCGTCTCCATCAGTACCTGCCCCCATCACGTCAGTCCACCATTCAATGGCCAGGAGCCTGCCCCACAGGCAGCCGCATCATGGTGGAATTGCCACCCATCAGATGTAAGATCCCAACCATTGTCTCTCCAAAAGCAACAAAAAATCCCCTCTTCCAAATGTATGATGGATGAATTAGCCAAACCTCGGAGATTACTCCGTTCAGTCACTCTTGTAAAGCACTTCTGATCCTTGTTGTATTATGTCAGTTTATTCTGTAGCGCACTAACACATCAAGGTGCATTTGCGCTATATTGCGCTATATATACCGTTAAATAAATATACTAATCGGATATCATCATGGCACTTATGGAACAAGGTCTGGGTCCTCAGCACAGTAGCTCCTAGGATTCTCATCCTCTTTTTCAGTCTTTTAATCAAAATGACTTTTTCTGCAGATGGGATGTTCAGTGTTGGTCCAGGAGTGCCAGTCCATGACAGCGTTTCGCGTTAAATGCTATAAGGTCGCCGTTCCTCCTGGAACATATCAATGTATATGGAGGTAATGAACCTCATTTTCTGGTTAGCATTGAAGGGGACACTTGTTGTTGATTATTTCTCCCCACAAACTCCCCAGCAGCATACAACCTTACTTGTCTGATTGTAATCAGCATATAATACGAAGGGGAGTGGTCCTAAGTGAGAAGAGCAGGTGCATTTCTCCTTTCTTGGAAATGGAACATCTTTAGTCACCTATAATATGAAAATGAATTAGCTTCTGAACACTGTAATGATTTGTGGCATCACAATGCTTGTTGCCACGGCTACTAGACCGTGTGAAGGGCTGGTCTGAGAGCAGAATTACAAGTGCTATTTGGACTTTGAAACAGAGAACTAGAACCAGCTTTCCAGCCTCTTGGAACTGTTTTCTAAAATTATCAGTCTTTGGCAGAAAGGGGTCTTTTACTTCAGCATGTTCAGTTTTTTCGCGCACAGCAAGCAGGAATCCCTCTACCTCGTACTACACAGTATGAACTATAGGTGGTTTTGGAAGTGACTTACATCAAACTATATATAATATAATTTTCCAAGAAATTACTTGTAGTGTGTTGGTGTGTTTGATTTCTCACTATGTTTATCCTAGGTACTTGTAACTATAGTCATTCATGTGAAGAAACAAGTGGTCAAGCATGTTCGCTTTTGGGGAATGGTAATGGTGTGACCATGCATTATAAGAAATAAAGTAACCTCTTTCGTCTATTAAAAGGATAGTGCAAGTCACCTCAGAGTTCCAGGATCTTATAAATGAATTCGGCCACCTACAATGTTCCTCTACATGCTCACAGCACTTCTCTGTACCTTGCAATTTCCTAACAATATACAGTATGGGGTACGTTAACCCATACATATTGCCAATTTCACTTTGGCGCAGTAGATAATGACAGGTTTGCCTGTCCACAGAGCCACTGACTGTTTTCCCAATGACCCAGAGGCACTGACAGGAGCCACTATCAGTATTGTCAGATTTCAAAACACCCTGTGTGTGTGAAGATGTACAGTGCTTAATTTGAGCCAGTGTTTGCCAGTGGGGGGCACCAGAACTTATTTTTGAGGCCCGGCACTTATTTTCCCGCATCAGATATTAACAGAGCGAAAGAGCAGCAAAGCGCACAGATGAAAAAGACAGAGGAAGAGAACGACTCTAAAACCGTCACAGACGAAGAAAGCAGGAGCCGGCAAGAGTGAGATAAAGGGACAGGGGGTGTATGGTAGTTAAAGAAAGAGGTACAAGGTGGTTTTAAGACTGCCAGCCTTGGCATTCCGAGCAGAGCTTTGGACACCGACACTCTTACTTTTATAAGTTAAGCACTGGATGTACTAACGGTTGTCCCTTTGTTATAGCAGGATGCGGCTGGCAGGACAATTCCACATCAGGTAGACACAATTTTCCGCAAGCCACTGCCCATTTACGCATCCCCAGTTTTTACAGGGCAGTTGTAATAACTCACAAGAATACAGCATATAGTCCCATTTTTCACAATGGTGAAGCGTGAGAAGCCATTGCAAGTTTCCACAGAGCCCAGGTGCTATCTACTAAGGGTTATCACCTTGTCTAAGGGGGTATCACCAGTAATGGACGGTTTCGAGAGGTGGTTTCCTGTTGTCGAAGAAAGTAACTGAGTTTTCTCATTGTTTCAGAAGTTACCCTGAAAGCATTGAAAGTTCTCCACTGCATTGAAATTGTTCACACTTCCCCCTCATTTGTTGATAGGTTCAAAGTGCCATCAAAGCATTGTCAGTGTTAACAACATGCCTGCCTAGGAAAGCACATATTGGGCACATATTTTGACCTTACCTCTGTTATCGCTTGGCCTTTTTAGCTGAGCAAACGAGGGGAGAAAAGAGGTTGAAGGGCTGAAGGCAAATATCCTAGGATCACTGCTCTCAACCCACAGGGTTGATAGTTGAGGTGAAACTGTTACCCTGACTTGCAGTCTCACCCCACGTGGAAATCATGCCGTGTCCCCATCAGTACTCCTTACCTCCTCGTCCGTCTTCCCTGGCCCAGTACTTACACCCGAGATGTATCTCCAACTACAGACCAGGACTCGGAGTAATGAAGATTACCGGTAAGTAACCGAGACATTCACAAAGCCCATGTGCATCATGGGATTGATTGCATGGTTAAGGCCCCCACCTGAATCTTCTCTAGTTGCCTAATTGACAGTAGCAGAAACCTTTTAATGCTGATTATGGTGAAAAGTAGGTTCCAGCAGCACAGGTGTTCAAGAGCTCCCGATGAGTGCTACCAGGGTGGGCGGGGCTCCCTCTCTGCCGTTTCTGCTAAACCTTTAATTCCTATCAACCCATTCTTCAGACACATACTCAACCTCTTGCCTATCACAAAGATTTAAAAACCTGCTTATTTCCGAAAGTCTTAATTTCTTTCTTTCCGCTTTGTTGCTATCTCCCTAGTGCCTAGCAGCAGGACACCTTTAAGGGAATGTAGCTCTCTACAGATTCAACATTAACATGGTACTGCTGCTAGGGTCTGAAACAGGGCCGGACTGGGAACCGAAACCGGCCCTGGCAAACTGCTCAGCAGGCCCCCCCTTGGGGTAGGGGGGGTGCAGCCGAGCTGTTTGCGAGGGCCGGTTTCGGCCGATTTTGTTACAGGGGGCCGATATTGCCGACCCCCGGTAACAAAAACGGCCCCCAGGGGGCCCAAAACCGGCCCCCACCCTAGCGGCCAACCGGGGAAACGCCCGGTGCCCGCTACGGCCAGTCCGGCCCTGGTCTGAAACCCTCCTTGTGGGGGCTGCAGAGGAGCCTCAGCCGAGAGCCATCGCAAAGACCTGTATTCAGAAAAGAATATAGCACATTACAACGCGATGTATTACATCGCATGCTTTTACAACGACTGCGTTGTTAGTACGCGATGCATTTACATCGCAAGTCATTACAACGACTTGCAGTAGGGGGCGCGGTGGACTTAGGAATAGTATTATTTACTATTCCTACTCCAGTTTGCGCAACAGTAGGGAAAGTGTTAGAATTCATTTCCAATACCTCAGCGCCCCCTACAGCAAGTCGTTGTAATGTCTTGCGATGTAAATGCACCGCTACTAACAACGCAGTCGTTGCAACGACCGCGTTGTATTAGTACTGCGATGTAATGACAGCGTTGTAAACGCTGTTTCCCTGCAGAAAACAAGCAAGACAGCAACAATTCACACCCGAATGCATAGAGTCTGTCCTTTTATTTATGGAGCATTCAACACCTTTCCAGACTTAACCATGTAGGAAAGCATAAGGCATTGCCTGGAGTGATTCCTGTTATTTTCCTATCGTTGGAATTCCAGTTATGCATTCCACAGGAAAACATGTGGGACAGAATGGAAACACCAAATCCAAGAAGTTAATTCCCCCAAAACCAGTGCTTGAAATGGGCAGGTACTCTCTGGTACTGGGTACCTGCACTACTTAAATTCTTAAAGTGGAAAGGGAGAGTATCCGCACTTCTCAGCACTGCTGCAATACATTTAAGAGGAGAGTACCGGCACTTCTCAGCAGTGATGCATTACATTTAAAGGGAGAGTACCAGCACCTCTCAGCGCTGTTGCAATACATTTAATGGGAGAGTATCCGCACTTCTCAGCACTGCTGCAATACATTTAAGGGGAGAGTACCGGCACTTCTCAGCACTGCTGCAATACATTTGAGGAGAGAGTACCGGCACTTCTCAGCACTGCGGCAATACATTTAATGGGAGAGTACCGGCACTTCTCAGCAATGCTCCAATACATTTAATGGGAGAGTACCGGCACTTCTCAGCACTGCTGCAATACATTTAAGGGGAGAGTACCGGCACTTCTCAGCAGTGCTGCAATACATTTAAAGGGAGAGTACCAGCACCTCTCAGCGCTGCTGCAATACATTTAATGGGAGAGTACCGGCACTTCTCAGCAGTGCTGCAATACATTTAATGGGAGAGTACCGGCACTTCTCAGCAATGCTCCAATACATTTAATGGGAGAGTACCGGCACTTCTCAGCAGTGCTGCAATACATTTAAAGGGAGAGTACCAGCACTTCTCAGCAGTGCTGCAAAACATGTAATAGGAGATTACCAGCACTTCTCAGCACTGCTGCAATACATTTAAAGGCGGAGTACCGGCACTTCTCAGCAGTGCTGCAATACATTTAAAGGGAGAGTACCAGCACCTCTCAGCGCTGCTGCAATACATTTAATGGGAGAGTACCGGCACTTCTCAGCGCTGCTGCAATAGATTTAATGGGAGAGTACCAGCACTTCTCAGCAGTGCTGCAATACATTTAATGGGAGAGTACCGGCACTTCTCAGCAATGCTCCAATACATTTAATGGGAGAGTACCGGCACTTCTCAGCAGTGCTGCAATACATTTAAAGGGAGAGTACCGGCACTTCTCAGTGCTGCTGCAATACATTTAATGGGAGAGTGCTGGCACTTCTCAGCAGTGCTGCAATACATTTAAAGGGAGAGTACCGGCACTTCTCAGCAATGCTCCAATACATTTAATGGGAGAGTACTAGCACTTATCAGCACTGCTGCAATACAATTAATGGGAGAGTATGGGCACTTCTCACTACTGCTGCAATACATTTAATGGGAGAGTACTAGCACTTATCAGCACTGCTGCAATACAATTAATGGGAGAGTATGGGCACTTCTCAGTACTGCTGCAATACATTTAAAGGGCAGGTACCGGCACTTCTCAGCACTGCTGCAATACATTTAAAGGGCGAGTACCTGCACTTCTCAGCACTGCTGCAATACATTTAATGGGAGAGTACCGGCACTTAGCAGCACTGCTGCAATACATTTAATGGGAGAGTACCAACACTTAGCAGCACAGCTGCAATACATTTGATGCAGAGTACCGGCACTTCTCAGCACTGCTGCAATGCATTTAATGGGAGAGTACTGGTGCTTCTCAGCACTGCTACAATACATTTGATGGGAGAGTACCGACACTTCTCAGCACTGCTGCAATACATTTAATGGGAGAGTATGGGCACTTCTCAGCACTGCTGCAATACATTTAAAGGGCAAGTACCGGCGCTTCTCAGCACTGCTGCAATACATTTAAAGGGCAAGTACCAGCACCTCTCAGCGCTGCTGCAATACATTTGATGGGAGAGTACCGGCACTTCTCAGCACTGCTGCAATACATGTAATGGAAGAGTACCTGCACTTCTCACCACTGCTGCAATACATTTAAAGGGCAAGTACCGGCGCTTCTCAGCACTGCTGCAATACATTTAAAGGGCAAGTACCAGCACCTCTCAGCGCTGCTGCAACGCATTTAATGGGAGAGTACTGGTGCTTCTCAGCACTGCTGCAATACATTTGATGGGAGAGTACTGGCACTTCTCAGTACTGACGCAATACATTTAAAGGGCAAGTACCGGCACTTCTCAGCACTGCTGCAATACATTTAATGGAAGAGTACCTGTACTTCTCAGCACTGCTGCAATACATTTAAAGGGCGAGTACCGGCAATTCTCAGCACTGCTGCAGTACATTTAATGGGAGAGTAGTGGTGCTTCTCAGCACTGCTGCAATACCTTTAAAGGGCAAGTACCGGCACTTCTCAGCACTGCTGCAATACATTTAATGGGAGAGTATGGGCACTTCTCAGCACTGCTGCAATACATTTAAAGGGCAAGTACCGGCGCTTCTCAGCACTGCTGCAATACATTTAAAGGGCAAGTACCAGCACCTCTCAGCGCTGCAGCAATACATTTGATGGGAGAGTACCGGCACTTCTCAGCACTGCTGCAATACATGTAATGGAAGAGTACCTGCACTTCTCAGCACTGCTGCAATACATTTAAAGGGCAAGTACCGGCGCTTCTCAGCACTGCTGCAATACATTTAAAGGGCAAGTACCAGCACCTCTCAGCGCTGCTGCAACGCATTTAATGGGAGAGTACTGGTGCTTCTCAGCACTGCTGCAATACATTTGATGGGAGAGTACTGGCACTTCTCAGTACTGACGCAATACATTTAAAGGGCGAGTACCGGCACTTCTCAGCACTGCTGCAGTACATTTAATGGGAGAGTAGTGGTGCTTCTCAGCACTGCTGCAATACCTTTAAAGGGCAAGTACCGGCACTTCTCAGCACTGCTGCAATACATTTAATGGGAGAGTACTGGTGCTTCTCAGCACTGCTGCAATACATTTAAAGGGAAAGTACCGGCACTTCTCAGCACTGCTGCAATACATTTAATGGAAGAGTACTGGTGCTTCTCAGCACTGCTGCAATACATTTAAAGGGCAAGTACCGGTCCTTCTCAGCAGTGCTGCAATACATTTAAAGGGCTAGTACCGGCACTTCTCAGCACTGCTGCAATACATTTAAAGGACAAGTACCGGCACTTCTCAGCACTTCTGCAATACATTTAAAGGGCAAGTACCAGCACTTCTCAGTGCTGCTGCAATGCAATTAATGGGAGAGTACTGGTGCTTCTCAGCACTGCTGCAGTACATTTAATGGGAGAGTACCGGCACTTAGCAGCACTGCTGCAATACATTTAATGGGAGAGTACCGGCACTTAGCAGCACTGCTGCAATACATTTAATGGGAGAGTACCAACACTTAGCAGCACAGCTGCAATATATTTGATGCAGAGTACCAGCACTTCTCAGCACTGCTGCAATACATTTAATGGGAGAGTACCAACACTTAGCAGCACAGCTGCAATACATTTGATGCAGAGTACCGGCACTTCTCAGCACTGCTGCAATGCATTTAATGGGAGAGTACTGGTGCTTCTCAGCACTGCTACAATACATTTGATGGGAGAGTACCGGCACTTCTCAGCACTGCTGCAATACATTTAATGGGAGAGTATGGGCACTTCTCAGCACTGCTGCAATACATTTAAAGGGCAAGTACCGGCGCTTCTCAGCACTGCTGCAATACATTTAAAGGGCAAGTACCAGCACCTCTCAGCGCTGCTGCAATACATTTGATGGGAGAGTACCGGCACTTCTCAGCACTGCTGCAATACATTTAATGGAAGAGTACCTGCACTTCTCAGCACTGCTGCAATACATTTAAAGGGCAAGTACCGGCGCTTCTCAGCACTGCTGCAATACATTTAAAGGGCAAGTACCAGCACCTCTCAGCGCTGCTGCAACGCATTTAATGGGAGAGTACTGGTGCTTCTCAGCACTGCTGCAATATATTTGATGGGAGAGTACTGGCACTTCTCAGTACTGCTGCAATACATTTAAAAGGCAAGTACCGGCACTTCTCAGCACTGCTGCAATACATTTAAAGGAAGAGTACCTGCACTTCTCAGCACTGCTGCAATACATTTAAAGGCCGAGTACCGGCGCTTCTCAGCACTGCTGCAATACATTTGATGGGGGAGTACCGGCACTTCTCAGCACTGCTGCAATACATTTAATGGGAGAGTACTGGTGCTTCTCAGCACTGCTGCAATACATTTAAAGGGAAAGTACCGGCACTTCTCAGCACTGCTGCAATACATTTAATGGAAGAGTACTGGTGCTTCTCAGCACTGCTGCAGTACATTTAAAGGGCAAGTACCGGTCCTTCTCAGCAGTGCTGCAATACATTTAAAGGGCAAGTACCGGCACTTCTCAGCACTGCTGCAATACATTTAAAGGGCAAGTACCGGCACTTCTCAGCACTTCTGCAATACATTTAAAGGACAAGACCGGCACTTCTCAGCACTGCTGCAATACATTTAAAGGGCAAGTACCAGCACTTCTCAGTGCTGCTGCAATGCAATTAATGGGAGAGTACTGGTGCTTCTCAGCACTGCTGCAGTACATTTAATGGGAGAGTACCGGCACTTAGCAGCACTGCTGCAATACATTTAATGGGAGAGTACCAACACTTAGCAGCACAGCTGCAATATATTTGATGCAGAGTACCAGCACTTCTCAGCACTGCTGCAATGCATTTAATGGGAGAGTACCGGCACTTCTCAGCACTGCTGCAATACATTTAATGGGAGAGTATGGGCACTTCTCATTACTGCTGCAATACATTTAAAGGGCAGGAACCGGCACCTCTCAGCACTGCTGCAATACATTTAATGGAAGAGTACCTGCACTTCTCAGCACTGCTGCAATACATTTAAAGGGCGAGTACCGGCGCTTCTCAGCACTGCTGCAATACATTTGATGGGGGAGTACCAGCACCTCTCAGCGCTGCTGCAACGCATTTAATGGGAGAGTACTGGTGCGTCTCAGCACTGCTGCAATACATTTGATGGGAGAGTACCTGCACTTCTCAGCACTGCTGCAATACATTTAAAGGGCGAGTACCGGCGCTTCTCAGCACTGCTGCAATACATTTGATGGGGCAGTACTGGCACTTCTCAGCACTGCTGCAATACATTTAATGGGAGAGTACTGGTGCTTCTCAGCACTGCTGCAATACATTTAATGAGAGAGTACTGGTGCTTCTCAGCACTGCTGCAATACATTTAAAGGGCAAGTACCGGTCCTTCTCAGCAGTGCTGCAATACATTTAAAGGGCAAGTACCGGCACTTCTCAGCACTGCTGCAATACATTTAAAGGGCAAGTATCGGCACTTCTCAGCACTGCTGCAATACATTTAAAGGGCAAGTACCGGCACTTCTCAGCATTTCTGCAATACATTTAAAGGGCAAGAACCGGCACTTCTCAGCACTGCTGCAATACATTTAAAGGGCAAGTACCAGTACTTCTCAGTGCTGCTGCAATGCAATTAATGTGAGAGTACCGGCAGCTCTCAGCAATGCTGCAGCACAATTAATGGGAGAGTACCTTCACTTCTCAGCACTGCTGCAATACATTTAATGGGAGAGTACTGGTGCTTCTCAGCACTGCTGCAATACATTTAAAGGGCAAGTACCGGTCTTTCTCAGCAGTGCTGCAATACATTTAAAGGGCAAGTACCGGCACTTCTCTGCACTGCTGCAATACATTTAAAGGGCAAGTACCGGCACTTCTCAGCACTGCTGCAATACATTTAAAGGGCAAGTACCGGCACTTCTCAGCATTGCTGCAATACATTTAAAGGGCAAGTACCGGCACTTCTCAGCACTGCTGCAATACATTTAAAGGGCAAGTACCGGCACTTCTTAGCACTTCTGCAATACATTTAAAGGGCAAGAACCAGCACTTCTCAGCACTGCTGCAATACTTTTAAAGGGCAAGTACCAGCACTTCTCAGTGCTGCTGCAATGCAATTAATGGGAGAGTACCGGCAGCTCTCAGCAATGCTGCAGCACATTTAATGGGAGAGTACCTTCACTTCTCAGCACTGCTGCAATACATTTAATGGGAGAGTACCTGCACTTCTCAGCACTGCTGCAATACATTTAATGGAAGAGTACTGGTGCTTCTCAGCACTGCTGCAATACATTTAAAGGGCAAGTACCGGTCCTTCTCAGCAGTGCTGCAATACATTTAAAGGGCAAGTACCGGCACTTCTCAGCACTGCTGCAATACATTTAAAGGGCAGGTATCGGCACTTCCCAGCACTGCTGCAATACATTTAAAGGGCAAGTACCAGCACTTCTCAGCACTGCTGCAATACATTTAAAGGGCAAGTACCAGCACTTCTCAGCACTGCTGCAATACATTTAAAGGGCAAGTACCAGCACTTCTCAGCACTTCTGCAATACATTTAAAGGGCAAGAACCGGTACTTCTCAGCACTGCTGCAATACATTTAAAGGGCAAGTACCAGCACTTCTCAGTGCTGCTGCAATGCAATTAATGGGAGAGTACCGGCAGCTCTCAGCAATGCTGCAGCACATTTAATGGGAGAGTACCTTCACTTCTCAGCACTGCTGCAATACATTTAATGGAAGAGTACTGGTGCTTCTCAGCACTGCTGCAATACATTTAAAGGGCAAATACCGGTCCTTCTCAGCAGTGCTGCAATACATTTAAAGGGCAAGTACCGGCACTTCTCAGCACTGCTGCAATACATTTAAAGGGCAAGTACCGGCACTTCTCAGCACTGCTGCAATACATTTAAAGGGCAAGTACCAGCACTTCTCAGTGCTGCTGCAATGCAATTAATGGGAGAGTACCGGCAGCTCTCAGCACTGCTGCAGTACATTTAATGGGAGAGTAACTTCACTTCTCACCACTGCTGTAATACATTTAATGGGAGGGTACTGGCACTTCTCAGCAGTGCTGCAATACATTTAAAGAGAGAGTGCTGGCACTTCTCAGCACTGCTGCAATACATTTAATGGAAGAGTACTGGCACTTCCCAGGAGCAACCAGGTATTCTAAATAGTGAGTACCTGCACTTCTATATTTACATTTAAAGCACTGCAAAAAACGGACAATTCCCATTTAATGGGACAGTCAGAGACACATTGCACATTTGTTACAGAAAATACTGCACTGCAAGGTGGCTGCCTCTATCTAGAAACAGACTGCCGAGGGAAGACTGCATGGTATGCACACGTTGGGCGGGACAATGTGAATAAAATAATGTTCCTGTGCTTCCCTGACATACAAAATCATCATTGGCTGAGTAACATTTTTAATGAAATCCAGTGAATCGGTATAGTTTTGTATTTTGCAAAGGTTGGAATCCCTTTGTATTAATATGTATTAAATGACAACATTGACAGATTACCCTGTAATAGAATATACAACATATTTCTATTTATTTCACCTTTTCTTGCAGTGTAATTTAATCAACCTGGAGGCATGTTTTGGTCCCTCAGTGCGCTAAATTCATTGTTATAAAGCGCCAGGAACAAAGTGGGTTGAACAAGCGCTTTATAAATACTAATGCTAGGTTATTTTTACATAGTGCTTAATTTGTAAAAAAAATAATACGTGCCAGAGCCCTTGTCAGGAGGCCACCGCAGTTTGAACCACACATTGCCACTGTACTTACACTACTAACAACCATCACACTGCTACAAGTGTGACAATTCAGACTGTTCGAGGCCGCAATGCTTTAAGAATGGCTTGGGTGGCAGATATTAGTTGTTTTTAATGTATGATGAATTAACAAACAACAGTTTTCTGTTCATCTTTAAATTGTGCAAACAGCGCCACTATGTGGCAGCAGTCATAAGTGCAAGTTCCGACAATTAAGTGCCGGTGCCGAGCACCTAAAACCACCGGCTCAAATTAAGCACTGTTTTTACACAATATCATCATAGCCTCAGAGCAGGAAGTGGTCTAGACCATCACCCATGTCCTCAGGGGCACGAGACTGCCCATCGCCTTGTGGTTTCAGAGAGTGGGCGCAATCTCTGTCATGCCCACAGCCCCCGAGACTGAAGCCAGTCCATCCCTTCATCCATTAATGAAGGTTGTGAAACAGCACATTAGAACGCTGACCTCTAAAAAGTATAGTAAAAACGTGCACAGACGTGCTGCATAGCTATTGGTGGGCATTATGCATAGTTCACTTTGTGTGAGTTCACCTACTCAGAGTGCATTTTTGCCAGGTTTCTGTGATTTACTTTGTACTAAGTCAAGATTAAGTGTTAAAGTTCACTACAAGGGGAAATGTTAATGTTTAAAGAAATGTTGGCAAGAGCGAATAACAGAAAGAAAAATACTGTCAACAATAAAAACAAACATTGGCAAAGTCAATGGGTCTCGACGTTTCGCTGCTAATGTTATACCCGGCCATTTTACAATGATGTTTAGCATCTGCCAAAAGAGAGAAAAACTGATTTTTGCCGATGCTGTGCAGCATTAACAAAAATGTGCAATAATGTAGGGGCATTGTGATGCATTAGTCATTTTTTTCATTATTTATCGATTCAAAATGGTGAAAGCCAACCTCGAAGTAGTAAGTAAAAATAACAAGGTTACATATAGACGAAGGAACTTTCTGAAAAAGGAACGTCCCGGTGGCATATTGCAGCTGCTGGACCCCTACTAAAAGAAATAGAAAGCATTTTAAAAAAATGTATGTAATGCAGGAGAGCAGAGGTGGTGGGAAAGAAGTGGGGGGGCACGGGGAGAAATAATAGAACGCAAAATGGCAATCAAAAAGTGAAGTCGTTGATCCCAGGGTGGGGGGCGTGGCCAGCAGCATGGCTGACTAGTCGCAATCGCCGGAGCTCCGGCTGCCCCACATAAATCCGTGCTACAATCCTGCCTTCTTCACATTTATTATGCATTATTCGAAGTTTTAAAGGTTCACACTACCTGGGAAGCTTTCGAGACCCGAGTCGGTGGGGAGAAGGCTCCGACGAACTCCCGGCTGAGAGGTGAGGTGGGCAAATATGGCGTCCGACCCCGAGACATGTGCAGGATTCAGTGATCCTAGGAGGAGAGACGCTCTGGCTCTGTGGTGAGGGCGTGTGAAGTGGAGAAGAGGAGACTCCCGCATAGCGTGGAGAGTGGAGGAGGCCCGGGGCAGCAACGGAGTCATAGAGACGCCACACGGGGCCTGAGCAGACCGTGCCCCTTGCAGACTTCCTGAGAGGCGAGAGCGCGTGTGCGACAGCCAACGTAGCGGCTCAGCAGTACGTGGGGAGGAGAGCTGAGCCAGGCAGACGAGAGTTGGCCGGGAGCAGCCAGGTGGTCCCGGGTAAGGTGGAACTGCGCAGCCCCCCCAGAGAGCCGACCCGCGAGAGGCCGAGGGCAGGCGGGGACAGATGGGCCAAGACCCCGGCAGAAGCATTGCGAAACAGCGGGGACGACATTAAACTACCGGGGGGGAATGGCACCCTGTGAGGGGAACCTGCGGATAGAGTGCACGACTGGGCGCACAGGCTGAGAGAGTCCCGGGGGTTTCTTGAGCGACGGGAGGAAATAAAGTGGAAACCATCCACGCTGGGACCCCGCCTTAGGCCTAACTGAAGACGCCTGGGGGGAGAGGCAGAGAGGCCCCCAGGGGAGCACCACCGGGAGTGAAAGACTGCAACCCGGGCAAGAAGAAAAGGGGGTGGGGAGTCCTTTTCCCCTCGGATCAAACGAGAAGAGCAAATTTGTGTACAGTGAGGGGGACAGAGGGGTTTCCTCCCCCCCCAGTCAGAGGAGAAGCTCAATACTCGCCAGTGGGGAACGGAGGCAGTAAAGACCACCTGGGGGTTTCTGCAGGTCCGGCTGAGCACAGGAGAAGCCTTGGAGGCCCCCTTTCTTTTCAGCGCATTGCAACCTACGGCGTACCCGGAGGCGAAGGACCGGAGACACAGGCGGATAGTGTTGGAAGTTCTGTGGTGCCGACAAGCGCTCTCGTTGGCGCCGCTTAGAGGAGTGCCAACTAAGCAAATATTCTCACCTAAGACTCGGTGTAAACAGGCAAGAGGGTAACCAAAACAATACCAAAAGCACGGTGGTGGCGTCCTATAGGAGATTGTATACACAACCCAGTGGTAAAGCGAGAGGAGCCACCCGAAACTCTGAGGCGTACAGGACACAACACAATAGTGGCAAACCATGGGTAAAGATAAAGACCCCCAAGCCTCAACGACAGGGGAAAATGGACAAATACACGAAAGTAGTGACTCCGCCCCACGAAACAATGGGAGATACTGCCGCCGCGCCAGACAATGCAATGCTCTTGCGAGCAATACAAGCCTCAAGAGAAGCATTGGAGGGCAGGATAGCTGAAGTACGCACTGACGTGACCCTACTAAGGCAAGACCTCCGCAATGTAGCTGAAAGAGTGACACAGGCGAAACAGCAAATCTCGGAAACGGAAGATGTAACACATAACTTGCAGGGGGAAGTTACCAAGTTGACAGCCTCCTTGAAGGAGACAATGTGGAAAGTAGACGATGCAGAAAACCGTGCGAGAAGGAATAACCTGCGATTCATAGGTTTCCCGGAGAGAATCGAGGGGGCAGACATGGGAGGGTACCTCCTCAAATGGCTCAAAGACACTCTCACAAGTGCCTCATTTTCCACCTGCTTTGTGATTGAACGGGCGCACAGAATGCCTGCCTCCAGGCTGCCGGGTGGGGGTGCCCCCCAGGCCGGTCATAGCCCGGTCCCTAAACTATCAAGATAGAGACTTAATACTTCACGAGATGAGACAGCTGGGACAGGTCCGGATGCAACACACGAAAATAATGGTGTTCCCGGGTTATTCCAGTGAGGTCCAGAAGCAGAGGAGAACCTTCGACTCCGTAAAGGAAAAACTGAGAAACCTCCGCATTCAGTACATGCTACTCTTCCCGGCCAAGCTAAAATCATATTTCAAGATAGGACCTTTTTCTTCCAGACTCCCGGAGAGACATGGTCATGGGTAGAGGAGAGGCCCACCGGTGCGAAGCACAGAACAAAGAGGCTCACAGTACCGGACACCAGAGACGGTGGTAAGGCCTAAAACCATGAGAGCCAAGATCAAACAACGCCTGGGGCAAGGGTCCGAGTCCCATGGCAGCACACCTAGAAGACTTAAAGGGACGGCGGAGAGAGCAAAGCAAGATCAAGACTCGGTGGAGGATTCAAACCAAAGGTCAAGTGACCGGCCACACCCTGGAGGCAGGCCCAGGAGACAAGCCACACCGGACCCTCCGGAAACAGAACACTCTGGAGGATCGGACAGCCACTATCCGTTATTGCAGAACATTAATCGACTAGAAGCTACGGCGGTGGCGGGGGAAATAGGAGAGACACCGCGACCAACGACACCAGATGGAAGTGAGGAAGGTTGAAGATCCAGGGCATGTCGGATGCCAAAGGGACAGTAAGAGAGCATTAGGTGCTAATTGAGGCCAATCTAGCCTAGGCTGGGTGCAATTGGAACCCGGGCCTGCAGTACTACGGGCTTCCTGCTCTCATTAGTTAGTTAGTTTCACTGTTGGGATAGGGAGTGGGGGGGACACAGACCTCTCAGACTATACCTACTACACAGTTGTCATGTTGACACGTTGGGGCAAGTGTGGGGGGAGTGGGAGAGAGTAGGGTGGGGGAGTTGGGGTGGGAAGGATCATAACTCATACCAGTGTAGGGTGTCAGAGCACTTTACACCACACACATATTATACAGAACAAATTAATCATATGTGTGTAAATGAGTCTATAGGAAATGTCACATAAGACATGAGGATTACAAGGTGTAGGAATCACATGTCACCCATACTGGTAGGCAGTATATTTTGTGTTTCGCCTGGAGAAACACAAACTCAGGATTTAAAACGTACCATAGTGGCTGGGATTAGCTTTACTAACAAGAATGTATTTCCACCCAAAAAACACTCTTTTTATTAATATTAGGATAATGAAAAATTGGGGAACTAAACACACAACTAAGCCTTCCACATAAAATATAGTTCTGTGATCTGCTTGGTACACCGTCTTTGCAGCAGGCCCATTAACCCTCTGTGCTACTTTATGATGAAGCAAGACTGCCACTAGACAAAACTCCAATTTCTTTCCAGCAGGAACATTAATCACCAGAGTTATCTTGACATTTTATTTGTTGCCTGAAAACTGCTGGACATAGGAGGAACTCTGCAGCGGGGCCTTTTAAACTCATAGGGGCATATTCACAAGGAGCTATCGCCGAATTAACGGCACTTTATCGCAGCCAAAGTCGTGATAAATTTACCCCCCCATTCACAAGCCGGTGTTAACAGCCCACAGCACCAGTTTACCCGCGATAGCAGCCGCAAAAAACATCGCCACAGAGGACCCCCGCAAATATCGCTAATGAGATGCAGAGTAGGCGTTCCCATGACAAAAGTCGAGACAACATCACACCTCAACATTCTCAACGACCAGCCACATCGGCGATAAAAACACAAAACAGGCGATAAGGCGCGTTAGCACCAGGAAATTTACACCTGCTCTGACCTGGTGTAAAGTCGGACGGCAGCCAGCACCACAAAAGGGAGCACAGCCCAGGGCCACATCCGAAAGGCAACAGATGCCTTGGAGCCACACATCATGCGGCCCGGACACCCAAGAGGGCCACAACACCCACCGACACCGCACCCAGGCCCGCAACACCAGCCCCCCCTCCCCCCCGGGACCACCCCCAATCCCGGACTAAGAAACTGCACACCAACACCACGAATCCCAAAACAAACATTTTGCCTGATGTCGCACAAGCAGGAAAATAAACATACATGCGTGGCCAGAAAATGGAGAATCAGTCATACAGCAATGCAATCACCAACACAAAACACCATACAAACAAAAGCAGAAACAACCCTTAGGATGAGTCCTAGCTGCTCCTCACTGGACAATCTGTAGCACACAGCCTGGAAGACCAAATCCAAGAGAAGAAGGTGTGCCATGCGCCCAACAAAGGAAAGAGAGGGAGAGAGCGAGCGAGAGAGATGGAGTGAGATAGCACAAGCAGCGCAAGGCCGCTCGGGCACCTGGCTCCACATGCCAACATGTGTGTGTGCATCGCCATCCGTACACCATGAGCCCAAGGCCGTGTCCCAATCTCAGCGCCAAAGCCACATCACATTCCGAAAACGCAAGTAGTAGTCAGACAAACATCAGGGATGAAAGCACCATTGTCCCAATGCAGAAGGCGGGAGGACACCTGCACCTCTGACCTTGATCCAGAACGCGCCTGGAACACCCTGATAGAGATGCAATGGCAGATGGGGACGACTCCCACACCACGCATTCCGCAAATGAACCATCCAACTCATCCACAGCCCACACACAGAAGCCCCTGCCTGTGGTACCCCCGCATGGGATGCCCTTGACACTCACGGAAACAGCAACCCATTACCCACAACGTTGCACACACATTCGAATCATTGCTCAGAGCTGTGGCATATCCTCCACACAACTGCCGCAGTCCAGAAGAGTGCCTGTTCACGAGACGCACCAACGCAATGGCAGGCCATACCGGGCACATGCACAACCCCGTCACGTGGAACAGTACCGTGCACGTATGCTGCATTTACTGGGCGCACTGGCAGTGCTGGGGATCAGTTACAGGCTCAGCTTCCGCATTGCCCACGTCACCTGCGTACAGCCCTGGTTCCACTGCCGAACATGCACATTCGAGTGTCCCATGGATGTCTGCCTATCCAACACAACTGTTGATGAATTGGACTATGACTTGTGTCTGCGCCCCCTGTTGGATCACGAACAGGAGTGTAACCGAGACAGCCGTGCATGGGATGCCTTGACATACTGCGTATGTATTGGTAGTTGTGCATGGGAGATTGCACAATTTCTCGTGTACAGTGATCACATCGAGGCGCTCCCCTATTGGGCTGTGTTGCGGATCGGTGAGACGGACGGACCACCTAATGGATTGGCTCACCCTGGTGTTCCTTGAACACGACAACGACGTACTATTGGAACACATTGCACATGAAGCTGCACGGGCGTTCATGGACGAGTAAATACGTTCCTGCAGCCACATCCGATTGCCACCCACAGCACATGGCCCAACAACTTGTTGCATCGTGGGGATTGCTCACATTTCCCACCACAACAGAGGACACGTCTGCCTTCGGTCGGGCTCTGGATGCATGTGCGTGGAATAACGCGTGTGTACACACACCTGTGCAAGGTGACGCAGGTCCATGTTCGGAGCAACACAGCGTCGTTTGGCAACGTTGGCAATTCGGACACACTGCTGGGGGAGAGCACACATATGGCAATGTAGCATGACATGTGAACCTGTCGGACCCTCACACCTGATCACTGTCAACAGAGCAGACAATCGGCGCACTCCGGAGGCAGAGCACCATGCAGACCCCACGTGCAGTGAGTCGTGCCCCCTCACACGGGGCAATGTGCAGACGCCAAACAACACATGACTCATCCAGCAAGGCAAGGTGGGCTGTGAGCGTTGCCATCCGTGATGAATGTTGTCCATTTCAGCCCCAACATTATCTGAACCTCGACATGTACCCATGCTGCGTGTAAGTGTCTTAAGCCTATCCCTGCCTGTTGTGGCCGTTGCCTCGTCCGTACTGACACGTACATGCCAATAAAGCCTATGCCACTCCACTGGTGTCTAACTGTGAGGTGTGTTGTTTAGATTGTCCACTCGTGTGCCACAATGAGCATCGTCCCAACACAGGGAGGAACTGACTGACGTATGTGCAATGGGGGTGTATCCCTTTGGCAAGATCCACCTCTGTGAGCCAGACATTGTTTTTGGATAGGTGCTGGACGACATGTGCACCTACATGACTTCAGCTATGTATGTATGGTGTCCAACCTCTGACCATGTGGAGCAATGTCATACATCACAACAGAATGTGTCCACACAGATGTGTGTAAGTCGGTATGCGACGTGAAGTTCTGTTGTCACACGTGGTGTAGGACACCACTCCTGGCCTGCCACCGTTTTGGTCACTCCTACACACAGCCCTATTCAACACATCGACGTGTGCCTACGTTGGGGTGTTGTGAGATTGCTGTTGATGTGCAATGGGGACACAGCTAGTACTCACCTTCACAGTCATCCAATTGGCCATGTGTCTCAGGGATAGACATGCGCATAGATGTCAGTTACCAGGGTGTACCTTCATGTGCAATCATTGTCCCTACATCCAGCCATACTTCCATACGTGAGTGAACATAGTGATGACACATCTGTGTGATTTAGAATGTTTTATTCACATTCAGGTGATTGACGGAGCTGGAGCTGTACATGGCCATCCAAGCCCACATCACATGGAAGCCCAGTGGTGGGCCAACCAGAGTCCTTTGGGGATTGCACAGTGATTAGGAAGAGGGAGAGTGCAGTCCGCAGCAGGATTGCTGTGTAATTGGCCAGCGGTGAAGAAATGGCAGTCCGTGTCGGGGTCCGGGTGAATGTCGCAGAGTGTTCCGGAGGTCAGTAGGAGGTATTTCCCAGGGCATGATGCATAGGTCATGACCAGGCAGGGACAGGCCATATGGCAGTGATGGATGCTGCTGCCTCCTTCCTCACACAGTAGTTCCCATCCCCTTCTCACTCCCCTGATACGGGTTCTGTGTCCGGTGTGTGTGGCGGGGTGATGGCTACATCGCTGGGTGCCCCTGACACATCAGACTGCGTAGGTGATGGGGCAGCGTCACAGTGTGCCACGGACACATCAGGGGTCGGAGCTGTGTGTGTCGATGTTCCCGCTGCAGTCATCTGGGAACGGCTCAGTGGCAACAATGGCAAGATGGAGTACTGCAGGGCATTGCTGTTCCCAGCCACTACTCGCTGGTGTCCAGCCGTGGCAGACATACTTCCAGCCTGCATCTGCTCCATGGTCTCCATTGCCCTCCGCATCTGTGCCAACTCTGTGCTGTCATGGCTGGTGCCTGTCTGACCAGACAGTTCTTGTATTAGATTCATGGCAAGAGCGAGGTTAGCCAAGGTCTGTGGCGGAGCATGGTGCGTACAGGGGGTGTCCGATAGGGACTGTACGTGGTCCCTGATGGGACTCAGACACCCACGTATGGCATCGAGTTTGGCTGCCACGAGCTCGAAACCCACCCGCAGCTGATGAGTCAACCTGGCAACCCAACACACGCCGTTGGAATTCCATGTATTGGTCGGGGGGGTCCTGGGAGACAGCCATGGTGGTGTGTGTTTCCTGCTGTGTGGACTGTGCAGGTGGTGGGGTCACCTCGAGGCAGCTGGCCTGGCCTGCTCCTGGGGGTGGTGTGCAGAGGCTGTCCATCATCCGTTGGAGGGTGTCTTGACATATGTGCAGGTTGTCCTCTTCATTATCAATGGTGGGATGTGTGGTGTGCTCTGCAGGGGGTGTTGTTTGTCCCTCTGCAATGTAAAGGGGAGAAGCAGGTTAACAGAGTTTCACATGTATGGTGATGATTTGCAGATGTTTACATTCAGACTGCATGCCAATGTACATTGTGACTGTTTTGGGGGAGCTGGCTATTTGATGGCAGTCAGTGTGTTTTTCGACTACATGACGGATGTGTGGTAGTACCCGTACATTATCATCACACAGTGTCAGGCAATGCCAGATGTGAGTGGACAGTTACTACGTACAAGCGGAACCTGTTGTGAGCTCCGTCCTGTGGTGCTGGTGTTGCACTTTGTACCACATTGCCGTCATTGCTGATGTTCTGTGATTGCTATGTGTGTGTGCTGCATTGTGGGGGAGATGCCCCTGCAGCTCTGATTTCGTGTAGCCTTCTCCCTTTGAGGCGGGGTGCCTTTGAATTGTGTGCTTTTCGGGGCCTTATTTGCTTTTGATTTGGGTCATATGTGCTCTCTGACTGTTTTTGTGGCCTGGTGCATTGTTCGTCTGCTGCGTGTATTGTAAGGCATGGGTTGTGGGTGCACGTGGACACGTCGGAGTGTGACCTGCTAGTTTACGGATGTGATCTGCACTTGGCTACCTCCATGTCGCTTCATGGGCCATGTCATTTTTTTTGGGCAGCTGCCATACTATCGGACATGCAGTGTTACTTGCATAGGCAGTGTGGGCCACAGAGCCGCTGCTTTGCTGGATTCAGCACATGTGCACGGGTCGGTTGTGATATTGGTGATAGGGGGGGCCCCTATGTGCACATTGTGGATGGGGGCCTACTTGGCGTTTTTATGTGTGCTGCAGTGTGCCAAGGCAATCAGGGACATGTTCCACGGTCATTGTGGGTGTGCTGTGTGCTATGCGTAATTGTGCGTGTGTGCCATTGTGCCCATCTCCCCCCGTCCCCCCGTCCCTAGTCGTTACTCACCCTGTTGCTGTTGGGTCAGGTCGTCTCGTGCTGTGTCCAGGCCCCCCAATCCTGCCACCGTCTCCTCACTGCTGACTGTGGCCACCATTTGCTCCAGCTCATCCAGCTCCTCCTGTGTCGCAGGACTCCCACCTCCAGTCGCGTATGGCATTTTTTCGACGTGGCGTTGATTTTCACGCTGACATTTGACGCGTTATCTGGTGACTATCGCATGCTACCGCCTTGTTGTGAATTCCACGTTGAGACGGGGTTATTTTCCCGTGATAGGCTGCAATATTGAAAGTTGCGTTACGCTACTCTTGCGGTAGTTATCACACGTTCTTGTGAATATACCCCATAACGTATTTCTTAACACAGTACCCCTGTTCCCCTCCCCCTCCCCGGGCTCAGTGACCCATGCGGCTGCACCGGTGGCACCATCTAAAGCAAGCCAGGGTTGCAATAATTTTAGGTAACCACTAACAGTATACCCTATCAGTTAAAATTCTACATTTTCTCAAATATTTATTGCAAAGTAGGAAGTAAAAAACAGTTAATTTTACAGTATCAGACATTACTAGTTTATTTACTTACTCACTCTCACTCACTTGCTCCTCAATAAAATCTTCATATCACAATTATAATATGAAAATTATGAAAAGATTAGAGGTCTGATTTAGAATTTGACAGACAGGGTGTACTCCAGTACCAATGTGACAGAGTACCCTGTCCACCAAATTGGCAGTCTGTCTGCTCTATTTAGAGTTGGTATAAAGTTATATTTCTGACAGCAGTGCCCCTACTGGCAGAAACCCTACACTGACGGCCTGACAGAGTTTGGGCTGTTGGAGTAGGTGGATCAGACCATACACCCTACTTAGAGAAGATACTTTGATGTACAATCAAAATTATCCCTACACACTAGGTGAAACATGGCCGCCCTTCAGCAAACTTTCAGTGCCTTCAAATGAGCTGAAGGGGTGGCAGCTTCTCTAAAGGCGTAGAGATCTCTGCAAGGACTGAGAAGATATCTAAAAATAGTGGGTGGTAGACCGGCGAGGGTGGTGAAGGCTATGATCTCTGCGACACTGACGGAGCGCGGGTGGACCGTCAAACTCAAAATCTGGTCCTTTGCATTTGATATAATGATAATTCTGCATTAGAAAATGTAAATCAACATTAACATGACTATAAGATGCTCCAATTGCTCAAACATTATTTATATATAAAATATAGTAAGTCTTTGATTTCCATTGTTTATTTCTACCCTTAGCATAATCAGGAGACAGAGGGACCACATTCCAAAGGTGGTGTATTCTTTTCATGCTTGACCACACAGGAAGCCAGACTTGCACTGATTTCCTTTCTCTGTTTATAATTGATAGGAATGGCCAACTAAGTCTGGGCAAGTGCCCAACTGCAGTAACAACTAAATACAGGTGTTTCAAAATGGTTACTACAGAAAAGTAGTTCAAAAGGCCATTTATGAGCACGGATGATGCTCTGATGGCTTCCTATAGGAAGAAGTGTACGTCCCCTCAACTACTTCACTACCTTTTTGTACACAGTGTTGATTAATCTAAGAAAACCCCAAATTGTCCTTTGTACAGTGAGTGAAGATTCATGTATCGGAAGGATCTGTGCTGGAAGTGCAAACTAGACAAATTGTGAAGGACTGTTTAATCATTAGTGATTTATTGCATCATAAGACAGAATAGAGGTAGACATTTTAGATCTTCAATCCAGGGTGCAGAATCTGAAGGAAGAGCAGGAAGGCAGAGGGTTTATTGGTTGATGAGACAAAGATTCAAATCATTGTGATAGTTGTCACAAATGGAGTAAAGAATCCTTGAGACATTATTAGGGGTATGTTTGAGCGCACTTTGTAATTTAGGGCCCGATTACGATGTCGGGCGGAAAGCCAGCCGACAGCTAGTCGGAGGCTTTCCACTCAACATCAATGGTTTCCCTCTGACCACCGTTTTACAATACAAGAGGTTGGAGGGAAAACCAGGGGGGATTCCGCTCCGCATTCGACGGGCTCACAGAGCCCGTCGGGGTGGTGGCTGGAATGATAATCCCATAATGACGACGGAGCAAGCCTCGCCTCCACCGTCGGGATTATGATGCCGCTTTCCACCTGCCCTTTCAATGGCAGTCCGCCTGCCATGACAAGCAGGCAGAAAGTGACTTTGGGGGCCCCTAGTAGGGCGCCCTTCCCCCCTGGCCCTCTGCTATGGGAGCTGGGGGGGCACATATGTTACACACCTAAACATCCCGGCACTGTGTGACAGGCACCGTATGGTGCCTGTCACACGGTGCAGGGATGTGTGCAAACATCCATTTTACAATTGTAGCTTGTGCTGCGGACCTTTTCCGGCCGCCGCACAAGCTGCAATTGTAAAATGGATGTTTCCGACTGCCCATAGGGCAGTTGCATCCAGATACAGTGGGTGGAACCGCCGACCTATGGCCGGGGAGTTCCATTCCGCTATGATGTCGGTTGGACTCTCGTCCGACCGACATCATAATTAGGCCCATAGTATCAATCTCCTATGCAGCGTTGCTGCTACTGCATCTTACGGCTCTGGTTATCATTGACAGGTGTTGGTTCTTAAAGGTTTTCTGAATAGCTCTTGGACTTTGAAGCCCACCAGACTGGGGGGACCAGCCCACATCTGTCAGCCACATTAATTTAAACAGGTGAATTGACAAGCTCTGGCAGGTAGCAGGGAAGCAGGCACAGCTGGTCACTTGTTCCAATATGCCTCCTGCGTCACACAAAGTATTTTTTTGTTTTTTTTTGTTTTGTGTGGCTAGACTGGTCATGTCGCTCATCCCACAGCCTCTGTTGCTGGCACTGCCATCACTCTCTCCAGCCCACCGATGTTGTGTTTTTTTTCAGTTGTAACAGCATTGGCGAAAGGAGAGAAATACAGGAGGGGAAATAGAGACAAAGGCGAGGGAAAGAGAGAAGATTGAAAGATAGAGATGGAGAGATCAAAGTAAGAGAGAGAAGATAGACAAAGGAGGTAAAGAAACAGAGAATGAGTGGATGGATGGAAAGAGAGAAATGGAGAGATCAGAATGAGAAGCAGAAAAGGAAGAAAGTAGATGAGAGGCAGAGAATGGATGGATGGAAAGAGAGAGTTGGTTAAAAGAGACTCGTGCAGGTTTGAACTTTTTTGCATTGATGCTTTTGTTCCCAGTCCGGCCCTGATTTTCCACATAGATCAAATGCAAAGTCTTATGCCTGGTTAAAGTGCCTCATTTCTAGTTTTAGGCTTATTATTGCCAGTTATTTTCCATCTTGCCAACCTTTTCAGAAAATCTTTACCTAAAATATCCTAGCAGCCTAGACATTTGTGTTTCATGACTTACACTCAGTGGTCAGTTTGCAAAAGATGTATTAACTTTTGGTACATGAATACTTTGGAGTTGGTGTTCTTAACTACTACATTTATTTCATGAGGATGCTGAAATCAGAGTCGTAGATCATGCCTACATGCGTGATTTTTGTGTTCTCTCTTTCAAAGAGGATCAATTGGATTCCTTCTCCACTTTCCCACCTGTCCCCATCTCCTCTCGCATCATTTTGTCTCAATTTCTGGAGTCACCTTTCCTCTTCCCCTCGCAAATCCACCTCTTACTCTTATTGATTAACCAGTGTCCAATTTCAAATCCTTACCTCATTTTTTTTAATTTTTTGTTATTGTCTTCATTTATGCGATCTTGTTGTAAAAGCAAAAGGGTCACCTCTCACTAGACGCCCTCGAGGATGAGGTGGAAACCATGCCTTGATACCAACCATTGACATTTTACATGAGTTAATGTGTCACTGTTCCAGCCCCAATAAAACTCATGAGGATCGTGATCGCGTTGGTTTAAATCATTGGACATCCCTTCCTAACCTACCGCCTATATGTGTCCCATAGATCCCAGTGCTTTGTGCGCTTGCATTCCCCTCTGACTCTGTCCAAGTTCCTAAATTTGTCTACAGATCGAACCCAATCCTCAACCTTCGGAGGGGAGGGAAGAATCCAATTTATACAAATCTCACGTCTAGCAATTAGCATAAGTGTAAACAAAAGGTATTTCTGATTCTTTGTTAAAGTAGTGTTGGATTCATCGATATCCAGTATGCCAAAGATAACATTAAAGGTTCTTACCTTAATAGTCGTGTTTAAGCTTTCATCAATAATCTTACCAATTTCACTCCAAAATGTGTCAAGGTGATGACATGAGTGAAACGTGGGTATCCTTTGCTTCCCTCTCGCCACATTTTGGACATTTCTTGGTCACCTGGGTGTTCATTTTTGACAACTTTTCGGGGGTCCAATACGATCTGTGCAAAGTAAACAAATGATTTTTCCTAAGAGGTGTAGAAATGATAATATGCCATAATAAAAGTGCAGGATACTTGCCAAGCTTGCTGCAAGTCTTGAGCCGGAAAGGTCTTCTTCCACTTAAGATCTGGAGTGTCATTGTCGCCTTCCTTCTTCTCCACCAAGTGCCAGTACCACTTCGATACTTCTTTCTTCCCAGGATCTTTATGAAGTTCGCCCTCTAGGTTCCCAACATAGTCTGGCCAGGTCGCTTGATCTTTAGACCAGCTAACCAGCTGGTAAAATTTGAACCTAGATATTTCGTCCTTCGTCCTTTCCACTAACTCGTCCCAAGATTTTAGATTACCATATTCCAGCAGCTCTCCCCACTTGATGATTCCAGCCCTTTTCAGTGGAAGTGCTAATGAGTCTTTCAGACATTCGGGGGTTCCTGGAGAATTCCATATCGGTGCTTGGGGACTATAGTATGGATATTGCCACAATTTCCTTATGTCTGACCATAATTTAAATGCTGATCTTGGCACCTTTAGTCAGATTTTTTTGAAGAACTTTTGATGGCCGAACTTATAGAGGCAGTGGTCATGTTTTGTCACTGCTTTCCAGAAGGGAGGGTATGACTCATAATCTCGAAAGAGATGCCTTATATTCTTAAAGTGGAAAGCTTTATAGTATGACATGAGATCCGGGCTAGCTATCCCGCCTTGGTTCTTCTTCTGGGTCAGTTTCTTCCATGCTATCCTAACACTTTTAGACACCCAAATGAAAGAATTTATTTCGCCCTGTATTTTTTTAAGCTCCGTGAATCAAACTCCAAAGGGATTGTGTTAAAAACAAAAGTAAATTTCGGTAGGATAGCCATTTTTATTACGTTGGCTCTCCCCATGAAGGTAAGAGATAAACAGCTCCAAGACTTCAATCATTTCCTCATCTCTTTAGCTTTTAAATCCAAGTTTACCTGGGCGATGTCATCAGTACTCTTTAGGACTTGGATCCCAAGATATTTGATTTTTCTTTTGGACTCAATTTGTGGAGTAAGTATGTTCCAATGCATTACCTCGGTTTTATGATGATTTATTTGATAACCAGAGATTTCCCCAAAACCTGTTAATATGCTGATTATACTATTAAATGACTCATTTAGATTACTCGAGTAGATCATCAAGTCGTCAGCATATAATGCCACTTTTAACTCCCAGTTATTAAAGCTAAAGGGGTAATTTCTTTAGATATCCTAATCACGTTGGCTAGCGGCTCTATATATAGATTAAAAGGTGGGGGAAGTGGGCACCCCTGTCTAGTGCCTCTTTTGATTTGAAAACTGTTTGAGATACTTCTGTTAATGAGTATTTTCCCCATTGAAGCCGAGTAGATGTTAGCTATTACCCGTGAGAAATTTTGACCTAAGTTATTATGTAGGATAACTTTTTGTAAGTATGACCAGTTAACACGGTCAAATGCCTTGGCCGCGTCAAATGTAAATATTGCTAGGGGTACTTTCTCTTGAGGTGCGATATCAGTGGCTCCGATCAGTTGGTGCGTAAGATCATACAGCTGTCTCCCTTTAATAAATCCCTTCTGATCCTCGTGAATAAGCTTGTCAGATAACAAGCCAAGCCTTTTTGCTAAAACCTGGGTAAAAATTTTATAATCTGCGTTAAGAAGCGAGATTGGCCTGTATGACTCGCAGTAAAAAGGGTCTTTGCCAGGTTTTAGTATCAAGCTAATCGTCGCCTCGTTCCAAGATTTAGGAATTGGAAGGCCCTCCAAAAAGATAGCATTAAAGAGATCAGTTAATCTGGGTGCAAGAGAGTCTTTCAAAGCTACATAAAGCTCATTAGGTATGGCGTCAGGCCCTGCTGCCTTACTTCTTTTGAGGTTATTAATTACATCCAGCACCTCCTTTAAGGTGATATCTGCGTTTAAGGTTTTACAAGAATCTACATCTAACTTCAAGACACGTGATTTATTTAAATATGTATCTACTGCTATGGATGAAGGTGCTAGGTCTTCCTCATATAATGACTGGAAGAAATGCTCAAAGGCCTCTTCAATGCCTGCCTTGTCTTCAATTATTTGTCCTCTGTTTCCCTTATGGATAGCTGTTATCTTGTTTCTATTTGACTCGGTCTTAAGCTTCCAAGCTAACAATTTACCGCTATTCTCCCCAAATTCATAATTTGACAGGGTACTAGCTTGCCATCTCTTCCTTATCTTTTCCTCTAGGTCTAAGGTGAGCTCCTGTTTCAATTTCATTATTTCATTTTTTAAGCTATTTCGGTCTTCTTCAGAGGTCATGATTTCTAAGCTGGCTTGTCTCTCTAGTAGATCAGCCTCTATTCGTGATATTTTAAGCTTCTTCGATTTGTTTTTTCCTATCGCTATGCCAGCTAATGTACCTCTAAGAACAGCTTTATAAGCGTCCCAAACTATCATTTTAGACACCTCCCCTTCACCATTTTCCTTAAAGTAATTTTCCGTTGTAGATCTTAGTTCGTCAATAACTTGTTGGTCTAACAGGAGTGTTCGGTCCAAAGTCCACCTTTTCTCGCCCTGCCCTGGCTCAAACTTAATATTTAATTGGACCAGCGAGTGATCAGACAGATGTGCGGGGAGGTGGTGGACTTTCTTAACTTTATTACTTAGGAGCTTATCAACTAAGAAAAATCTAATCTTGAAGCGTGGCCATATTTATAGTTTCTAAAAGTAAATTTATTTGTTTGGTCCCCTTTGAGATTCCAGATATCAATTAAACCCAGATCTTCTTTAAGCCTATTCAAGCACTCGCGCATCCTAGGTAGGTTTAAAACTCTGCCTGGGGGGTGTCTGTCTCTTTTAGGATCTAATAAGATGTTATAATCACCTCCTAATATGATTGGTGTAGACTGTAATAGCAGCTGCGTGTATAGTGATTGAAGAGGCGCTGGATCGTCTATATTAGGCCCGTAGTATCCCACCACAGAAAAAGCGGTATCTCTGACTTTTATGTTTGCCATGGCCCACCTTCCTCTTGAATCTACTGTTTGTCCTACTAACGTAAAAATCTGTGATTTTCTAATATTAATGGAAACACCCTTAATGTTACATGTTTGGTTTGTACAGACAGTCTCCCCAATCCAATTCTCATATTTTATGGCTTCGAGCCACTCATCTCTAAGGAGATGCATTTCTTGTAATATAATGATATCGCAATTTTGTAGTAAAGTACTCAAAAATTTTTAGACGCCTCCCCCTTGTTCTTAGCCCGTTCACATTCCAAGTCACTATCTTCAAATCGCCCATTGGATTTGAATTCCTTCTTGCTGCTAATGGCTCCCACCCTGTTTGCTATACAATTTACATATCGGACAAATATTTTTTTTTATTTTTTTCCCCAAATGCTCCCCACCCAAAGAAATTACCAACGTGCACAAAGAAAGAAAAAAAGAAGTTGGTTTTACCCCCACCCTGGAGAACCCTCCCCATTGCCATTGAGCAATCCTAGTTGCCCAGTTTGAGGACCGCAATCGAACAGCTAATTTTTTAAAGCAATTTAGGCTCATAATGCTACTTATCCCTGTTTGTCTTCATGAGTTCTAGTAATTGTTCCACTTCTTTTGGGTCTCTGATGTTATAGGTTTTGTTACACCACATTATGCTTAAGAGGGCTGGAAATTTCATCTGAACAGTGGCTCCTTCAGCCCTAAGGTCCTGCATATACTTTCCTAGGGCCCATTGCCTATCGGCTGTTGCCTTGGATATGTCTGAGCGGATTTTATAGTTATATCCGTCTCTTGTCAGGGTGCCAGAATTTAGGGCCTTATTCAATATGTGTTCTTTTATTGAATAGGTTTTAAAGTTGACTAGAACTCTGCGTGGATTTTTCCTATCTCTATTGAGCCTAAATGGGTCTCTGTGGACTCTTTGTATGTCTTCATCCAAATTTTTTTCGTCCATATCAGGTATAAACCCTTTTAGAAGACTTACTACGAAGGACCTTATGTTTTGCCCTTCTTGACCTTCAGGAATATTTAATAAACATAAATTATTCCTCCTAGAGTTATTTTCTAAGGTCTCGATTTTATCCCTGAGTTCTCTCTCTGTTGAAGATATTTTCTCGATGTCGCTCTGGCAGAGCCTCACTTCATCCCTGATTTGTTCCAGGGCCGATTCGACCACCACCACTCTGTCTACCAGTGCATTAACTTTAGTCTCCAAAGCATCGCAAGTGGCCTGAATTTTTTCCTGGTTTTTCTCAGATTTAGCAAACCCATTTTTCATCTCCTTTAACAATGAGGCCGCAAGAACCCCCATATCGCCCCTTAAAGGGGTATCCATAACTTGCTCGCTACCTTGATCCTCAGCAGGCTTGCTTTGTTGTAGGTGGTCCTCTAATTGTGGGGCCCCTTCTAAAGTGCCATCAGTGGTGTGTTCTTCGTCCTCCCCCAGATCTTTTAACATGAGAGCTTGATATTTGTTTTGTGACTCCATTGTCTTCAGCGATGACGCAGACATTGCGTTAGTTGAACCGTCTCTCTGCGCTGGCTTCTCTTGGATTTTAAAGAAGGAGCGCAGTGAGGGAGTAACTTTTAAATTTGAACCCCTCTTTAGCTGTTCTTTTTTTGCTGTTTTTGCGGCTCTGGTGGAAACCACTGCTGCTCTAACTCCTTGGGATTTCTGAGCCCTCTGTTTCCTGCTAGTGAGCCCTCTGTTTCCTTACCTCATGAATAGTCTTATCTTCATACTCACCCTTGTCTTAAATACTCTCTTCCTCTCAGAAATCCGGCTCCTTCTTAACCCTTTTCCCCACATTCACCTGTGAGTGCTCATCCTCTCCTCTCTGCTCTCCTCTAACTTCCTATCCAATCCAGGTCCCCAAAAATTGACTCCTTCCAACTTTTTAATATTTGCCTTTTCTCTTTTTCCTATCTGTAAAAAGTGTCTATCTGTTGATGTAGATCATTGTTTAAGTAAATTTTAAGACAAAGTTTCTTTCTTTTACTGTGTTGATTTAGGTATCTTGCTTGTTTACAGAATTACTCGTAGGTATTTAGCAAAAACTCCATCACCAGGCAGAGTGATGGCAGGATACCTTTCCTCAACATTGAAAGCGAAAACATTTAAAAGGCTCAAACTTTCAGTTAAGCAATTACTTGGTGTTTTGAGGGCATGTTTGAAGTTTAGCAGAGGACAAATAAAAGTTCAGAAAACAAGCGCGTCCCTCATACAAATGGCACCAGGACAGACCAGGACTTGCAAATACTTCCAGCTTCAAAAATCCCACTGCACTACAATACAGCAGGGACAACAAGAAAGAAGTATGTTTCTGAAACTTTTACAAAACACACCTGTGGATATCCCTATCTATGTGTCTTTTCGTAAACTGTTAAAATAAGGGTAATAAGAGACAAAGAACGTGGGAATCCCCCCAACATGGCCCTCTTAGCCTGCCCGCTGATTTTCCACCCACCCACCGCAGCATTACAACCAGTAGTCCCACTTGCCACGCACGATCAGGCTTAGAGATGCCCATTTGTCGTGTGCCAGGTATGCCCAGACGTGGGTCCTGGGCTCACTGTGCCACTGGAATCAAGCTATCCTGGCTGAAGAGGGGTGAAACCCCGAAACCAGTCCTAGGATGCTTGTTTCCAGTCCAGGGAGGACCTGGCTTGGCAGTTCGGGCTGGACTGTTCCCATGAGGCACAGGGTCAAGACTGATTTGCATATGGCCAGGTCTAAACTGGGGTGGCATGTTGAGCAAAAGAAGGATGGATTTAACCCAGATCTCTTGACTGGGGGTGAATGTTTTGATTTGTTCTGCATTCCGTCCATCAATTGTGTGTCTTTTGCTTCATTTGTCGTCAAGGCAAGGTTGGACTTGCCTAAACTTGCTATATCTCAATTCAGGTGCAGATACCCACTTGGCCAGTTTGATGGACAGATGTTTTGGAAAGGTCATCTGGTGGACCCTTTAACTTTTGTAGAACTCACCTCTTATTCTGTCTCTGATTTCTCTCCACAATATAGAAGAGTGCTTTGAGAAAAAGAAGTGACTGGGATTCCACTGGTCTTGTGTTAAACTAATTTTTTTAAATTGCAAGTCTAGGGTTTTAGACATATTGTGGCAAAAATTGACCATGAATACATGAGAGTAACGCAAATGAGCAGAATGCGAGCAGCTGCTGTTCCCACCACTTATGTTTTTTTGTGCTAGGACCCGTTTTGTGCTTAAATATGGAGCCAAATTCCGGTTTTCCTTTATGCATAATTTTGCCTAACTTTTTCAAAATTCTACATAATTAAGCAAATGCAAATTGCAGGATTTTTGTTCACTCCTATTTAGTAGTCCATATGCTTTCAATCTATATTTTCACATGTAACCTACTTGGAGTGGGAAGAAAGCTGAAGGTGGGTCCTGTTGACCCTACCAAAGACTTATGGAATACAAGGAAAATTGGTGAGGCTGCAGTGTGGAAATTAGAAAGACCGGCCAATGCTGATGAGGACAACCGCGCTGGGGTCAGAGGCAGGCCAGCCTTCACTAGATTACTCAAGGCTCAATACCTCAAGGAGAAGCCAACACCAGTCACACTGAGGGCCTTGTGCTTGTGTTACATAAGGAAGGTGGGAGTCCCACAGATCTACTCGCATTACACGCTACTGGTTCCAAGGGCTCTTGTTTCCAACCTCGTAGATGTGCATTGCTTGGAGTGAGCTGACACAATGTGCTTGGACTTAATCTCCATTTTATGGGGCTAATCATTGCAGCATTTGCAAAGGTGTGTTTGCTGGGCAACATCCAATTGGTCTGACAATCTCATTTAGTCCGATCATCGTTCAAAGGTCGTTTCATTCCTTGTGATGTGGCGTAGTCATAGATTTAGGTCTGGTTGTTATGTTACTAGCGTTTGCCTGATGGTGATTTGTGCTTCAAAGGTCATCTGTGCCTGTTTATCACTTTCTCATATGAAGCGATAGCAACCGGTGCGGTATTAAAATCTGGCCAGTGGCACTGGGTACTGGGGATAGCAAACCACACACGGTGCTGAATCATTCTCTTCTCGTCTCTTCTTTTCTCTTCTCTTCTCTTCTCTTCCCTTCCCTTCTATTCTCTTCTCGTCTCTTCTTTTCCCTTCTCTTCCCTTCCCTTCCCTTCCCTTCCCTTCTCTTCTCTTCTCTTCTCTTCCCTTCCCTTCCTTCCCTTCTTCCCTTCCCTTCCCTTCCCTTCCCTTCCCTTCCCTTCCCTTCCCTTCCCTTCTCTTCCCTTCCCTTCCCTTCCCTTCTCTTCTCTTCCCTTCCCTTCCCTTCCCTTCCCTTCTCTTCTCTTCCCTTCCCTTCCCTTCCCTTCCCTTCCCTTCTCTTCTCTTCTCTTCTCTTCCCTTCCCTTCCCTTCCCTTCTCTTCTCTTCTCTTCTCTTCCCTTCCCTTCCCTTCCCTTCTCTTCTCTTCTCTTCTCTTCTCTTCCCTTCCCTTCTATTCTATTCTCTTCTCGTCTCTTCTTTTCCCTTCCCTTCCCTTCCCTTCCCCTTCCCTTCTCTTCTCTTCCCTTCCCTTCCCTTCCCTTCCCTTCCCTTCTCTTCTCTTCCCTTCCCTTCCCTTCCCTTCTCTTCTCTTCTCTTCCCTTCCCTTCCCTTCCCTTCTCTTCTCTTCTCTTCTCTTCTCTTCCCTTCCCTTCCCGTCCCTTCCCTTCCCTTCTCTTCCCTTCCCTTCCCTTCCCTTCTCTTCTCTTCTCTTCTCTTCCCTTCCCTTCCCTTCCCTTCTCTTCTCTTCTCTTCTCTTCTCTTCCCTTCCCTTCTATTCTATTCTCTTTGTCTTATATAGTGCACAGCTGCCCCAAAAGGCCTCCCGTCGCTGAATAGCAATACTACCACATCAGACTGCTTCTTAGTGACTGCAAACCCCGGCGAGGTTATCATATAGACACCACACCGCATTATAAGTACATTAGCTCACTCCACGGCAATGGGACCCGACGGATACTAACTGATCACACTGCACTACATCCTAGGGCCACTAGTTTGCTTGGGTGCAGCTTATCCTCTCTTCTCACACTGCCTTTCAGCAGCACTCCACAATCACACATCTCTGCATGACAGGCACTTAACAACCACATTGCTCTGTAACCCAAGCATATCAACCCCACACACAGCACTGACTCCTAGGGATACTGACACACTGGAGCGCACCTTTGTACACAACCCATCATACTACATACTAGGGATACTTTCAAACCGCAAACCCCTGCACACTAAGGGGCATATTTACAAGGGGATACCGCCATCAGAACGTCAATAAAAGTGGTGGCGATATCCCCTTCTTCTTATTTACAAAGCGGCATTAAGCCACTTAACGTGGCTTAATGCCGCTTTGGAAATAAGGCCCCTTTTCACGCTTCACTTAGCGTGAAAGGGGCGTGCAATGGGTGTTGCAGTGGGAGTAGCGCCGAAACACCCATTGCTTTTTGACACTGCCCCATATTTACAAGGATGGGGCAGCGCCAAAAACTAAGGCGAGATAAAACCTGGCCTTAGGATGACGATACGAGGAACAATTATCAATTTCTCCTCGTATTTTGCATTCTGCAGCACACATAGAAACCGCAATTCGCCTTTAAAGATTGTTTATGTGCAGGAAGGTGTCCCTTTCCGCACATAAACAATCGCCCCTGCAGCGCAGGCAACCTTACAACATGGTGCAAGGGTGCCTGCACTGGCACTAGGCAGCTTTTTTAGCGTCAGTACAAGGGAAAACGCAGGGGTTCGCGTATTTTTATAAATAAGGCACATCCCTGCATTTAAAAAATGTCGGCGCACGGTGTTACCAATTTTGGAGTAACACCACGCTCCGACATTTCATTGTAAATATCCTCCCTAGGAGTCCTAACCCACCTCTCTAAATTCTATCTTAGTGATATCTCATCACAATTCACTGAAGGAATGCACACTACACCACCACACTGCCTCTTTGTGACAAGTACGCACTGCTCTTGTGGACACCAACCTACCACACTGCAATGCATTTCAAGGACAATATGCCTTACACATCCCTACACACTGCACTTCATATAATGGAATCTCACTACAGTGCAGCAGCAGCTCAGGTCACCAACCCACCATACTGTACTACAGCCCATTAACACTACTCCACTGCATGGACATTAACCCGCCACGTGGCGCTGCATACTTTAAACACAACCACACTGCATTCTATGAACACTACCATGCCAAAGTGCATTGTAATAAGAGATAGGAGCACTGTTAATCCAATATCCCACCACACAGCACTGTCTTAGGGACACCCTCTGACCTCACAGCATCATCAAGACACAACAGCGCTATACTACACTACATCCATAGGTCAATGAAACAACACAATGCACCATAAAGCGCGCAATCTCACCACACAGCAATTCATTACACTGCAAGGCATGCTCGAGGTATCATCTCATCCCACAAAACTGCATCTAAGCAACAGTTACTAAGCAACCTGAATAACACCATAATAAAACCAATCAAATGCAATGGATGCTGGAGACACTCATCTGCACTGTGTTCTTAGGACACCAGCCCATCATTCTGCACCTCATCATAGGGACTTCCTGGGACCTTGTCCAATCCCAACTAAGAAGGGGAGAGGATGTGGCCTAACAGCCAGAGCGGCCGACTTTGAAGCTAGAGAATCAAGTTCGAGTCTGGCATCTGCTCAACATCCTGTGATTCTGGGCAAATCACTTAATCTCTCCATGCCTCACAAAATGAATGTGTCCTTGTGTAACCTGACAGGTGTTCATGTAAAGCGCTCCGATACCTTCGGGTCGAGTTCCCGCTATATAAAACTGCAAAAAAAAAAAAGAAGGTGGTGCGAGGGTTGAGCCTTTACAACGGGATGATACAGGTAGAGTCAAACAGCAAGAGGAGCTCCAAAGAATGACAACAGCAGCAATAACACATTATGGCAGATTACAAGACCTCAGGCACACACCGCTCACCGGTAGCAAGAACAGATACACATTAGAAATGTGCACACCAGTTTAGCATACATACTTTTGGATTCCCTAGGTCAAATACAAACATATATTAATAATTATATGTCAATATGAATAATGGAAACATACAAGGACAGCCTCATTGAGTGAGCCAACATGCATTTTATTGTTTGTCTTATGCGCGCGAGAAAGGCCTGGGATCGTTTGCTACTTCTTATTCTTTCTCTCACTTTCTTTTTTTTTTCTCTCTCTCTCTCTCTCTTTTTATAACTTGATTTTCTTCTCTCTCTCTGTGATGTGCCACCCGAAGGCTCTAGGCCGTAGCGGGGACACACAGTAATAGGACACAGACACCAGGTTGTACTCTCTGTTGGCGCGAAGACCCCGAGCGGTCTTCCGCCGTTTATTTATACTCTCGGGACGAGCCCGCCCCGAGAGGTGCGTGCGTGTATGCGGATCGATACATTGTAGGAGAGAGCCCGGATGGCTCTCTACATCCCTTCCTTCTTTTGGTTGACGTCACCAAAGTCATTAACGGTCATGGGGACAGACACAGAAAGTCCTTAAACTTTTGGCTCGGCACCGGGTTAGCCCTGAGGTGGTATCGCTGACTCCTGGCCACAGCCGGGCTTCCGGCAGTCTCCACGGCACCCCCTGGTGAGCCACCATCGTGTTCCGACATGGCCAACCCTGGTCGGGTGACAGCTCCTCGGGTCCCCGAGAGCTCTCTTTCTGGGATGTGGTCACTGACTTCAGAAGATGCCGGGGAAAGCCCGCAGGGATTCTCAGCCTCATCATCACCATTTCCACCACATTGGCCGCCCCTGACCACTCGTTTGAAGCACGACACATTTCGGGTGACTTGGCTGTGTCCTTTGCGGGCTGTCACCATCGTTCCTTGCCTTCCTGTTACGGTCCATGTTTCGGGCTCAAACGGAGTTCGAAACTTCCACCCAGGGTGTCGATCTTTGACTACCACCTTGTCTCCGACTTGGATGCTGGAATCATGAGCCCCCGGACTTCGCTGGCTTTTCGGTTTGTAGTTTCTCGGCGGGCTTGGACGGCCTCGTCGTCTCGCCTCGGTGGAGTCCATGTCGGGTCAGCGGGTATGCTGTCCCTCGGTGGTCTCTGAAACATCAGGTGGGAGGGCGCACACCGGGTGGTACTGTGTGGCGTTGATCGATACACTCCGAGGAATTGGTCCAACGCTGATTCTGCATCTCTCTCTTGTTCCACAGATATTCGCAGTGCCCTGTTGAGTGTCCTCATCAGCCGCTCCACCTCCCCATTGGCTTGGGGCCAGAGCGGAGTGATCTTCCGGTGACGGATTTCCTTGTTCTTCAGATATTCCTGAAACTCCCTGCCCTGAAATGGGGGCCCGTTATCCGACCTCAGTTCCTCCGGCAGCCCGAACATGGCAAAGGTCCGGTCCAACGCTCTTCTCACGTGGGAAAACGCAGTTGACTCCACAATTTCTACCACTGGGAATTTCGAGAACGTGTCTACTAGAACCAGCATCTGGCGGCCATCTGGGAAACTTCCAAAGTCGAGACTGACATGGGTCCATGGAACAGTGACCGGGTCCTCGGTGATCACCGGCGCCGGCGGGGGTCTCTCCCTGTGATCGTGCATTCATGGCAGCTTCGGACCATTTCATCCACCTTCGCATCCATGGCCGCGAACCACACCTTTTGGCGCAAACGAAGCTTTCGTCTTGGCCATGCCCTGATGTCCAACGTGGGCGAGCTCGAGAACGTGTTGTTGCAGGTCCTCCGGTATCACGACCAAATGTCCCCTTAGGATAACACCATGTTCCCCCACGCTTAATTCGTGCCGCACTCTCCAGAGCTGCTGTCGGTCATGTCTTACCTCCGGGCGTAGCAGGCGACTCCCATCCATGAAGCGAACCCACATGTTCTTTGCGAGCGCTTCCTTCACCCTCGATAGTGTTCCGTCCCCCACCGTGGCTCGCCCGACCTCTTCCAGTGTCATGGCCTTCGGGCATGCCTGCTGAGAAACCATCCTCACGAATTCTTCAGTGCTCATCTCTTCACTGGCCTGCGTCCTGGGCGATGCAGGGTCCGGGTGACGGGACAGGTAGTCAGCGGGGTTGTGGGCTCCGGGTCGGTACACGACCTTGAACTGATATGCCTGCAACTGCACAGCCCATCGCTCAATCCTCGGGGTGCCAGCCGTGATGAGCCAGCGAACAGCGGAATCAGGGGCTTGTGATCCGTCACTACTTGAAAATCCTGTCCACACAGGTACAAATGAAAATGTTTGCACGCCCACTTGATGGCGAGAGCCTCCCTCTCGATCTGGGCATACCGGGTCTCAGTCTCCGTGAGGGCCTTGCTGGCATAGGCCACCGGTTTCCACACTTCCGGATCTTGTTCCTGTAGGAGCACCGCTCCTAAACCTGTGGGGCTCGCGTCCACAACTAGTTCTGTGCGGTTCCTTGGATGGAAATACGCCATGATTGTTTTATCTTGCAGCCTTTCCTTGATGTCATTGAAGGCCTTGTTCGCCACACTCGACCATTCCCACGGTTGCCCTTGTTTCGTCAAAACCCGAAGCGGCTCTGACAACGTTGCGAGGTTCGGGATGAAACGCCCACAATACGTTGCCATGCCCAGGAAACTTCTCACTTCCGTTGGGTTTTTCGGCGTGCTGGCAACCCTGATTGCCGTCGCCTTCTTCGGATCCACCCGGAGCCCTCTCTCGTGAATATGTAGCCAAAGAACTCCACGGTGTCCTGATAGAAGGAACACTTCGCCTTGTGTAGCGTCAGGCCTGGAGTCTTCCAACCTTTTCAACGTGGCTCGGAGATGCTTGTGGTGGTCTTCCAGCGTGCTCGAGAAGACAAGGATATCGTCACTCAGGTTGATTATCCCTGACAGTCCTGACAACACCTCTCTCACCGCGTTCTGAAAAACCTCAGCTGCTGAGGATATCCCGAAGCTTAGCCTCTTGTAACGTCGCAGACCAACGTGGGTGGAAAACGTGGTAATGTACCGACTCTCCGGTTCCAACTCCAGCTGATGATACCCAGCGTTGAGGTCCAATTTGGAGAACCATTTGGCCCCATTGAGGTCGGCCACAATGTCGTCCATCGTTGGGGTTATGTGCCTTTCCCTCTTCACTGCCACGTTCGGTAAGCGCATGTCCACGCATAGACGTATGGCTCCCGGTTGTTTGGGCTTTGGGGCCACCACCAGCGGCGACACCCACGGGGTGGGACCCGAGACTTTTCGATCACGTCCAGTTCTTCCAGTTTTTCAGTTCCTCTTCGACTTGCGGCCTCAGATTAAACGGCACTCTCCGATGTCGGAGGGCCACCGGCCTTATTGTCTGGTCGATATGTAGCCGGAACTTCTTCCCTTTCAGTTTCCCCAGGCCTGTGAAAAGGGCGGGGAAGTCTTTCAGGATGGTCTCCGCATGCGACTCATGTATTTGGTGCGCGAAGAATACCAGTCCTAGATCCTCTGCCGTGTGGCAGCTGAGCAGGGTCCCCTTTCTTCCCTCCGTTATGTGGAACCTGGTGTTCGTGGTGTACGTGCCACTACTGACACTGGCCTGGATGACCCCCTTCAGCGGGAGCGGATCGGTTCCCCCATATACGTAGATTCTCGCTGTTGTCGGCTCCAGTGCGGGCCTTGGTGACAGGCAGTCGTATTGTTCCGCGTCCATGACGTTAACCGAGGCACCCGTGTCAATCAGGGCCTGCACGTCCGTGCCCTCCACCGTCACCGAGCACATCGGGGGAGGTCTCCGTCGCCTGTCTGTTCTACTGACATAGGACACCACAAATACGTCATCATCTTCTTCGTCCCACACCTGCCTGGCGTCGACACGCTGGGGCGAGTCCTCTAGGGACACCTGTTGTATTCGCTGTGACATGTTCCTTGACCTTGCCGGGCCCTGTCTGAACCGTCCACCCCTGCAAGCCCTCGCGTAGTGGTTCAGCCTCCCACATCGGGAGCATGTTTTTCCTTTCGCCCCACAGACCGCTGTAGGGGCATGTTCGTCTCCACAGTATCCACATTTGCCTCCTCGTGGCATCGGTTGCGCTTGCCGGGCCTGGGCTGGTCTTCTCTGTATCGCGTCCACTCTTTCCTCCTTGATAACCGGGTATCTTGGGGCACTTGGAGCCGACACGGGCGTATGGAGGGCCGCCTCCATTGCTTCTGCCCGGACATCTGACAATTCGTGCGAGCGGGCTAACACCAGGATCTCATCCAGTGAGATTCCTGGTTGTCGCAGGATGAGTTTTCGCAGGAGCTTCGAGCGACAGCCCAGGATGATCTGGTCTCTGATCTCCCCTTGCGGAGCTGTGAATGCACACGTGCTGGCCAGCTTGCGCAGCCTGGAATAGAACATGTCCACAGATTCTGAATCTGTCTGTGAGGCTCTCCTGAATTTGAATTTTTCAAAGTCAGGATTCAGCTGCGGATCGAAGTGCCTATCTAGCGCCCTCACCGCCGCTTCGTAGTCATCGTCTTCCCCTTTGTTCGGGAGCGTTTCGAAAAGGTCGTAAATTTCTGGCCCGCCGTAGTAAATGAGGAGCCGACCTCTTGACTGTTCCATCTGTCTCCCTGGTCCCTTTAAAGTATAGGTTCAACCTTCCTACCCACGCCTTCCATCGTGGTGCGGCCGTCGCTGGGTCCGACGCCTCGCTGAACGGCGGCAAGGGGGCGATGGCGGTGTGGTGGCTCCTGGGGTGCAGCGCGGCCTGGTCTGTGCCCTGCGCTTGGGGGCCAGCCGTCGCACCAGCCGACTGGGTATTGCTCATCCTCCCCCTCTCTTGGTGCTGGGCCACGTGCTAGGGGCCGGGTATTCGTTGTGGCCCGGTGACGTAGCAGGCTGGGGCCCCTTGCGCCTTAGTTTGGACTCTTCACCTGTCCTGGGCCACCTGGTTATGTGTCCTTAATCATTCGGGAATGTCTCTTCCCCCTCTCCTTTTTTTTTTCTTTACTATTGTCTTTTTTTGTTTTGTTTTTTTTTTTGTTTTTTTGTTTTTTTTGTTATTTATTGTCCCTCGACGCGCTGGGCCGTCTAACGCCACTCCAGGCAGTGGCGCACGTGTCTTGGGCCGGAGAACACTGCCGGGGAGTGTCGAGGGGCGTGGCCAGCCCTACAGCAGCGCGGAGGGCCGCACTCCACCGTCCCTCACACTGCCTCTGCGCCGCCGGCTGAACGCGCTCCCTCTGACTGGGGAGACGCGCGGGCGGGCGCATGCAGGAACTGTCGACACTGACGCCTTGCCTCCGCACGGGCGCCGCCAGCTGAACGCGCTCCCTTTGGGCCAGGAGACGCGTGGGCGGGCGCCGCGCTGACTCAGGCGGAGACGCCACCGCAGGTAGGGCGAGTGCAGCGGCCTCTGCGACAGGAGGCGTGCACGCGTGCCGGTCCAACCGGCCTCGTCGCCAGTGTGATGTGCCACCCGAAGGCTCTAGGCCGTAGCGGGGACACACAGTAATAGGACACAGACACCAGGTTGTACTCTCTGTTGGCGCGAAGACCCCGAGCGGTCTTCCGCCGTTTATTTATACTCTCGGGACGAGCCCGCCCCGAGAGGTGCGTGCGTGTATGCGGATCGATACATTGTAGGAGAGAGCCCGGATGGCTCTCTACATCCTCTTTGTCTCTCTTTCTCTCTAGCTCTCTCTATTCTTCATCAATTGCTTTTCTTCTCTCTTTCTCTCTCTTTTTCTACATCAGTTGCTTTTCTTCTCTCTCTTTTTCTTCATCAGTTGCTTTTCTGTGCTTTTTCTTTCTCTGTCTGTCTGTCTCTTTCTATCTAGCTCTCTCTTTTCTTAATCACTTGCTTTTCTGTGCTCTATTTCTTTGTCTCTTTCTCTCTAGATCTCTCTCTTCTTCAATTGCTTTGCTTCTCTCTTTCACTCTCTCTTTTTCTTCATCACTTGCTTTTCTTTGCTCTCTGTCTTTTTCTGTCTGTCTGTCTCTTTCTCTCAAGCTCTCTCTTTTTCTTAATCACTTGCTTTTCTTTTCTCTCTCTCTCTCTCTCTCTTTTTCTTCAACACTTGCTTTTCTTCTCTCTTTCTTTCTCTCTCTCTCTAGCTCCCTCTCTTTTTCTTCAACACGTGTTTTTCTTTTCTCTCTGCCTTTCTCTGTCTCTCTCTTTCTCTGGGTATCCAGCGTTCTCTTGCTAGGTATCTCACTAAGGAGCACTGTGTTTTATTCGCTGTGTTTTTTCTCATTTTCTGTGTTTAGTTTCTCCACTCTCTTTTTTCCACTCATTACCTCTGACTGTTTAGGCCATGCTGTCTCGCTTACATGTTCTGCATCTCATAGTGTCTCTTTCTCGGAATCTGTAGTTATCTCTTTCGCACTGTGTCTCTTTTCTCTATTAATATCTAAGTTCTCTTTTTAACATCATGAGTCCTACTGAGAACTAATAGTTCCACTTCATTTAAAGTGACTCTGCTGAGAGATTCTTGGAAGTGAAGACACTCTTTGTGTGAAAATCCCTGCTTCCTTGTAAGAAACGCTGACACTGTTCCACCATCTCTTTGAGAAGGGCTAAAAACGGCCCCTGAAACAGGAAGATTAGAAGATGCTCGGGACATTTTGGTACCCGCGTCTTGCACTGATCAGGCGGTGGATGCGTGGCACGGCTGGACAAGATAAAAGGAGTTGGTGGCTCATTTAGACGAGTGAAGTATCATGACATCTGCCAAATTTCGGTGGACGTACCGACACTCTCCTCATAGTTCCACTGCCGCAGATAAATGTTATGTTATGTTATGTTATGTTATGTTATGTTATGTTATGTTAGGTTATGTTATGTTATGTTAGGTTATGTTATGTTAGGTTAGGTTAAGATATGTTAGGCTATGTTAGCTTATGTTAGGTTAGGTTGGGTTAGGGTATGTTAGCTTATGTTAGGTTAGGTTAAGATATGTTAGGCTATGTTAGCTTATGCTAGGTTAGGTTGGGTTAGGGTATGTTAGCTTATGTTAGGTTAGGTTAAGATATGTTAGGCTATGTTAGCTTATGTTAGGTTATGTAAGGTTAGGTTGGGTTAGGGTATGTTAGCTTATGTTAAGCTAGATTACATTAGGTTATGTTATGTTATGTTAGGTTATGTTATGTTAGGTTATGTTAGGTTAGGTTAGGATATGTTAGGCTATGTTAGCCTATGTTAGGTTCTGTTAGGTTAGGTTATGTTATATTAGGTTATGTTATGTTAGGTTAGGTTATGTTAGGTTATGTTAGGTTAGGTTATGTTATGTTAGGTTAGGTTAAGATATGTTAGGCTATGTTAGCTTATGTTAGGTTATGTAAGGTTAGGTTGGGTTAGGGTATGTTAGCTTATGTTAAGCTAGATTACATTAGGTTATGTTATGTTATGTTAGGTTATGTTATGTTAGGTTATGTTAGGTTAGGTTAGGATATGTTAGGCTATGTTAGCCTAAGTTAGGTTCTGTTAGGTTAGGTTATGTTATATTAGGTTATGTTATGTTAGGTTAGGTTATGTTAGGTTATGTTAGGTTAGGTTATGTTATGTTAGGTTAGGTTAAGATATGTTAGGCTATGTTAGCTTATGTTAGGTTATGTAAGGTTAGGTTGGGTTAGGGTATGTTAGCTTATGTTAAGCTAGATTACATTAGGTTATGTTATGTTAGGTTATGTTATGTTAGGTTATGTTAGGTTAGGTTAGGATATGTTAGGCTATGTTAGCCTATGTTAGGTTCTGTTAGGTTAGGTTATGTTATATTAGGTTATGTTATGTTAGGTTAGGTTATGTTAGGTTATGTTAGGTTAGGTTATGTTATGTTAGGTTAGGTTAAGATATGTTAGGCTATGTTAGCTTATGTTAGGTTATGTAAGGTTAGGTTGGGTTAGGGTATGTTAGCTTATGTTAAGCTAGATTACATTAGGTTATGTTATGTTATGTTAGGTTATGTTATGTTAGGTTATGTTAGGTTAGGTTAGGATATGTTAGGCTATGTTAGCCTATGTTAGGTTCTGTTAGGTTAGGTTATGTTATATTAGGTTATGTTATGTTAGGTTAGGTTATGTTAGGTTATGTTAGGTTAGGTTATGTTATGTTAGGTTAGGTTAAGATATGTTAGGCTATGTTAGCTTATGTTAGGTTATGTAAGGTTAGGTTGGGTTAGGGTATGTTAGCTTATGTTAAGCTAGATTACATTAGGTTATGTTATGTTATGTTAGGTTATGTTATGTTAGGTTATGTTAGGTTAGGTTAGGATATGTTAGGCTATGTTAGCCTATGTTAGGTTCTGTTAGGTTAGGTTATGGTATATTAGGTTATGTTATGTTAGGTTAGGTTATGTTAGGTTATGTTAGGTTAGGTTAGGTTATGTTATGTTATGTTAGGTTAGGTCAGGTCATGTTATGTTAGGTTATGTTATGTTATGTTGGGTTCGGTTATGTTAGCTTATGTTAGGTTACGTTACATTAGGTTATTTTAGGTTAGGTTAGGTTACATTAGGTTATGTTAGGTTAGGTTAGGTTATGTTTGTTATGTTATGTTATATTAAGCTATGTTATGTTAGGTTATGTTATGTTATATTAGTCAGTATTTATAGAGCGCACGTTCACTCAAGAGTATGTGAATTCTATGTGAATAGAACAGTTAAGATTCTGATGTCAGAGCCAGGGGTAGCTTTGTCCACAATGTTAGTGGTGTCCGAGTGTGAGATTTTCCAACAAACAAGGAGATGTACCAACTAAAAAGGACACAGTTGATTGGGCCACTGGACAGTGGTAATGCATATGGTTGGTGGGAATTAGTTTCCATTATTTGGAAAAGTATGGCCAGCCTGCGCAGGGCCTCAGAGAGGTAATTGGATGTGCATGTAGTGTGGACACCTTTATGACACACTTACAGGTACTGTGAGAAAGTCACACCACTGTCAGACTCATCCTCAGAGCTCTCACTTGTGCCTCGTCATGAACGCTCGCCAATAACCAGAACCTAGAGGCAAATCGGTTTAATAGAGAAAAGTCATATGTTGCATAAAAAAATACAGAAACACAACATATGGGAAAAAACAGATGCTTTTAGGAAATGCAAGGTGGTGGTAAAATGAAATGCAAAAGGGGAGTCCATCAAATTTGTGGATACTGCAAGGCTTTCTACGGTCGTTTTTGGGAATTCGAGCATTGTCCCTTTCCCTCTGCCTTTATGCTGCGGTCCCACCGCCATGCAAAGGCAGAAGGAAAGGGACTTCCGGGGGCCCCTGGCAGGGCCCAAGACCCCTGTGGGCCTCCGCTATGGGACCAGGGGGCACATGTGGTGCCCCCCAAACATCCATGCACCGTGTGCCAGGCACCACATGGTGCCTGGCACACGGTGCATGGATGTTTGAAAACATCTTTTCTATTGCGGCTTGTGTTGTGGCGCTTTTCGGGCTGCAGCACAAGCCGCAATAGAACAAGCATTTGCAATGCAATAGGTCTCGCATTGTAAATGACAATGAGTTTTATTTATGTTTCAAAAACCAAAACATAAATAAAAGGCACTGTCATTCACAATGTCAATAGCTCAAACTCGTGTAAATGCGAGACCTGTTGCATTGCAAATGCTTGTTAATTTAAGCTGTGTGTTATTCCATATGTAGCTTTCTTGTTCCTGGGACCGCAGAGACCAACATTTTTGATTCACAGGATTACGAACATTGCAAACGAATCCCCTGCCTTGAAAAAGCCCTCGGCCGATGGGCCACTAGGGCGAAACACGTGTCGGCTGTTTTCTTCACTGTTTTTTGTTCTTGTTCCATGTATGGAAATACCACTCAAGAAAATTTGGAAATTATTCCGCACTAACGCATACAAATCGAGAGGGCACAATCCTCCATCTCTCTCTCGCGTAAATGCGAGACCTGTTGCATTGCAAATGCTTGTTAATTTAAGCTGTGTGTTATTCCATATGTAGCTATCTGAAGGTGAAAGACCGAAAAAAAATTACTGAATATTCTGTTTTTTTTTTAGCCATGCCTTTGATTCAGCCTCTATCCTCACCCACCCCGCCCACATTGTGCGCAGCATCACAGTTCCCATACTTTTTTTAAATTTATTTTTTTATACATTTTGACCACTGAGTGTGCATACCCGCACTGTCACAACACTGTCACGCAATTCTGACAGCTATTTTGAGCTCTGTACCAACTCCCAAAATTATTTTTACACGAAGATCCTGATAGCATTTACCTGATGCCTTTGCCTGCCGCTCGACTGGGTCATCAGGGGTAAAGGAGAGTTCAGTGTTGTTATGATTAGTTGTGGAGCTCGTGCAGGGCATCTGTAACTTTAAATTCAATAACTCCACTAGCCAGCAGCACTGTCTCAGAGGTAGGGCACGAGGTCAGCTGCTGGGACCCAGTTAACAGCGAATGATGCGACAGGCCCATGCCGAGCGACGCCTGCAGTGACTTACCCCAGCACCACAGGCTTCATGCAGCAGGGAGGCAGAGGTGGGTGAGAAACACATTAACGGGGAGGAATGAGCCATGGGTCAGCTCTGGCTGTAAAAGCCTGTGGAGGAGCCGAGGCAAGAATGGATCCGGCATGCAAATCATGCAACAACTGATCTTAAAGTATGAAAACGTCTATTCAAAATAGCGTTTCACCTTAGTACATCAGATGTCGTCACTCATTGAGAGGCATTTATTAAAAGTGTCTTTTTTTTTAAACATTAATTTATAAACATTCCTGCCCCCCTCCTCTCAGCAAAGCCATTAGTGAACTAAGAGGCAAGTCTGCAGTCGTAAGTGCTATTTGAAGCTTAACTTATAATTATTATAATAAATGGAACAATATTAAAGTCTATTAAATCAAATACAACAGGTTTTTGTACAGTGCAATCCCTGAACTCACATATTTGAAGGTGCTTTCATATATCATAGTGAAAAAAAGGAGGCTAAGTGAAATTAAATATTTGTCGAGGATCACACAGTCTGGTCAAGTGGAAAAGTTGGTATCGATCTCAGGTTTTCGTTTTTCAAATTCTGCAATTCAGCTACTAAATGCGTATTTCTTTTTCTCTCCTGTTTTACTTCAAAGCTTAGTGCTTCGTCTTTCATTCTTGGCGCATGAGGTCAATGCGTGGGGGCTGGCAGAAGGCTCATGAAAGCTCATTTTGGCTCGAAGGTCCTTGAGGACCACGTGCGGGCCAGAGCTGGGCCTCTGGCTCGAGCCTGGCTCCAGCTTTCAGTGGTTCACCCACAACAACGGAAAACCGCAGGAGGCCCCGGGACTGCTCACTCCATGTCTAGGCGGCCACCACCCCTGGGCGTATGCAGTTTTATTTCTCTGCGAACGCTAATAGCATATAGGCTTCCTCTGGTGTGTGTCTTTCAGGCGTTCACCTATGTCTGCCGCACCGATCATCAGTAGTACCTATTGCAGGTCCTTCTATAAGTGAATATGACTCAGGATCCCATAGGAGCACGCCACAAAGGTCCCTATAAGCACAGGCCATAAAGGGTCCTGTAAGCGTTTTTCCACAGTTTATTATTAACTGGTAGCAGAAAGATTCCCATGAGTGCACGGATCTCCGGCTCTGACAGCCCAATGCACAGGCTTCTGTACACAACTATTGTCCAATATACCATAAGTGAGCATTTCAAAGCTTCCAAGTACAGGGTCTAGGGTAGGCACCCCCTTCACCAGGCGCACTCACACCCACCTGCAAGGCATCACCTGGCTGATTCATTTATGGCTGTCATTGGCTGTCCCCCACCTCTCCTTCTATATTGTCCTCAGTGGATAGCTCCTGGTGCCTGGAGCGCACTCTCGCAGCACTGGACCTGTGGCGGTCACGCAGGCAGCCTGCAGTGCATAGCAGCCTGCAGCGACCCGGAGTGAGGCAGACCTCACACCTCTGGGCCAGCGCCGCACACCCGAGCGTGCATCTTACCCACCTTGTGTCTCCTTCCCGCAGCTTTTTAAAATGCCGGCGGTAACGTTGTAATAGACTGGGACTTCACACATTCGTTCCTTTCTGCCCCCTGCCCCGAAAGTCCTGGAACCGGAACGGAGTAAAGTTTCAGACGGCTTTCCGAAAACGGACGACCGTGAGTGGGCGTCGGATTTCGTACTTTTTTAAGAAAGGCGTTTGTCGCAACTTTTGGGCTTTTATAGAAAACAATCGGCCTTACCTTTAGGTATGTTCAGGAATCGGAGAAGCAAGTGCCGGGCGGCAGGCAGGCCACTCCTCTACTCTAACGCCGAGGCTCTCGGTCATGCTGCCGGCTCCGGAGCCCTCTCAAGGTTATTATCCTACGGCATCCGCCATAATATGTCCTGTTATTAGTGCACGCAGTGAAGCGTGCGCAGAGACAGGAAGGGAGCCCAGCCATACACGTGCACAGCTCCTGTCCTCCGGACGCCAAAATGTGCTGTCTCTTCTAACGCGTAATATGTCTAGCAGCCTTTTGTTTCTTGGTTGGTAACGCGTAATATCTCTAGCAGCCTTTTGATTCTTGTTTGGTAGCGGTGTGTAAGATACAGCATCCGCAGGAGCGGAATTATGTTAAAGCGAAAGCACATATGCCCTGTTATTACTGCACGCAGTGAAGCGTGCGCAGAGACAGGAAGGGAGCCCAGCCGTACACGTGCACAGCTCCTGTCCTCCGGACGCGCACATCTGCTGTCTCTTCAGCCGTACGCGTGCACATGTTTTGTCTTAGAATCGCGTGCACATAGCCTGTCTCTTCAGCCGTACGCGTGCACATGTCTTGTCTTAGAATCGCGTGCCCATAGCCTGTCCCCCTTCGCAAAAGAAACCGACAACAATACTCTCGCGAAGCGAGCAGCTGCGCTGCATCACTAGGCGAGACCTAAAAAGGGATGTTTAAGACTGCCTGCACGGCGGTCCTTTTGTAATTGGACTGTAGGGACCACCGATTCCTTGTCGGACGGTCCTGTGCCTGAAACGATGGGAGTCGTACGCTCGTCCGACTGCCATCGTTATGAGGCCCTTAAAGATGAGTGAGCCATTGGGCGAGTGCTTACTCGACCAAAGTCTGTATGTCTGAATATTTTCTGTGCATATTTCCATCAGCGAATTTCAGAAGGTTTGACCAGCTGAAATTTATTCCGGGGATGCGGATTTTGTCGCACCTGATATTTACAAAGTGGGATAAAAACCCACCACTCACAATTCCGATATATGCAGATATACCCGAAGTTACCAGACATATCGGAATTATACAGGGAACTCGAGTCGCAATGGGGCCCATAGATCTGCAGGATTGGCTCCTTTCACAGGTATATACTGCATGACTAGTTTAGCATATCCAGGGCAAATGGAATTATGTGATTGTGCGGCCGCTGCGATTTTTGCATAATTATAGATTTGTTGCATTTGCCACATAATCTATCATCATCTGCTTAATCTGCAGATTTTAACAAAAAAAATAGTTTCTAGCGCAAACAGTTCAAAAGTTACTAAAAACGCAGTGACAGATGATGCCGCACAGTGGAAGCAAATCTGCAAACTTTGACTGGTCAGCTATCTGTGGCTTATTGCTATATTTGGGTGTTAAACTGGTATAAAAGAGGTGCAACTAATGCCCAGACAGTGTTAATAAGTTTAAAAATTACAAAATAATGAAGTAATACGGGAAACATCGTTTACATCGCATGCCATTACAACGCGGTTGTTACAACGACCGCGTTGTTACATCGCAAACCATTACATCGCAAGTCGTTCCAACGACTTGCTGTGGGGGGTAGAAGGTGTTGGATTTAAAACCCAACACCTTTTCTACTGTTGCACAGACTGGAGTTGAAATAGTAAATTATACTATTCTGAAATCCAGCGCGCCACCTACAGCAAGTCGTTGTAACGACTTGCGTTGTAATGATCCGATGTAACAACGCAGTCGTTGTAATGCCCATGTTGTAATGGCATGCGATGTATCGCATGCGTTGTAACGTGGCCTATTCAAGTAATACTATCACAAAATGTGCTGCATAATGCAACATAATTTGACTTTCCTTGCCGCATAATTTGCTCGACTCTGCCGCATAATTTGGCCATCTCCTGCAGCATAATTCCAATGGCCCTGATCATATCTGAGGCTCACACTGCTATGACCAACTTTAATACAATCAATATTTTAAATATGGGGTAACCCAGTACTGAGCACTCCTAATGTACTGTTGAGTTACCAGTCCTTTTAATACAAGGTCCTACAATCTGACCATAAGTGGGCCGCCATTGCTTGAATTTACTTTTGCTAGTATACACTACAAGCCTGAGATCTTTTTCCTGGGGCATTTCATAAGCTGCTTACATCCTTCACAAGCTTTTTTTACCTTTAATTGTAGCACAGGCTATTGAAAGGCATAAGGGTCCTTTATGAAACAGCAGTAATGCGGCAGAATGGAAATAATACTTAATAGCAACCTGTTCACGGGGATGTTTTCTGCTCAACAGCATTACAACAATAATAGTAATTACTGGTAAGTGTGACGGTAATATTGCACGCGCCCTGGTAATCACCACCCTTACCTCTTAAAGCCTCTGCTTCCACAATGAGGGTGAACAAATGAAAGGCACTAACAATGTCACTGCCATTTCTGACATCAGCTCAGTACAGCAGAAATGTCTGCTGGTAATGCTATTAACCCCTTGCATGCTGCGCAGATTTTCGCGCTGTGCGGGAGATTTGAATAGTGGGCGGGATTCGGAAGGCCCCCGGCCGTCCTCCGCACACGCCCACCGTGACGTATGACGGCCGGGGGCCGTCCGAAGCATGGAAGGGGTTAAATTACTCCCAGGGCCATTTCCAGCATATTTACCACCAATGTCCCATTAATCAGGGCCAAAGGACTACACAATTATCCCTTACAGCAAGATGCGAGGCTCAGAAAGGGATGGTAATGCTGGACCTGGTAAATAGCAGCCCCCGCGTAATTAGTATTAGCTGGGTGCACTTTCCTTATATATAGCACGCAAATATCAAATATGTTATTTTTTGCACGATTAGTCAAAATCATTCATTAAAAGACAAACAATACCAATGCGATGAGGTAGATACCAACATCAACAGCCAGCAAAGACAGAGCCAGTACATGTCAGAAAAGCAGAAAATAAAGGGATTAAACAGTGCTATCAGACAGCTGATGCAGGTGCAAAAACAGCATATAAAATAGCCTAAAATTCCCAAATCTTTTAAGACAGAGTTAAAATGCAAATGAACAAAACAAAATTACAGCCAACCCAGATCAAACGTAGTTAAAGTGCAAGAGCTACGGCCATCACTATTGCCGGGTGCACTGTTGACGCGCCGACATACCGCAACGAAGAGTGTGGCTTCCTCACTGATAAAAGCTCTCCATCCTGAGTCTGGTAGAGCTACATTTGAGCAGACAAACATGTTCCAAGTAGTCGAGCAGGAGGGCTATGGGAAGTAGGGCAACATTACTTGTAACTTTTTTTCTGCATATTGTATCCACAGAACTTTATATCACCATCCCCTTCTCTGTGTCTGTCAGAGGCTGTATTGTGACTTGCCAATCAATCCATGACAGGTCGTGGTGGCCAACACTTGAGCTTCTTGTATCGTTGCCAGGCAAAGTTTGGAATAAACCCACAACTCCACCCAATTTTGTAATTTACTTATTAGAATGCAAGCAGAGTTCCTTGTTCTTCCCACCAGACAGCTGAACCCCAAAAGTGTCCTCATTTCAGTCTTGTAAACAACAGACACCATTGTAAGGCCACTCAAGAGCTTCTGGATTTCCTCCTAAACCTCACTGAATTCAAAAGAATGAAGGCTCTTCAAACAGAATAATGGTGCCCATCATCGGCTGATATAACAATTTTGAATGGGGTGGGCTTGGTAGAATGTAGTAGCTTCTTATCAGGCTGCATCCATGCCTCGCCCTTTTGGATGTGAGAATTGCCCTTCCTTTCCTAGACAAATCTAAAACTTGGAGAAGCTTTCCAACCACATGGTTCTGGCCACCCCAAATCAGTATCACCAGACCCTTCATCAGGTCTTCTCCGTCTCACTTTCATAATTATTATCAGTTCCTACAGCCTTTAGTAGGTGAAAGGATTTCTTCACTTGATGTGGCTTGGGAATGGTATAGTTGTAAGTGGGAATTGGATAAAAGAGGTCTTCAGATCTCTTCAGAATCAAAAGATAACACTGTCTCTAAAGTTGATGTGGCTATCTTGATATTATAATTCAACAAAGGGATTCTACCATTATCTACATAAAGATATATATGTGTATTAGTGTATTCTCAATTTTACTGCAGGTGTTTTTAATGTGTTCTAATGATGATGTCTGGAAAAAATCCTTCTCTAGTTTATAGGAAGGGCAGTGTTCAAAAAATTGTAAAATACCCCTCACACACTGAAACCTGATTCAGTGTCATGCTTCATCATTGGGGTCTTCCCGCCCCTCTACGGGACGGGGCGTGCTACTACCTACGTAGACGCGCGAGCACTTAATTTAGTGATTAGTGTGTATGTGTAGTGCGTGGGATCGTTAAAAAATATATATGTGTGGATTTAATGATGAAGCATGACACTGAATCAGGTTTCAGTGTGTGAGGGGTATTTTACAATTTTTGGAACACTGCCCTTCCTATAAACTAGAGAAGGATTTTTTCCAGACATCATCATTAGAACACATTAAAAACACCTGCAGTAAAACTGAGTATACACTAATACACATATATATCTTTATGTAGATAATGGTAGAATCCCTTTGTTGAATTACGATATCATGAGGAGGACGATTCTACTTTTTTTCCTCTTCACTCCCCCCCCTTTGATTTTTTGATCTATCTTGATATTAGCCAATATGTATCTTCAGTTGAGCAAAGGGGTAATATATCAACGGGGCAACAACATTAAAGAATTTAAGAAACTCCTCTTTTCTAAAAGTACAAAGAGTAAGAATGGGCAACAAACCGGCGCAAGAAGAAGAAAGGCCCATAATGGAGGGAAATAATGTGTAAAGAAACAGGAAAGACAGAGTAACAGATCAGAAATCAGGGTGAAGTGTAGTGGAATTGAGGAAAATATTGAGAACATCATGACCAAGTCCAAAATATTGTAATTTTTTAACTTATTGGGCAAAGAATTGAATAGAGTAAAAATTAAATAACTAAGCAAAGAAATTAATTTGTGTCCTGCTCAAAAGTGTGATTTTTTTACATCTATGTAATGACCTATACAAGTATGAAGAGAGACAAAAAAAGTACTTAGGCAAACTTGTAAAACGACCTCCTAGATTCAACACAAACCTGAACTATGTATCCAACTATAGATTATATTAGAGATCTTTATATCTTGTCATCTTTGGATAAGGATTAGGTACCAGAGGAGAATGTAACCCATTTTGTTTGACAGTGGCCTAACGTAATTCTCGCAATTTGCGCCACCAGGTGCACTTGAAAATTATATTGAAATGTTTATGAAATAGGTGACTAATGAATTTTATAGGTTTGGAGGGTAAAAGGTATAAACCAAAAGCTCAAACAATAATCTTTCTTTAAAGGGTGACAAGCTTTGACCAAACTTTAGTAATCCACAAAGCTTATAAAAGTGGTAGCGTGCACATAAATAAGGTGGACTATGATCAGAGACAACTAGTAGTTCAGACTTGCTATTGAGGATACCGATGGGTACCGGAAAATCTAATAGTAGGAGTAACAACCAACATGAATGGATGATTGATGGACTAGAAAGAAAGCGGTCTAATCTTTAAAACTGGAATATAGGTATCTACTAGTGTCACCATCCAGATACCCCGTCTCTATAGTTTACCCAAAGTAGAAAAAAAGCAAGACTTCTTCCTCAAAGAGTGACTATATCAGGAATAAGTTCCCTTAAGGAGCATCAGTCAGAATAAGTAGACATCTTCATGCAGCTCTTTGCAGGTGATTTGCCCTCTTGCATCTGGGATTGCAAAGAGACCCAGAAAAAATGTGAAGATGTGATTTGGGATTCAGAAAAAAGGATTTTCTTAACTTTAGATGTGTGTAGCCCGGATGCATGCATTAGGAACGGGGGATGGAATGAGTTATTTTCTCTCCAATTGCAAAGTATATCACTTTGAAGAAATAAAAATCTTACTGAAGTGACTGACATTATGTTAAACAATTTCCAATTACAGCCTGATGTTTGGTATCAACAATTATTGGGTACTGCTGTGGGCTCTCGGTTTGCTCCTTCTGATGGCATCCTGTTAATCGGATGGTTTGAGAGGATGCATTTCTGAGGACATGGGACAAAAAATGGACACATAAGATCTTTTTTGGTGTCATGTCATGCCATGTCATGCTATGTTATTGTCCATATTATAGTCACTTAGAATGGGACAGATGACAAGCTTTTGTGCTATTTTGAACATTTGAACATCAATCCATTTACTGTTGCATTTAGGATACTCTTTGTGTGCTTTATTGTTTGATTAATAAAAAAATCATTACAATAGTGGGTATACGAACAATAAAATATTTGCATTTACGATACAATATAGGAAGAAGAGCATTGTATTTCTTGATTTTGAATTTATGTTAGAACCAAAGGATTTGAAAACAACATATACAGGGTAAAGACAGCAAGTACAAGGGTGTTATAGGTAATGAGTGAGCATTCTGCAGTACAAATAAATAATATATCTCTCGAGAAAATAGGCGGGACTCACAGAAATGTAAGTGAAAAATATACATTTCATAAGGATCGGAAATCACTAATAGGCAGACTATCAGCCATCTTGAATACGGCTGAAACGAGCGTTAGTCAAATACTCTGAAAGGAAACATTGAAAAAGTGTAAGCAGTTTAGGAATGATTCTTGCTTACCATGAATAACAAAATTGAATTGCATACCTATTACATTTATACGACCATGATAAAACAATGTAATTTACTTAATGCTGTTCCTGTATGGAAGAAACTAAATAAAGCTACCTCTAAGATTATATACTGTGAGAGTAAAATATCAGAAATATAAGCAGCCTGAGCTATTTACCAGCAATCAAATCTACACAAAATGTGTTGTCTCGCAAAATGGTAGAATTCTTCAATTGTACTAATTTTAATGTTTTTCAATATGGAGTAAATAAAATGTATGAGTTTCAGTATAACACAAATGTGGGATATAACATCATGCAATTTGGGTATTGTAACATGGAATTTGTTGTATATGTCGTGACCAGTAAATGTAAGTATATCTATATTGGGAGTGACAAAAGAGCATTTAAGACTCATATATAGGAACGCATTGAGCCACCAGAAACAAAGATGCATCTGTCCCTCACTGGTAGGTCTGCGATCTTTAAAATGGTGTCACTGCCCCGGTTTTTATACCAATTGCAAAATTTCCCATATGCCATTCTGCGACAATGGTTCCGTACTCTAAACTCTGTTGTCAATAGTTTCCTCTGGGATGGCAGGACTCCACGCATTGCCCTCGGTAAATGCTTTCTATCTACCTACTGCGGGGTATTGCTGCAGCAGATATTGAGTTGTATTATCAGGCATCACAGCTCCTGATTATCAATGATTGGTGGTATGAACTCCAGGGCGATCCCGTGTTTGCATCCGAAAAGTGGGCGATAGGAGAAACTCCACTCATTTCCTATCTGGACGGTGGGGATGAATGCAGTAGCCTTCATCCAGCAACCAGAGTAATCTTAACTCAGTGGAGGCATTTACTTAGATGGATGGGGTGTTGGGGGAGGCTAACACAGTAGACTCTATTGTGGCAGGGCTGTCTGCTGCTTCAGGTGGCTACGTTGGAGGGCTTTAGGAGATGGGATATAATCGGGATCTCCACTCTGGGAGACATTATGAGAGGGACGGTTCTCAGGTTCTTTCAAACCCTGCAGGCAGAATACCAGCTCCATCATACCTAGCTTCATCGCTACCTTCAGCTCCGCCATGCATTGACCCCCATATATTGTTGCCGTACCTGACCTTCCTGAGTTTAAACCTTTAGAGGGAAAATGTATTATGGGGGACTTAGGCAATCACAAAATTCAAAGATTTACCAGACACTTATCTCCAATTGCTCTGACATGTTTATTGCCCTCCATCGAGCGTGGAGGCTGATGTGTGGTCTTTGGGTGATGAAGATTGGACCGAGGCTCTGGGGGTGCCCAGGGCAGCAGCCATTGCAGCCAGCGGCCATTGCAGCCAGACTAAGGCTGATCAAGCTTAAATATTTCCACAGGCTATAGTTTACCCACCAACGGTTGTGGCAGATGGGGGAGATCGCCTCTCTGACATGTCTTCGTCTTCGTTGTGACACGGAGGAGGGCACAATGTGACATTTTTGCATACAGTCTGGGGCTGCCCTGCATTGGACCGGTTCTGGCACAGAGTCACATCATGTTTGGGTGAGGTCCTGGACTTGACAATCCTGATGGACCCAAAATTCATCCTCCTTCATATCACAGATGCACTCGGGGGTAACCGCTATGAGCTGTCCTTATTATTCCTGGGTATGACTCTGGAGAAATGGGACATAGCAAGGAAGTGGAAGGCCATGGCCCCAGTTCCTGGGGGGGTGTAAAACTGGCATGGATCAGTGTATGGGCTTGGAGGTGGTGGTGTATTAGGCCCAGGGATGTCCACAAAAGCATCCAATGATATGGCAGACATGGTCCAATTACAGGGGCATTGTGTTGCAACCTGTCCGCATTATACGACAACTGGTGGACGATGAACTTCACAAGTTTATGGGATAGGATGGGGGCGGAGGGGAATGGCCCAAGTGCTCGGGCTACTGAGCATACTCTGTATCTTATTGCCACAATGTTGGCAGGGTTGGGAACAAAATGTGCAGATTTATTCTTTTTTTTTAATACTTTCTTTTAATGTTTTATGTTTCCTTATTTGTTGGCCATGTGGGCCCTATATTTCTTGCACACTTAATAAAAAATTTTCCCAAAAAATTAAACAAAGATGTAAAATTCTCCTTGGCAATGCATTAACCTTAAATCCACAAAGAAGAACATAAGATTTTGTGGAACTGAATGGCAAGGTGGAAGAGTTGCTAAAGGTCTACTCTTAGAAGCGGGCAAGACCAATTGGATCATAGACTTCAAATGGGGCGCGTCACTAATGATGAATTTCACTACACCTGGAAGATGTGTAATAATCTTAACTACCCGTTATATATAGTATAGCTGGCACAGAATATTTTATTGAATTTAGGTGGTTATGTGACGTTACAACGCATGCCATTACCCCGTATGCCGTTGCAACGCCAAACTTTACCCCGACTTGCTGTCGGGGGAGCACTGGAAGTTGGAATAGATTAATTTTCTATTCCAACTCCACTGTGTGCAACAGTAGGGAAGGTGTTGGAGTTAAATCCAACACCTTCTACCCACTGCTACACACCTCTTTCGTTGCAATGGCATGCGGGGTAAATGCATGCGTTGTAACGGTTGCGGTGTAACTGCTGTTTCCCAATTTAGGCAATTTATGTCTAACTGGTCAAGATGAGCGTACAAAGGACAACAACACTAAAAACTGTATCGGGTGCGTTGCACACTTTGGGACTTTGGTAATGATTTTACATTATTTTACATTTAATTGTTAAGATGAAGTGAATTGAGAGAAGTAATAATTGTGAGTATACATTTGATCCATTAACTACTCTGAGTATTTTTGAGATTATACTAGAGTTGAAATTGGAAACATGGACTTTCAGCACAAAATGCCATTTAGGATTCTGATAAATAACATGGTTACAATATGGTCAACGAAAAAACACAATTTACAAGCAGTTAAAGCAGGACTTTCTTTTTCAAAATAAGGACTTGGCTTGGTTAAAAATCCTAAATCTATTTTACCAATTGTTAATCGATCATAGACTTGTTTTATACTTGTGATTTTTGAGTAATAATACAACAATTACATTAATGTTTTGTGTAGCCACTTTTTCAGCAACCCCTGTCCTTTAAAGTACAGTCAATGATTACAGTATTGTCTTTCTTGTTTTTATAAAGAAATTTACTTGCGACACATGCCATTGTGTATGGTGCAGTTTAGTTTTTTTTTAACAAAAAAGTATTTGCTTCATATGTAGACAAAATACATTGTTACAAAAGGGACTAGTACATTATAGGAGAAGGCACCATCTACTTTGTGTATCACACTTAGGGGGAGTTAGAACCTATGAATGAAAGGGTTCCCTCAGCCTCCCAAATACAGTACAGTCTAAACAATCTTGGAGGGATAACCTAATCCTCTATGCTCTCTCTGCTACGGGAGATGGTTAGTAAGATCCGGGCATCTCTTAGATATTTATATTGGATCCTCACCCACAGGTACCACCCGTGGCATGCTTCATCATTGGATCCTCACCCACAGGTACCACCCGTGGCATGCTTCATCATTGGATCCTCACCCACAGGTACCACCCGTGGCATGCTTCATCATTGGATCCTCACCCACAGGTACCACCCGTGGCATGCTTCATCATTGGATCCTCACCCACAGGTACCACCCGTGGCATGCTTCATCATTGGATCCTCACCCACAGGTACCACCCGTGGCATGCTTCATCATTGGATCCTCACCCACTGCACCGAGGGTGAGTGCGTGGGAATGACACACTTTGTTAGCAGAGCACTCTTCTAAGAGGGATTGTATCAATTAAAATTGCCTTCTGGATCCTCTTGTCTGTGTTTTTAATCTGAGGTCCTTAGGCAAGGTTAAAAACAGAATGATGTGACTGGGTATAATGGCCCGAAACATCAAATTGTGGTTGGCATGTTTCAGCCTCACTATCTGCCTCTAAGGGTCAACAGGCTTTCTTCAGAACCAAGGCAAATCTAATACCGAATTTGTTTTGGTTGGTATTTCCAACTTTCTAGACACTTAGAGGGCCGATTACGAGTTTGGTGGTGCAGGAGCGGACTGCCATGCCGCCGGCCCTCTCCCGCACTGCCAAACCACTGGTCAGGCCGCCTGCCAGATTACGAGTTTCCTTGTGTCTGGCGGGCTTTTTTTAGCGTTCCCACGGCAGTGCCTCTGAAAATGGGTACCGCAATATGAACGCCAAAAACAGTTACTGCATGCCATGGACAGTAAAGTTCATGGCATGCAGGAACTGTGGTGCATGCACACAGGGGGGCACATATTGCGTCCCCCTGCATGCAACCCAGGGCCCAGAGGCACAATGGGGCCCTGTAGGGCCCCCTTTGCTTCCTCTCCGCCACGGTTTTCATGGAGGAGGAACCGCCATAAAAACCGTGTTGGAGATGAAACTCGAAATATGCTTGGTGGGACAGCGGCAGTCCCACCAAGCATATTGCGGCGTCAAGGACGCCGTGCAACCACGGCGGTTCCCTGGCAGTTGCAGCGGTGCAATGGCAGTCTGACTGCCCTACTGGTAATGGGGCGGTGGCTGGACTGCCACTGCCGTGCCCCTATGAGTCTGGCGGTCCGAGGACCGCCAGACTCATAAATAAGCCCTTAGTCTTGTGACACAATCACACATACAAAATTAAGCATGCTCGCTAATACAGACCATTCTGGAATTTTTCCTCAGTATTACATAACATTAGCGAAGAAGAGATTATTTCTCACATAATTTCCCACTGGGCAGGTGATCATGCTCCTTTCATAGCGCAACCTCATGCTATGTGTGTGTGTCAAGGCATGCGCATACGTGATATCACCCACTGTCACACTCATAATTTGGCACCCAACTTTTTAACAAAACTTAATAACACTTTAAAATAGCACACATTGTAAAGGAAAGGAAAGCGGTAGGTGAACGGCAGGACGACTTCCCTTGATGTAGTAAGTCACAGGTGGTACCTGTGGGTGAGGATCCTCTACACATATCTAAGAGATGCCCGGATCTCACTAACCATCTCCTGAAGCAGAGAGAGCATAGAGGATTAGGTTATCCCTCCAAGATTGTTTAGACTGTACCATCTACTTTGTGCCATACAATATATATGGAGGTTTTATTAAACTAAAGAGAAATATATTATAGGGCAAGACCTGCAGTGACAAAGAAGATGGGATACATTCTGATAACGAAGTCAAATACGCTTTATATTATCCTTCCGCGGTCTCATCTCAGAATCCGGTTTGTGTGTTTGAGGAAGAAATCAAAATGCATTATACCTTACACCTCTCTCTAATTCTACGTCACAAGAAATTGTGCACACTTGAATCTGATCCAGGGGTGGAGCTGGATTACCCAGTTCAGAACCTGTTGACAGAAATTACTGACAGTGTTAATTATTAAAAGTCCTTAAGGGGAGGTGATGAGCTTAAAGCTTAATGCATGATTTCCAAAGAAGCAGTAATACCTTTCACACTCAGATGGTTCATACCCAGAAAATACAGTCGTGGCATTTACATAAATAAGTGCACAGTTGAATGATATTGCTAATTTCCTGGAACCTGTGACACATCACTTCCGTATGTGAACACCTGCATTATTTCACTGATAACTGGCAGTGGGTTGGAAGACTTTCACAAGACATTAGTTACACCAGGGAAAATGAGGCTGGAACCCATCCAAGTGTGGAGACAGAAACAGGTGTGCCCTGTCATTTGGAATGAGTAAAACTCATGAAAAGAATCTAATGACAAGCTATGTGGTCAATACCTGAGAAGCAGTTGTTCGCATTTTGATATTGATCGCCATTGTATGTTGCCTTATTTTATTTTGTCCTCTTTCTGCTCATAAAGTTTAAAAAGGTTTGATTTACATATCAAAAATGTTTTTGATAAACATATTGGATTGATTTCCCTCATTTTTATTTTAGTAAGTTAAAAACAAAGGAAATTTAAGGGTAGAATGTTCTAAAGCCTTTTTGTCGTGACTTGAATCGTTACTATGCATCCTTTCCCTTAGCTACCTATTCCCTGCTGCTCAGCCAGTATGAATGTGATGTAGTGGGATGCCGGAGTGCATGGTGATGTAGTGGAATGCTTGAGTGCCTGGTGTAGTTGAGACAGAGTCAGTTGTAGTGTGTTTGCTGAGCAGCAAGGATGCTGCTCCTGGTGGGGCTTACTCAATACTATCTTCTATACCTGGAGTTGCTTATCAGCTTACCTGTAATCTTAATAAAGCATCTTCCTCTACACTACGGCTACTGGACATCATTACATTAAAACACTTTTGGAGACATATTTTCTTTAAATGGAATCTGATAGAGTACTGTAACTTTGTGTGCATTTACAATTTTATGAACGTATGCCGGATGATAGTCTTTGGGAAAGCATATGCTCAAATGTTCAATACGGTAGGCCTGAGTTTGTTATGGTGACAAGCCAATGATGATAACGGCTGTAGGCTTGATTTTGTCACTGGGAGAAGTTATGTCCAGGACCATAGGTCTGATCTCTTCATTAAGAAAAGTTATAAAAAGACGGCAGGCCTGACTTACTTATTGTCAAAAACATTTGTTAAAGCCTAGAGGCATTTAAGGGTCTTTTTTAATTAATATGTATTAAAAGCTATCGATGGGTGTTTCGTTATATGGAAGCTTAAGGTTTAGCTATCTGCATGGCTTCTGTAATTTAAAAAATCATTAAAAATACATATTTTAACAGACATAGACATGTCTAGAAGGGCTTTGGTTCATCCCTCTTCTGCCATTGTTTTTTTAGTGTCATTCACTTTCTCCTTCACCCATGAAAGCAAGTAGCATATGGCAATCGGTCACCCACTTCAGTCATTAGCTCTGTTGCCTTCTGCCTCCGTTGCATTTGGCTGGACAACATGCGCACATTAACCTGAAAGTGAGTGCACTTCAATGCACAGGCCGGTGTACAAGTTTAATTTTCTATTTTCTCCTTTTACGTGTATCTTTTGATTTCTTCCTTTTCCATTTTTTGTTTAATTTGCATATAGATCCCAGTAAAATAAATGCTACCAGTGGACTGCATCACTCATTGTGCCATCTACTGCAATGGCACTGTAAAGCATGTCTCCAGACCTACCATTGTAGCGTGGCTGTGCATTTTTAAACTGCAATTTCAACCTGTCAAAATAACTAATTTTCGACAGGCCTAAGCCTTCCTTTTAAATATGAATAAGTCACAGCTAAGTAGGCCTTTTAGCTCAAATGGCAGGAACCACAGTATTTAAAAATAGAACATGTAAAAGGTTAATGTTCAACATGCCCTTACAGTGACAATGCCCTCAAAGCTATTTGTACTGTAGCTGTGTTGGCTGTACCATAGGAAAGCAATGTGATACAATGGTGTGCTTACAAAAGAATATCTTCACCTAGGAAACACCTACAAATTACATTTTTGGATTTTGTGAAATCTTTATTACACACCCAATTCACTAGTGAAGTCGGATTTGTAATAAATATTTTGAAAAGTTTACTTTTAGAAAGTCCCCTTTGCCCTGCCTGCTGTCCCTGGAAGCTAAATCTGCATTTTGCGCTCACTGTTCTGCCAGCCAGAAATTAGCATTTCAGTGGGCATGAATTAGGTGAAACTTACTCCCAGGACAGGAACAAAAGGCCTTGGGTATGAGGAGATGTTGTTTTGCCCTTGGCAGGATGGACCATGGGCTAGACTTGAATAACTCCAAAGAGGCCTACTCTGTCACAGATGTACCTAACACACAGGCCAGCACCCGCCTGTTATCCGCTTAGTCCAACCAACTTCCATCACAGTGGACCTCTAGTTGACATCACAAAACATGCTGGACTGTCAAGACCCGCTTGACAGATCTACTAGGGTTTTTTCATATGATATTTGAGGCACAGTTCAAAGGATGGAAACACAATACCAAGTGTATATCCACTGTCTGTTTGCTGAACGTTCAGCTTTGTTATACCAGATTTCTGTCTCTGAAGTTGTTGTGGCACATGGGCTTCCTAAAACTGGATTTTAGTGTTAGATGTGGTAGATCACTATGTTTACCATAATGCATGACCCACAACACACCCCAGCCCTCAGTGCCCACGTTCAGTGTTGCTGAAGACGTCGTCCATCTTGAAAATGCCTATAGTGGGTAGGATTATCTCTGCAAAACTTCACCCCAGTGTTTAGGGTGTCCTCGGAGATCATTCCCCACACTACCTCCTGTCAGACACAAATGTGGCACCTCCAGGCACCCACTTCAGCGCACTCCTGGAGCTGTGGACGATCAGAAGATGATTGAACCTGCTGTCTGAGACCTGAGAATAGCCCTATAGGACTATCTGCTCTCCGTCTTGTCCCCAGGACAAAGAAGTGGACTCCAGTGTTCCTACGGCTGACCTCCTGTTCAAGCTATAGGGATACAGTAAGCTACAAGAGGCCTTTTCCGCAACTGCTGAGCTCATCAGTGGCAATTGGACTTATACAGGACTCTGATACCACCCTGTGAGAATCTATGTAACTCCTATGATGCCCTGGGTGATTTAGAAGTGTACTCCTGTAGTGTATAGGATCTTAAAAGACTAACTGAGACAGTAAAACTTTTGACCAGGATAAACTGGGTTGGTGTATCCGACCTTTGCTCCATCACAGTAAGCGTCAAATTGCATCAAGGTCCCGGGCTAATGCGACTATTCAATATGATTGGCCCTTTATGCTTCTTGGCGCCAGTTCTACTTAAAACTTAAATAATTCATCACTCTGTTTTCACTTATTGGATTTTTTTTAATTTTGATGCATTTTGCTTATCAAAGCTTACTCTATTTTTCTAAATTCTTTTTGGGATTTTTACTGTTTTGCATTTTGACTTAACTACTGTTTTAGTATTGCATAAACACTTTACAACTTGCCTCTAAGTTATCTGTCGGCTCTGTGTCATAGCTGCCAGGGGGATGAGCTCAGGTTTATTGAGTGACTCTAGTGGTTCAGCCTGACACGGACTGTGGTTATTACTTGCTGTGGATACTTACACCCATCAACTAAAACACCCATTTTCCTACAACGGTAATTGGGTAAATACAAGATTGAGACAAAGTGTGGCTATGAGGATGCATGCACTCAAGGATATGTGACAGAGTGTGTGTATAATGACTTATTGAATACATAACTGACGCGGCACTTTTGGTTATAAGCCAGACATTTTGGTATTGCCAATGCTTGGCTTAATAATTTGCATTAATTTTATGTTCTGAAATAAAACCTCATATTAAACCAGAAAGGATGGACCGAATTTATGAAGGTCCTTCAGCTACTTAATACTTTCTTTGGACTGGTTTAAGTCCAAAAAGACAGTCTTAAGGCGGCCTAAAGCAGGAAAGGCCATTGTCATTCAGGCATGATAATCTAAGTCAGACTTTAGACAGGAATGACAACCTTTAGACCGTCTTTTGCCAGGTTAAAACCATGAATTAGGTTCATACTTATTTTCCTGTGTAAAACAATCCTTAGTAAGTAGGGCCTTGCCTTTTTGTTTTTATTCTTCAAACTGCAGGAGCTGATTTGTTTGCAGATAGCTTTAGGTAATATTTAATGACCTTTGCATTATTATAGATGCACTTATATAAGGTCAAAAATGTGACGGCTACACCAAGTGTACTAATATTATGTATCCGTACCTGTGCATGTGTACAAAGGAATTGTTCCAAACAAACCCTGGGTCAATATTCAAGTGACCCAAAAGGATTACTTACTCAGAACTTGTAGGCAAGAACAACCCCACTGCAGACCTAGGAAGGTCGTTGGCACATGGTGGGAGCATATTTTTTAGGCACTGATGCTGATTTTCCAAAAAGTGTCTACCTTCAGGTTTTCAACTTAAATAGGTCCAACGTGTCAACTTTTTGGAATCAATGAACATTTTCCAGCTGGTGCCTGAAACCCGTGACAGGTAAACTCTCGAAAACATTTGCAAAACCCAGTTTTCATGTGAGACTTTATGGGCGTATATCCATGAATAGAAGAGTTGAGCAAATTTCATTACCTCCTTTGTTTGGTTCTATTTTTTGGGAATGTACCCTACTATCTCATTATGGAAAGGGATTACACTTGGCCCTATCAGGAGATAGACTGTCAGGGGTCATGGCTGAGTTTCTGAAGACCAACAAAACATTCAGGGCCTCATTTATGATGTCGGTCGGAGCTGCCTCCGACAGATATCTCTGCAGTTGAGGAAACCGCAATTGAATTGAATTGAATTGAATTGAATAGGAAGCTTATAAAGCGCATACTGTCACTCCGAAAGGAGCATCCTGGCGCTATCCAGTTAAGGTCATGCAGGATAGAGAGAGGTGGAACCTATATAAGAGAGTGACAGACTTCATCTGGTATACCAAAGATCCAGGTCTTTAAAGCCTTCCTGAACTGTTTTTCTCTTTCCAGGCATCTCAGTTTGTCTGGCATAAGGTTCCAAGCTTTGGTTCCTAACACTGTTACTGATTTCCCTCCCCGGGTTTTATATCTATAGCAGGGGGTTTTCAGGCGATGCGCTGAAGAAGATCTGAGGGTCCTAATTGTGGTATAAGGGGTAAATCTTGCTGACAGGTAGGTTGGACCCTGTTTGTGTGCTGCTCTGAAAGTGATTAAGAGGATTTTGAATAAAATTCTCTTATGTAAGGGGAGCCAATGGAGAGATTTCAGAGCTGCCGATGCGGAGGCCCTGCGAGGAAGTTTCAGGACCAAACGGGCTGCCCCGTGCTGGACCACCTGTAATCTCTTCAGTGTTGATTTATTGATCCCTGCAAGAAGGCTGTTACAATAGTCTAAGCGTGAAAGAATCAACGCCACAGCAACTGTTTTCCTGGCCGTTAGGGGGATCAAATCAAAGAATTTTTTTAAAGTTTTGATTAAACCAAAATAGGTCCCTGCCACTTTTAGTACATGAGGTTTGAAAGAGAGGGGAGCATCAAATAATACTCCCAGATTTTTTGCTACTTTGACAGTAGAGGGGGGAGCTATGACATCCTCCGGCCACCAGGCCCTGGGTTGAAAGGGATTATCTTTCCCCATCAAGAGGATCTCTGTCTTATCCGTATTACACCGGAGATGATTATCTTTCATCCACTGGATGACTGCTGAAAAGCAGAGCTTGAAGTTTGCTTCTGCCGACGTAGAATCTTTGTCCAGGGATAGAATCAGCTGAGTACCGTCAGCATACGATGTTACTTCAATCCCAAATGACGAGATGAGAGAGATAAGAGGGGACATATATATATTAAATAGGAGCGGGCTGAGAGAAGAGCCCTGGGGTACTCCTGCTGTGATAGACCGTTCAGGGGAAAGAAAGGTGCCCAGGGAAACCGCTTGCCTACGGTTGGTCAGGAAGGACTTAATCCAGGTCAGGATGATATTTGAAATACCGCTGGATTTTATTCGAGCCAAAAGTATCTCGTGGGAAATGGTATCAAACGCAGCAGACAAATCGAGCAGGATCAATACTGCTTTCCTGCCTTTGTCTGCGATGAATTTCAGTGTATCTGATATTTCTAATAGGGCGGACTCTTACGATGTGACCGCACATGGTGCGCTCGCAAACTCCCATTTCTCTATGGGAGCTTGTGCGGCTGTCGGAAACCAGCCACAGCACAAGCTCCCATAGAGAAATGGTGTTTCTCTAAATCCCTGCACTGTGTGGCAGGCACCTCACGGGGCCTGCCACACAGTGCAGGGATTTACAGGGGGCACCATCGGTGTCCCCCAGGCCCACAACCCGAAGGCCCAGGGAAGAAGGAGGCCCTGCTAGGGGCCCCCAAAGTCCCTTTCAGACAGGCTTTCCATGTCGGAAAGCCTGACATGGAAAGCCTGTCGGAAACCGACATCAAAATCCCAACGGCGAAAACGCCATCCTAAAGGGATTATGTGAGGTTTCCAAATGCCCAAAGTCAGTCGGATTGACCGGCCGGTTTGGACTCCGACCGCCGTCATTGAAATACGGCGGTCGGAGTTCAAACCAAAGATGTCGGTTGGTAAGCTTCTAACGAGCGGTCGGAGGCTTACCGACCCACATCCAAATCAGGCCCTTAGTATTTACAACCTTACAAGGAATTTCCTGCCATTAAAGCCCTTTGCTTGTAGATATACTCGCACTAAAAATTCTAAAGCGGAGTAAATCCAATTAAGAGTCTACGACCAAAAACTGAGTATTGCAAAAGTGGTTTTGCACTCATAGAAAACATTAATTACATATGTAAATCAAATTTACAAACTCAAAGTTTTGAGAATAGTTGACATAGAGTATTTTAGGACCCATAGTAAACAGACCTAGAAGATTGGTTTGAACTTCTATGTTTCAACAAATGAATATCAACGGAGAATAGTTTTGAGATGAGCAAAAAATTCGCTTAAACTTGGTGTGTTTTGCATATTATTTTTGACGCTAACTAAATTAGAAAGATGATTCATATATCTCACCTGAAGGGTTTTGCTTTGCTGTGGCACTCATTCTCACGTACATGTTCACCAGAAACATTAGTGTCAGCAGTAACTTCTGTGCACTTCCCAAAGCTTTAAATATCATTTCTCACTTTCTCGTGAATTTCACAAGAGCTCAAGTGGTATCTTCCTCATCTAAAGTACTGCTTTCAGATTTGGTGACCTTATCTCTAAATGTAAGTGTAGAGCCCAAGGTTTTCTCTAGGACCCCACCGCTGATGTTGCCGGATACCGGCTTACCGGACAACAATGCTATTTTCATCCACCACCCTACACTTCCTGCCACTTTATTTCACTCCTGCATAGTCTCTCTCATCTCTGCTTTCTAACTCTGTCAATGTTTTCCTAACTCTATCCTTCTTTCTCCCTATTCTCCCTTTCCCTCTCCTCCATTGGGTTAAGTCTGATGATGAAAATAAGTCCTGGTCAACAAAAATGAGTGCCGATGACCACCACCTGCGACCAGGAAAACTCATTTACAAAACCATGGCACCTGAAATAAACTGTTTATTTTAAAGTTTCAAAATGTTTTATAAACTCACACACAAATGTTTTACAAAAAACATATTCATTACAGAAGAGCCGTATGTTGCATTATGTTATGTGCAGTTACCTTGTGCTTTACTTTCATTTGTATGTTTTCAAAGGCCCTTGGCAATCGCCCCTGTTATAGCAACAACAAAAGTCAGAATTTAATTTGTGCCGGGTCTTCTTTCTTCTTTATCAGCACACCTGAACCCAAAGCAACAAAGATAAAGCCAGAAAATGAAGAAAGGAGGAAGAGAAAAATATGGAAAGATAGGAAACAGTGACAAAGGGAGAAAACAGGAGTGAGAAAGCAACCCTTAAAAATCAGATAAAGAGAGGAAGAAAAAATAGCATGAAGTGAAATCAAGACTACGCAGCATTGATTTTTGGCAAACTGGATATCCCGACGTTCTGGAGGTGGGCTCCTTGGAGAAACCTTATACCCATATACCTTTTTAGTGCAAATGAAGTATTGAGAGTGGCCCACTCAGCACCCAGGAATAGGAGCCAGTAAGCTTTCTGTTCATAATTGGATAATGGTTGGTACCTTCACTGAACCTTTTGGTTACCGGGATCCCAATTTAGTACATAGACGAGTAGATGAGCGGGATTTAAGCAATGATTAAAGTCTATAGAGAGTGAGGAAGGACAGGCTCTAGGCAACAGCAGGAAGAGATATTACAACCCGCCTCGCATACCCGGCACAATAGAAGACACGAACAACAATAGAGAGCAACATGATGCTAACATCTCTCAATAAATAGACTCTTCTAGTAGTGAGATATGAACGATGATATATTCCATATACTGGGGAAGATGCGTGATCAGGAACCATTATAAGCACTACATACTTCCACCGGAAGAGGAGTGGCCGAGGATGTTTGAAGTGAGAATTTTCCAGTAGTTTTAGAGACAATGAAATGAGCCGCTAACGGAAGCATCCCGTAGAAATGTCCGTGGCTATCAAATAGCATATGGGATGCCGAGATAGATTGGTCATCTGGGGAAACCCCGAGATGAAGACCCCACCCCTAGTATCGGAAGGGTTGTTCATCTGGGGGAGCCCCGAGATGAAGACCCCGCCCCTAGTATCGGACCCCGCCCCTAGTATCGGAAGGGTTGTTCATCTGGGGGAGCCCCGAGATGAAGACCCCGCCCCTAGTATCGGAAGGGTTGTTCATCTGGGGGAGCCCCGAGATGAAGACCCCGCCCCTAGTATCGGAAGGGTTGTTCATCTGGGGGAGTCCCGAGATGAAGACCCCACCCCTAGTATCGGATGGGTTGTTCATCTGGGGAGCCCCCGGATGAAGAAGGGTTTGTTCATCTGGGGAGCCCCCGGATGAAGATCCTCTCCTAGTATAGGAGGGGTTCTTCTGTAACCGGACGTGATCCTTGGTTATACCAGCACTAGGCTGACTCCAACCACTAGTAGAGAGATTCCCAAGAGAGATCCTGGGTCATGTCCATCGCTGTTGCTTCAATCATGGCTGCAGACAGTGGGGAAGCCGTCAAGAGCCAGGACTCATCTGACTTCTGTGAAGGCAGGAAGTGGACAAAGTGTGGTGGGCCATCACTGTAGGTCTACAATCCAAGTGCATGAGGATACGTTAATTAAAACTGCACAGTCTAAAAGGTAGTTACCACCTGCAATATGGTCAACCCCTTGAGGCAATCACCACGCCCCCGAATAGTAGTCAAAGCCACAGACTGACTAAAGAAAAGTTTACAAAGTTACAATTGTTAGTCTTTTAGTGGCAGCTTCCAAATTTCTTTTTTTTTAAAGTTTATGTTTGCAAGTACAATGCATCTGTAACTTTTCACATATCTAATTTTTTATGAATTAGCACATTGGCCTCTTGAGACCTTCATAAAAGACAATGGAATAGTAGAGGCTGCTGTAAAGAGTTTTAGTGGTGAGGAAAATTCAGCGAACTAGAACATGCCTCTTAAAACTGCGTTTCATAGGAAAAGCGTTTTTTGACTTGCCTTTATCTTTGGCGCCGGTTGATGAATTTTCACTAAATTTTCCAAAAAAAGTGCCTCAGTAATGCACTGCTTATGACCTCACATATTACTTTCACTCATTGTGAGAAGTTGGCCTGGTATATGCTGTCCACTAATTAAAGTGGGCACCTTGTACCAGTCCAAACGACCCTTATGATGTATGAGGTCAAAGATAACCTTTATGAAAGCTATCCTAGTGGTAGCCATGGAGAGCAGCCTTCAGGCTTAATCTTGAAGGAATGTAAAGCAGCTTGTTTTACCAGAATATCACCTCCTGAATGACTAAATGAAGGAGAACCACACAGTAGTTATATAAAAATATGTATTTATTAATATAACACTCTCTACTATCCTCTACACGAGGATAGAACACAAAGCACACAATACGAGATCAATAGAACAGTTGTAAGTAGCACAATACACAGTGGGCTCCAGTGGGAGACCAAACCATATACTAAAATAGTGGTATAACAGTCATGACTGAGATCAAGACAAGGTCTGGAGCATGTAGAATCGCTGGGACCCCAAGGCACCACCCAAGGTAAGTAGACAGAGACCCCACGGAGGCCGGGTGCAGTGTGGGAACACGACCACGGGCTCCGTACAATTCTATGGAGAAGTCGCGGTTACACTTTTAAAGTTTAAGGACCCTTCTAGGAGGACTTCGAGCAAACCTGTTGAAACTTAAGAGTTTGAAGAGCCACCCCACCCGTGGATACCGAAGTACCCGAGTTACCTATCCCAGAGGAGCTGGGTGCATAGGTCTGAAGTGGCGTCGGAAACTGCCGTTGTTCTCAATGGAGAGCTGCAAAGAAGTACTGCTGCCGTGAAGGTGAAAAGGGTCCAGTGGAATCCAAGCCTGGATTCTGGAAGGAAGGAACCTGAAAGCAGAGGGGACAGAGTCTGGGTAACTCCAGAGTGACCAGGGACTCAGTAGACAGATGCCCACCAATGTTGGGTGCTTCAGGTGCAAAGAAGGGATGCTTGACTCTGCAGCCACGAGGACCAGGAGATGTCGAGGACAACCAGGAGCTGGAGGTGAGCTGTCCCATAAAGGATGTCAAGTGCTGAGGGTTCGGTGTCCGGCGGGAGCACCAACAAGCCTTGGCAAAAGCAACCCACGCAGGAAGGTCAAGCAGGTTACGGTGTGGACCAGCAAGGTCCAGAGGACTCACCAAGCAATGGGGAGTCAGGGCACGTCTGGAGCAACCAGGAAAGCCCAACAGAAATCAAGATGACTCTCAGGAGGACCCACAGGCCAAATGACCAGGAGTCGCGATGGGACCTCGAGCAAGTTTGCAATGTACCAGCCCACAGAGCACTCGATGTGAGGAGGTCGGAGTTCTTTGGCAAATACTGCTCAGGGTCAGGACTACACGGAGTCCAATGCACAAGCTTGGGAATCGCCAACAAGCAAATGCACTTGCAAATGGACACGGTGCACAGGGGTTCGGGTTGTGCAGCCCCCACGAGGGATACTGACCTCAAACTCGGTGAGAGGGCAGATCGACCTCAGGGACCCTTAGAAACCCACCACCTGTGTTGCTGAAATCTTCAGAGTCCGCAGGAGCTCAGGAGCAGCAGACCGGTCAGTTGCGGTTAGGTGCCTGCGAATGCAGGGGTGTGACTCCTTCACTCCAAGGGAGATTCTTCAGTTGTCTTTCGTGCACCACAGGTCCTGCACAGGGCCTGTATGGAGCACAGCCACAAACTAAGCTTCGGACGGAAAGGGGGACGAAGTCGAGCCCAGTCGAGGTCCAGCAAAGTCCAGAGTGTCCAGACGGTCGAAGGTCAGTGGTTTCTTCTTGTAGAATCTTGTCCACGTAAAATCTAAAGTCTTACAGCCAGGTAAGCCCTTTTGTACCCACGGGAGAGGGTTGGACAGATTCGGGGGACCCTCCTGGGGGAGGGTCAGGACAGAGGGGTGGTTACACCCATGTCCTTTGTCCAGTTTCACGCCAGAGCAGGAGCCAATGGCTCCCAGGACTGGTTTGAGCTGGACTATGCACAGGGACACCAAATGTGCCCCAGGTGCAGACTTTCAGGCACTCTCAGAGTGCACCCACCTAGCCCCAATACACTAAACCCTGTCTGGGAGGTGGTCACACCTTGCTGTGACAGGATGCCTATTGTGCTGCCTTCCTCTGCTCGAGCGTGGCTCAGCAGCAGGAGGGCAGAAATGTGTCTCTGGTCGGCAGCATCCATTTTCTGCTGTCCGAGTCGAGAAGGCTGGCATCGGTTAGACCAGTGACCCCACGAAGCTCGCTTCCGAAGGGTGGAATCATACCTCCACACCAGTTACTGGTGTGGAGGTATGATTCCAAGGTGTTTGATACCAAACACGATATGTTTCTATGCAGCCATTTTCGAGATAGCATTTACCGCTAGGTTATAATGCACCTCTACCTATATGTCCGGCTGAGTCACAGACAACTCGGGAGAATGGTCTCCGAAGGCTGCAGAGAGGCTCTGCTCATGCAGGGGCAACCTCTCACATAAAACCCAGCACCCTGCCTTAAGGATTGATAAGGCCTGCTATGGGGGTGACTTATAAGTTTTAAGTGTAGTGGCCTATAGGTATAGTGAACCTATATCTAAAGTAAGTGGTGCAAGCACCATCTTACACAGGCTGCAGTAGCAGACCTGGAGTTCCATTTTGCATGGCCTCTCATGGGTGGCATAATACATGCTTCAGCCCATTGGAGGCCTGTGGGGTACCGAGGCCCTGGGTACATGGGTACCATATACTAGGGACTTATAAGGGTACCCCAGTATCCAGTCTGGAGAGTACCAAAGTACATGTATGTCAATTTACGGGAGAAAGCAGATAGACTGGGGTCTTGATTAGCAGGATCCCAGTCAGACTAGTCAAAAACAGTGAGACATCAAGCAAAAAGTGGGGGTAACCATAAGAAGCAGATCCTACTTTCCTACACTCATGACATGGTCAGTTACATCACTGATGACATCTCAAATAACATGAAGTTATAGTTAGCTCAGGTAACTACGACTGCTGAATTTCACTGGTTTTTGAGCCTAACTACAACATCCCTGCAATGTGTGTGTGTGTGTGTGTGGGGGGGGGGGGGGGTGGTGTGTGTGGGGGGGGGTGGGTGTGTGTATATACATATATATGTCGCTCTAAACCACCAGATACCACTGCACTCGCTGGTGGGTGCTCTCATTCGTGTAGGTGGATTCAGGCGCGCAACGCCCATAGGGCTAAACGGACTTCAGCCGATCTCCCCGTCGTGTGACTCAGCTCGGGCTGCTGCATCTCGAGCTGCTGTTGGCTTGGCTGGGCAGTGTCTGGAGTCTTATCTCTGGCACGGCCAAGTTTTTCACAGGTCTATAAAGACCATTTGCATATTTACATACCTTTGTAAACTGGTTACCGAGGCTTCGTTTTCTTTCCTGGTTCCAGTACACCCGGGGCCCCCACTATGCCTATTCAGCTTTAGGTGACTGCTTATTTTTGTACCGTCTGGGACATCAAAATAATGAGCTGGCTACCCTAATCAAAGGACTGGAAGTTTGTTGCAGGATCAGAACATTATTTATTTCCCTCACCCTCAATCCCTGATTAATGCCATAATAGCAATAGTTTACCTTCTATCTGAAACCCAACGCCGCCGTCAATAACATGCTGAGTTACTTCAAGTGTCTGGGAATGCACCCTGAATTCAGAAAACTCACACCTCATTCTCGCCCTTCACTTTCATGCTCACCCTGCACTCACAGTGATCACAATGCACTCACACTGATCACCATGCACTCACACCATTCACCCGCTCACCCTGCACTCACAGTGATCACTCTGCACTCACAATGCACTTGTGCTTTTCACCCTGTACCTCACCCTGCAGTCACACGAGCACACTACACACCCTGCACTCATGTGACACTTCACTCACCTGTCTCCCTCACTGCTCAATCTGCAATCTCACTCAAACAAGCCCATCACTAACGATGCATTCATTCGGCCCACTCTGTACTTACAACCGCACCCAAATTCATATGGTCACCTCACTCACCCTGCACTCACTCCTCTTACCCTATTCTCACACTGTCGCATTGCTCACCGTGCACTCACATGGGCTCTCCTGCCACCCACACAGCGCAGAGGGTTAATGTGCCTGCTACAAAGAATGTGTACCATGCAGATCACAGAACTGAGTGTGAGAAAACTATGAGTCGCGCTATGAAAAAAATTAAATGTTTGTCAGAAAGGTGCTATAGAGAGATGAGGTGCATCGTTTGGGAGTGGTAGTGAGGAAATTCATGGAGAAGGAGGAAATGGGGGAGGGGCGCCAAAAAGGACTGTTGCACTGTGTACGACCAGTGCTAAGGCCAGCCCTGGCTGGGAGTGTTAGCCCCCCCAAAGTTCGGGTCTAGTTGCGCCCCTGGGTGGTTTCACGTAGCATATAGCTCTAGGTCTTCAAAAGAAGAGGTAAGCACTCACAGGGGAAGGATAATAAAACACTTGTTTATTGTCACAAGTGACGCATTTCGGCAGTCGCCTTTTTCCTATATATATATATATTTATTTATTTTTTAAAATCAAATGCCCAAGGAGCTCAGGGAAGCACTCGACAGTTCGCCCACCTTCCGGCATTCACGATCAACTTGTCTTGATTCTCACTGCATGAATTCTCTGTGCCTGACGCGTTTCACGGCTCTCCGCCGCTTTTTCAAAGGCAATTTGCATAAGGTTGACGCAGGACGCTTCCTTCTTTTATAATGCAAGGCGTGTTTTAATGAAGTAATTAACCCTCGTGGGACTCGCTAAGTGCGTCTCTTGGTGCAGCACAGTGAGCCGTTTTGAAAAGAAGCCTTGCCTTGATACTTCTGTAACCTACCAAGGATAACATGAAGCTTTTTATTTACAGGTTGACGCATGGAACCCACTCAGGGTATTGAACTCATTGCTTCGAGGACTACATGTCCCATCAGGCTGTACACCAAGAGACGCACTTAGCGAGTCCCACGAGGGTTAATTACTTCATTAAAACACGCCTTGCATTATAAAAGAAGGAAGCGTCCTGCGTCAACCTTATGCAAATTGCCTTTGAAAAGCGGCGGAGAGCCGTGAAACGCGTCAGGCACAGAGAATTCATGCAGTGAGAATCAAGACAAGTTGATCGTGAATGCTGGAAGGTGGGCGAACTGTCGAGTGCTTCCCTAAGCTCCTTGGGCATTTGATTGAAAAAAAAAAATATATATATATATATATGCACACACACACATACGTATATATATATATATATATATATATACTACATACATACACACACATATATATATATATACACACACAAACATCCAAAGAGAAATAGAGAAACAGCCTTGTATTGTAATATATAATGTAATGTAAGCTCAAAGGTCTGAAAATTTGTCTTCGAGCAGTGCTTACAGAACAAACATGGTGTATAAGTGCCATTTCGGTCGGTGATTAATATAAAGTTTGTTCAGTACCTAACAGGTGTTATATAGCGTGCACGGACAAACTTCTTTAGAATCTTCATTCCTGCTTGACAGTGGGTTAGTGAACGGAAGGAATACAAACACTAATCCTATTTCTATGTTCATGATTTCTGTGGGGGCTTTAAAAGTGGAGTGCAATATGGCGATTCATTGATTGAGAAAGGCTGGCGACAGCCGAAACGCGTCTCATTGTTTTGCTGCTGGGTTTGGAGTGACCAAAGAACCATTAAATTAACCAATTATAAATCTTCGTGTGCGTGTTCCCTTTTTCTGTGAGGAGTTGGGACGGTTTTTGGATATATATATATATATATATATATATATATATATATATATATATATATATATATATATATATATATATATAAATCTCCACGCTCAAAAGAATAACACCAGCACTCGCAGGGGGTAAATCCTCTCTCCGGATTTAATGGCACAAGTCAAAACAACAAACACGTTTCAGCGGTACGCCTTCCTCAGTGTTGGCGACCGCTGCGCACAGACCTCGTAATTTATACATCATTACTGGTGACTGATTGAGGGTCAGGCAGATATTCGACATTGTGACGCCAGGCATTAAGATCACATTACATATTGTTGCCATAAATCAAAACGTATACAAATTCTAATTCATTCATCACACGGAATGGCAACAATGAATATCAGAGCAATGCTACAATGTTTACGAGCGTTTCATGCGCGGACCTGTCTGACATGGCAATTACCGTAAAGTCAATACTTTAGAAACGCGCGCCCTTATTTCACATTTGCTCCCTTAATGAACCAAAGGATATTCCGTAATGTGCACACTGCTCACACAATTGGGCCCTGTATGGGCTTATACACCTGAGTGATCACTGGGTAAAACTCCTCACATGTTTTTGAAGTTCAATACTGGCAGAGTATATATCCTCTCCTTCCCTATCTCGACCCTCAACTGACTCCTTTTCCAAGGTGCTATACATATTTACAAGTGTACCCCCAGTTCCTCCCCCATGTTAAGTCCTGTCGGTGCTTTAGTAGCCATATCGAGAATGTAGCGTGATTCCAATCTTCGCAAACGTTTCTCTCTATCCCCTCCTCTGGGATCACGGGCCACATGGTCCAGGCAATAGTATTTAACTAGTTTTCGGTTGCTGTTATGATGTAACTGAAAATGTCTCGCAACTGGATAACTATTGTCATTGTTTTGAATGGCTCTTTGATGTTCTAAGACACGAATCTTCGCTGGATGTATGGTACTGCCCACGTACCTTAGGCCACAAGGGCAGACCAAACAATAGACTACAAAGGCTGTGTTACAGTTCATGAATTTGGAAATACGTATCGGTTCTCTAAGACTTTCAATCGTATATGTAGTAACTTTATTGCAATTTGCACAAGCCTTGCATTTGCCACAAGGGTAAAAACCTGCAATACCGAGGATACCTCTCTGCACAGGTTGTAAATGACTTCTTACCAAATGGTCTTTGATAGAACGTGTCTTCCTAAAGGTTAATGATGGATGTGCCGGTAGATCTCGACCTATAATGACATCAGATTTCAGAATACTCCAGTTGGTTTGTAATATTTTTCTAACCCTGTTTGCCGCACTAGAGTAGTTCGTGATCAATCTGAAATTCTGTGTCATTGCTCTATCTGATTTCTTAGGGACATCCTTAAGTAGGTCGGATCTATTTTTTATATCTGTTTTCTTCCATGCTTCATTGAGGATTCCCTTCTTGTACCCTCTCGCTTTAAACCTCTTGATGCTTTTAACAGCTTCATGTTGGTAATACCCTTCCCTGGTACTGTTGCGTTTAATACGCAATAGTTCCCCATAGGGGATACTGTTCTTCAGGTTCTCCGGGTGACTGCTCCTAGCGTGCAGCACTGAATTTCCCGCTGTGGGCTTTCTAAATAGAGCTGTCTGTATTTTACCATCTGCTACAAAGACTCTCAGGTCTAAGTAGGTGACCTCTATCGAACTAATGTCACTAGTAAATTGAAGGTTAAGATCATTCCTGTTTAAGTAATCAATGTACTGGATTGCTGATTCCTTGTTTCCTCGCCAGATCAAAAAGAGATCGTCAATATAACGTCTCCAGCTGATGGTTCTTTCTACCCACTGATCACAGGTATCTGCCCATGCGTCCTGCTTCTCCCACCAGCCAACGAAGAGGTTCGCGTAACTGGGGGCGAAGCAGGCTCCCATGGCAGTACCGCGTTTTTGTCTATAGATCTGGTCCTGGAATGTGAATATGTTGTTATGCAAACAAAATTTCAAAAATTCAATCAACATTTCATTGTGTTCGACAAATTTCAGGGGACGATTCTTCAAGAAATATTTGATGGCAGCAATCCCGTCCTCATGTAAAATGCTAGTGTACAAACTAGCTATGTCTAGGGTTATCATGAGGAAGTCAGATTCCCATAGTGTCCCTTCAATATGCCTCAAAAAGTCCTTCGTGTCCCTAGTATACGAGGGCAGTTCATGTACAAAGGGAAACAGATAGTAGTCAATGAATTTAGACATGTTCTCAAGAAGGCCCCCAATTGATGAAATTATTGGGCGTCCCGGTGGATTCACCGCATTTTTGTGGACTTTCGGTAGATGGTAAAAAGTGGGGAGTCTCGGATAAGGTGTCAATAGGAAGTTATACTCCTCTGTTGAAAGCATTCCCTTCGTTGGCCATTTCAAAATCAATTGTTCATGCTGTATTATGCTTTTCATGTATTCGCTGGAAGTGATCGGCAGATAATTTTCTCGATTATTTAGTTGAAGGAGAGCTTCATTGCAATAGTTAGTACGTGTTTGCAAAACTACATTGCCACCCTTATCTGAGGGTTTAATCACAATGGTTGCATCCATTTCCAAGTCCTTGAGTGCCTTCCTCTGAGCTTGTGTGAGGTTCCATTTATTTTCGTTAGGTCCCACTCCGCTCTTTCTGAGTTTCAAAAGATCCTGATTTACTTTTTCACAAAAGACGTCAATGGTGTCAGTTGGGGTCTGCGGGTAAAATTTTGAGGTGGGTCTAAAGGGACTTGGTGATCTTTCTTGATTGATCCCAAAGTTTGCCACTTGTTCGACCTCTTCTTGAGCTGTTACCTCCATTGATCTCCCTTCATTTCCCAATTCCTCCATGACTGCAAGTGTTTCTAGATCTTGTCCGCTTAGAATATCAGTTCCTATGGGCTGAGTTGACATAGCATTAGTTCTGGACTCAAAGCCCTTCATTTTGAAAAACTTGAATAGTTTAATCTTCCTTGTGAATTTAAAAACGTCGATCCTAGTTTGGGCGTATTCAAATTTACTAGTAGGGCAGAATGTAAGTCCCAATTTAAGGACAGATTCTTCCACCGGTGTCAGTTCTTTGGGTGTGAGATTGATGATTGTTAGATTCTCTTCTTCCATCTCACTATCCACTATCTGAATTTCTGGGTACGTGTGGGTCGTGTGTGGGAGCCTGTTCCGCTTTTTGGTCGGTTGCCCCCGCCCCTTCTTGTTCGTCTATTGCTGGTTGCTCCAGGTGGTCTCCCTTTGCCTCCCCGTAGCCACGTCTGCCGAATGAGATTGAACTCCTCGTGAAAATGGGGCGGTGCTGGACCACTTGCTCTCGCTACCCCACTCTCTTCCTCAGATTGCTCAGCGGTAGAGACTTCTGATTCTGAAGTGTCCCTTGTTGCAGCAATCTTACGGGACTTGTTGTTTCTCAAATCTCTTCTTGGTGCGTCGTACTTTTTGGCGAATGTGAGGATCCTACCCTGCTCGTAGTCCCTCGCATCCCGGTCAAATTTCTGTTGTTTCCTTTGTTTAATTTTGTTCTCGTAGCTCTCTAGACGCTTTTTCATTTGCGCCCGCAATTCGTCATGTGTGGATTTTTCACCCTCGTCGCCGATGTTTTTTTCAACTTCCTCTATTTCTTGTACTGCCTTGTTCCGGTCACTCCATGCAAACTTCACAAGGATTACCAGCATCCCTTTCGAGGAGTCTGCCGTATATTCCGCCCATTCATCCAAGAGCCTGGGATCCGGGTTTTCATAGGCTGGGACCGTATAGATCCTCAAGCCTCTAGGCACTCTATTTGAAGTTGGAGCATTGACAAATATATATATATATATATATATATATATATATATATATATACTGTTTTGTATTGTAGAATTGTGTACTTCCGGTTTCACTTAAGTCAGTCACCAGACTCTTTCCACATTTAACATTTTCTCGCTTAAACTTTTTGGGATGGTCACCCGTGAGAACATATTGAGAAATCATTCGTTGAGGTTGAAGTTTGAACACAGTATGTAAGTTTCTCGTTTTCACGCAGAGCGGAGAGCAAAAGAAAGTGCTTCTATAATGCAAACTACGTGTTTTCTTTCCCAGAGTATTTTGTCTATGTTCATTGTTGCCATGAGTTTCAAAAGAAACGAATGGTTCACATAGAGCAGGATGACGTACACTCACAGTGTCGTTAAGATTAAACAACACAACAGAGTTCTGTAATGAAGCCATAAGCACATAAATTACCAGCTTGTGGGTAAGAAACCCAACTCTCCACCTGCGCATGCTCCAGGTGAAGTGCATCAAACTCATTTCTTTCTTCTTAAAGCACATCCTCTCACAAGAGATGCGGCTTGGATAATGATAACAATGGCCTATAGAATAAAAAATAGATTTAACATAAAGCATGAGCCGTCAAAGAATTTTTAGGGAAAAAAATATGAATTTTTAATGCAAAAATTAATGACAGCGTTCTTTTATGATAGTTTAGTAAATACGTGGTTAATACGACGCATATTTGTTTAGTTGGGACCATTGAGTGCAGAGCTTAAACAACAAGGGCAAAGAAACGCTGAACAAAATAGTGCGTTGGCAGAAATCACTGGGAAGAGGAAGTGGGGGAAATCTGTTTTCACAAAATGGGAATGATTTTTGTGAAACACTGCCGTGCTGAGAGAGTGCTGAGGAAAACACCATGATTGGCGTTTCTGAAACTGCTGTGCTGCTCCAACCTCCTGCCATTTTAGGCCACTCAAAGAATGTGGATTTTCTTCATTTATTGCTGTTCATAATTGCTGTAGCCGCAACAAATATTTTTGTTCTGTTCTTAACATATTTGGATAAGTAAACTCAAAACTGTTGATAAAGGCGGATAGGTAGGCGAGCCCAGAGAAGGCCCAAAATATCGAAGGGGCCCAAGTCACCTGGGCAGAGTCTAAAACTAAAAGCCAAACGAGGTAGTTCTTGGACACTGAGAAGGTTTTGAAATCTAGACAGAGAAAATAAACTTGGAAACTTAGAGATAAATGAAGCCAGTGGAGATAGCCATACATAAAGAATGATGAAAGCTTAGGAAGGAAATATAAAAATTAGATGCTGCTCTCTGAGGATAAACACTGAGCCTTTCAGACTTTGCATGCAAAGGAGGCTGCCTTGGAGGGAAGGCATGTTTATACCCATAGTATGCCTACTTTCATGAAAATTAGCTGACATATGTATACATATACACATTAGTAGCAGAGCCAGCCTGTCATGGGCCACAGGAAATGGGCCCCCTGGCTGCGGTTTGAATTATAATATACAACAATAATCAAGGTTCGTTCAGTGGACCTCACAGGCCTGTGGGCCCTGGTGTCAGTACACCTGCTGCACCAATGGAATATCCGCCCTTGCACATATATACAAACGTACATTCATGTTACATAACTGTGAGACACTCAGTTCAAATGTAGATGGGAGTCGCTTAGTTTAAAGCGAATTAATTGTTCTCCTAACCCAGGCAGTGAAAGGACCCAACTGTCCCTGTCAACTTCCCTTCTGGAACCCCCACTCAAGGCCTTAAATGCAGGTAGTAACATTAGACAGGAAACAGAACATAACGATGCATACATACTAATATAAATACTTCCCTGACTAGCATAGAACAGACCCGGCATAGGTAACAGCAGTGAAAGCTTCCCTTAGACAGACGGAAGTGTTACTGCTTAGACAGCAGCTTTGCAAGCTTCCTTGTAAAGAGAAAACTGTTACTGCTCAGAAAAAGTAGTGCAAGCGTCCTTACACAGAGAATGTGTTACTGCTCAGACAGCAGCTTTGCAAGCTTCCTTATAAAGAGAAAACTGTTACTGCTCAGAAAAAGTAGTGCAAGCGTCCTTACACAGAGAATCTGTTAGTGCACCAGTAGCAGCAGTGCAAGCTTCCTTACACAGAGAACGTGTTACAGCTCAAACACGAGCAGTGCAGGTTTCCTTAAAAATAGAAAAGTGTTACTGTTTAGACAGCAGCAGTGCAAGCTTCCTTACACAGAGAATGTGTTACTTCTCAGGCAGCAGCAGTTCAAGTTTCCTTACAAAGAGAAAATTGTTTCTGCTCAGACAGAAGTAGTGCAAGATTCTTTACACAGAGAATGTGCTACAGCTCAGACACCGGTAGTGCAGGCTTCCTTAAAAATAAAAACTGTTACTGCTTATATAGTAGTCGTGCAAGCTTCAGAACACAGAGAATGTGTTACTGCTCAGACAGCAACAGTACATGCTTCCTTACATAGAGAAAACTGTTACTGCTCAGACAGAATCAGTGCAACCTTCTCTTAATCATAGGGATTTGATACTATGCAGACAGAATCCGTGCAAGGTTCTCTTACACAGAGAATGTTTTACTACTCAGACAGAAGAAGTGCAAGCTTCTCTTATACAGAGAGAAATGTTACAGCTCAGACAGAAGCAATGCAAGCTCCCTTAAACTGAGAATGTTTTACTGTTCAGGCAGCAACAGTGCAAGCTTCCTTACACAGAGAATGTGTTACTGCTCAGTGAGCAGAAGTACAAACTTCCTTACAAAGAGAAAACTGTCATGGCTCAGACAGAAGTGCAAGCTTCTCTTACACAGAGGAAAATGTTACTACTCAGACAGAAACAGTGCACGCTTTCTTAGACTGAGAATATGTTACTGCTCGGGCAGCAGGAGTTCAACGTTCCTTACACCGAGAATGTGGCACCAGTGCAAGCTTCCTTTAACAGAGAATGTGTTACAGCTCAGACACGAGCAGTGCATGTTTCCTTAAAAATAGAAAAGTGTTACTGTTTAGATAGAAGTAGTGCAAGCTTCCAAACACAGAGAATGTATTACTACTCAGCCAGCAGTGGGGCAAGATTATCTTACGCAGAAAATGTGCTACTGCTCAGACAGAAGTAGTGCAACCTTCTCTTACACAGAGAATGTGTTACTGCTCATACAGGAGCAGTGCAAGCCTCCTTACACAGCGAATGTGTTACTGCTCAGAGAGCAGCAGTACAATCTTCCTTACAAAGAGAAAACTCTTACTGCTCAGACAGAAGCAGTGCAAGCTTTCTTACACCAAGAATATGTTACTGCTCAGGCATCAGCAGTGGAAGCTTCCTTACACAGAAAATGTGGCAGCAGTGCAAGCTTCCTTTAACAGAGAATGTGTTACTGCTCAGAAAGCAGCAGTGTAAGCTTTGCCACAAGGAGAACATGTTCCGACTCAAAGAGCAGCAGTGCAAGCTTCCTTACACAGAGAATGTGTTACTGCTCAGACAGCAGTGGTGCAAGCTTCCTTACACAGAAAATGTATTACTTGTCAGGCAGCAGCAGTGCAAACTTCCTTACCAAGAGAAAAATGTTACTGCTCAGACAGAAGCAGTGCAAGCTTCTCTTACACACAGAGAAGTGTTACTGCCCAGACAGAAGCAGTGCAAGCTTCTCTTACACACAGAGAAGTGTTACTGCCCAGACAGAAGCAGTGCTAGCTTCCTTGCACAGATAAGGTGCTGCTTCTCAGACAGAAAAAGTGCAGGCTTCCCTTAGACAGAGAATGCATTACTGCTCACACAGCAGCAGCGCAAGCTTCTCTTACACAGAGAATGTGTTACTGCTCAGACAGAAGCAGTACAAGCTTCTCTGACACAGAGAAAACTGTTACAGCTCAGACAGTAGCAATGCAAGGTCCCTTAAACTGAGAATGTTTTACTGTTCAGGCAGCAGCAGTGTAAGCTTCCTTACACAGAGAATGTGTTACTGCTCAGTGAGCAGAAGTACAACCTTCCTTACAAAGAGAAAACTGTCACGGCTCAGACAGAAGAAGTGGAAGCTTCTCTTACACAGAGGAAAATGTTACTGCTCAGATAGTAACAGTGCACGCTTTCTTAGACCGAGAATATATTACTGCTCGGGCAACAGCAGTGCAACGTTCCTTACACCGAGAATGTGGCACCAGTGCAAGCTTCCTTTAACAGAGAATGTGTTACTGCACAGGCAGCAGCAGTGCAAACTTCCGTACACAGAGAACATGTTACTGCTCAGACAGCAACAGTGCAAGCTTCCTTACAAAGAGAAAACTGTTATTGCTCAGACAGAAGCAGTGCAACTTTCCTTACACAGAGAATGTATTACTGCTCAGAAAGAAGCAGTGCAAGCTTCCTTATACAGACAATGTGTTACAGCTCAGACACGAGCAGTGCATGTTTCCTTAAAAATAGAAAAGTGTTACTGTTTAGATAGAAGTAGTGCAAGCTTCCAAACACAGAGAATGTATTACTACTCAGCCAGCAGTGGGGCAAGATTATCTTACGCAGAAAATGTGCTACTGCTCAGACAGAAGTAGTGCAACCTTCTCTTACACAGAGAATGTGTTACTGCTCATACAGGAGCAGTGCAAGCCTCCTTACACAGAGAATGTGTTACTGCTCAGAGAGCAGCAGTACAATCTTCCTTACAAAGAGAAAACTCTTACTGCTCAGACAGAAGCAGTGCAAGCGTCTCTTACACAATGGGAACTGTTACTGCTCAGACAGAAGCAGTGCAAGCTTTCTTACACCAAGAATATGTTACTGCTCAGGCATCAGCAGTGGAAGCTTCCTTACACAGAAAATGTGGCAGCAGTGCAAGCTTCCTTTAACAGAGAATGTGTTACTGCTCAGAAAGCAGCAGTGCAAGCTTCGCTACAAGGAGATCATGCTCCTACTCAAACAGCAGCAGTGCAAGCTTCCTTACACAGAGAATGTGTTACTGCTCAGACAGCAGTGGTGCAAGCTTCCTTACACAGAGAATGTATTACTTGTCAGGCAACAGCAGTCCAAACTTCCTTACAAAGAGAAAACTGTTACTGCTCAGACAGAAGCAGCGCAAGCTTCTCTTACACACAGAGAAGTGTTACTGCCCAGACAGAAGCAGTGCAAGCTTCTCTTACACACAGAGAAGTGTTACTGCCCAGACAGAAGCAGTGCTAGCTTCCTTGCACAGATAAGATGCTGCCTCTCAGACAGAAAAAGTGCAGGCTTCCCTTAGACAGAGAATGCATTACTGCTCAGACAGCAGCAGTGCAAACTTCTCTGACACAGAGAGAAGTGTTACTGCTCAGACAGAAACAGTTTAAGCTTCCTTTCACAGAATATGTGTTACTGGTCAGGTGACAGCAGTGCAAGGTTTCTTACACAGAGAATGTGGCAGTAGTGCAAGTTTCCTTACACAGAGAATGTTTTACCGCTCAGACAGAAGCAGTGCAAGCTTCTCTTACACAGAGGGAACTGTTACTGCTGGGACAGAAGCAGTGCAAGCTTTCTTAAACCAAGAATATGTTTCTCCTCAGGCAGCAGAAGTGCAAGCTTCCTTACACAAAGAATGTGGCAGCAGTACAAGCTTCCTTTAACAGAGAATGTGTAACTACTCAGACAGTAGCAGTGCATACTTCCTTAAAGAGAGCACATGTTACGGCTCAGACAGCAGCAGTTCAAGCTTCCTTACACCGAGAACGTGTTACTGCTCAGACAGCAGTGGTGCAAGCTTCCTTACAAAGAGAAAACTCTTACTGCTCAGACAGAAGCAGTGCAAGCGTCTCTTACACAATGGGAACTGTTACTGCTCAGACAGAAGCAGTGCAAGCTTTCTTACACCAAGAATATGTTACTGCTCAGGCATCAGCAGTGGAAGCTTCCTTACACAGAAAATGTGGCAGCAGTGCAAGCTTCCTTTAACAGAGAATGTGTTACTGCTCAGAAAGCAGCAGTGCAAGCTTCGCTACAAGGAGATCATGCTCCTACTCAAACAGCAGCAGTGCAAGCTTCCTTACACAGAGAATGTGTTACTGCTCAGACAGCAGTGGTGCAAGCTTCCTTACACAGAGAATGTATTACTTGTCAGGCAACAGCAGTCCAAACTTCCTTACAAAGAGAAAACTGTTACTGCTCAGACAGAAGCAGCGCAAGCTTCTCTTACACACAGAGAAGTGTTACTGCCCAGACAGAAGCAGTGCAAGCTTCTCTTACACACAGAGAAGTGTTACTGCCCAGACAGAAGCAGTGCTAGCTTCCTTGCACAGATAAGATGCTGCCTCTCAGACAGAAAAAGTGCAGGCTTCCCTTAGACAGAGAATGCATTACTGCTCAGACAGCAGCAGTGCAAACTTCTCTGACACAGAGAGAAGTGTTACTGCTCAGACAGAAACAGTTTAAGCTTCCTTTCACAGAATATGTGTTACTGGTCAGGTGACAGCAGTGCAAGGTTTCTTACACAGAGAATGTGGCAGTAGTGCAAGTTTCCTTACACAGAGAATGTTTTACCGCTCAGACAGAAGCAGTGCAAGCTTCTCTTACACAGAGGGAACTGTTACTGCTGGGACAGAAGCAGTGCAAGCTTTCTTAAACCAAGAATATGTTTCTCCTCAGGCAGCAGAAGTGCAAGCTTCCTTACACAAAGAATGTGGCAGCAGTACAAGCTTCCTTTAACAGAGAATGTGTAACTACTCAGACAGTAGCAGTGCATACTTCCTTAAAGAGAGCACATGTTACGGCTCAGACAGCAGCAGTTCAAGCTTCCTTACACCGAGAACGTGTTACTGCTCAGACAGCAGTGGTGCAAGCTTCCTTACACAGAGAATGTGTTACTTCTCAGGCAGCAGCAGTATAAGCTTACTTACAAAGAGAAAACTACTACTACTCAGACAGAAGCAGTGCATGTTTCCTTACACAGAGAATGTGTAAGTGCACCAGTAGCAGCAGTGCAAGCTTCCTTACACGGAGAATGTGTTACAGCTCAGGCACCACCAGTTCAAGCTTCCTTACAAATAGAAAGCTGTTACTGCTTACATAGAAGTAGTGCAAGCTTCCAAACATAGAGAATGTGTTACTGCTCAGACAGCAGCAGTACAAGCTTCCTTACAAAGAGAAAACTGTTACTGCTCAGGCAGAAGCAGTGCAAACTTCTCTTGCACACAGAGAAGTGTACCTGTTCAGAGAGAAGCAGTGCGAGTTTCCTTATACAAAGAACATGTTACTGCTCAGACACCAACAGTGCAAGCTTCCTTACACAGAGACAGTGTTACTGCTCACACAGCAGTGGTACAAGCTTCCTTACACAGAGAATGTATTACTTCTCAGGCAGCAGCAGTGCAAGCTTTCTTAAAACGAGAAAGCTGTTACTGCTCAGACAGCAGCAGTACAAGCTTCTCTTACACAGAGGGAACTGTTATTGCTCAGACATAATCAGTGCAAGTTTCCTTACACAGAGAATATTTTACCTCTCAGACAGAAGCAGTGCAAGCCTCTCCTACACAGAGGGAACTGTACTGCTTAGACAGAAGCAGTGCAAGCTTTCTTAGACCAATAATAAGTCACTGATCATGCAGCAGCAGTGCAACCTTCCTTAAACAGTGAATGTGGGAGCAGTGCAAGCTTCCTTTAACAGAGAATGTGTTACTGCTCAGACAGAAGCAGAGCAAGCTTCCTCACAAAGAGAATATGTTACTGCTCAGAGAGCAGCAGTGTAATCTTCCTTACACAGAGAATGTGTTACTGCTCAGACAACAGCAGTTCAAGCTTCCTTACACAGAGAATGTGTTACTGCTCAGACAGAAGCAGAGCAAGCTTCCTCACAAAGAGAATATGTTACTGCTCAGAGAGCAGCAGTGTAATCTTCCTTACACAGAGAATGTGTTACTGCTCAGACAACAGCAGTTCAAGCTTCCTTACACAGAGAATGTGTTACTGCTCAGAAGCAGCAGCACAAGCTTCCTTACACAGAGAACGTGTAACTGCTCAGACAACAGTGGTGCAAGCTTCCTTACACAGAGAATGTGTTACTGCTCAGAAGCAGCAGCACAAGCTTCCTTACACAGAGAACGTGTTACTGCTCAGACAACAGTGGTCAATGCTTCCTTATACAGAGAATGTGTTAGCTCTCAGGCAGCAGCAATTCAAGCTTCGTTACAAAAAGAAAACTGTTACTGCTCAGACTAAAGCAGTGCAAGCTTCCTTCCACAGATAATGTGCTCAGACACCAGCAGTGCAAGCTTCCTTACAAATAGAATCCTGTTACTGTCAAATAGAAGTAGTGCAGGCTACATCACACAAAGAATGTGTTAGTGTACAGGCAGCAGCAGTGCAAGCCTCCTTACACAGAGAATGTGTTACTGCTCGGACAGTAGCAGTGCAAACCTCCTTACAAAGAGAAAACTGTAACTGCTCACACAGAAGCAGTGCAAGCTTCTCTTGTACACAGAGCAGTGTTACTGCCCAGACAGAAGCAGTGCTAGCTTCCTTACACAGATAAGGTGCTGCTTCTCAGACACAAAAAGTGCAGGCTTCCCTTAGACAGAAAATGTATTACTGCTCAGACAGCAGCAGTGCAACAAGCTTCTCTTACACAGGGACGGTGTTACTGCTCAGACAGAAGAAGTGCAAGCTTCTCTGACACAGAGAGGAGTGTTACTGCTCTGACAGAAGCAGTGCTAGCTTCCTTACACATATACGGTGCTGCTTCTCAGACAGAAAAGGTGCAGGCTTCCCTTGAACAGAGAATGTATTACTGCTTTGACAGCGGCAGTGCAAGCTTCTCTTACACAGAGAACGTGTTACTGCTCAGACAGCAGCAGTGCAAGCTTCCTTATATAGAGAACGTGTTACTGCTCAGACAGCAATGGTGTAAGCTTCCTTACACAGAGAACGTGTTACTGCTCAGACAGCAGCAGTGCAAGCTTCCTTACAAAGAGAATGTGCCAGCAGTGCAAACTTCCTTACACAGAGAATACATTACTGCTCAGACAGTAGTAGTGCAAGCTTCTATGACACAGAGAGAAGTGTTACTGCTCAAACGAAAACAGTTTAAGCTTCCTTTCACAGAATATATGTTACTGCTCAGGTGACAGCAGCGCAAGGTTTCTTACACAGAGAATGTGGCTGTAGTGCACGTTTCCTTCCACAGAGAATGTTTTACCGCTCAGACAGAAGCAGTGCAAGCTTCTCTTACACAGAGGGAACTGATACTGCTCAGACAGAAGCAGCGTAATCTTTCTTAGACCAAGAATATCTTACTGCTCAGGCAGCAGCAGTGCAAGTTTCCTTACACAGAGAATGTGGCAGCAGTACAAAGTTCCTTACACAGAGAACGTTACTGCTCAGACAGCATCAGTTCAAGCTTCCTTACACAGAGAACGTGTTACTGCTCAGACAGAAGCAGTGTAAGATTCCTTACACAGAGAATGTGTTAGTGCACCAGTAGCAGCAGTGCAAGCTTCCTTACACCGAGAATGTGTTACAGCTCAGACACCAGCAGAGCAGGCTTCCTTACAAATAGAAAGCTGTTACTGCTTAGATAGAAGTAGTGCAAGCTTCCAAACACAGAAAATGTGTTACTGCTCAGACAGCAGCAGTACAAGGTTCCTTACAACGAGAAAACTGTTACTGCTCAGACAAGAGCAGTGCAACGTTTTCTTACACACACAGAAGTCTACCTGTTCAGACAGAAGCAGTGCGAGCTTCCTTATACAAAGAACATGTTACTGCTCAGACAGAAGTGCAAGCTTATCTTACACAGAGAATGTATTACTGCTTAGACTGAAGCAGTGCAAGCTCTTCTTACACAGGGAGAAGTGCTACTGCTCAGTCAGAAGCAGTACAAGCGTCCTGACACCGAGAATGTGTTACTGCTCAGGCAGCAGCAGTGCAGGCTTCCTTACACAAACAATGTGGCAGCAGTGCAAGCTTCTTTACACAGAGAATGTGTTACTGCTCAGGCAGGAGCAGTGCAAGCCTACGTACACAGAGAATGTGGTACTGCTCAGACAGCAACAGTATAAGCGTCCGTACAAAGAGAAAACTGTTACTGCTCAGACAGAAGCAATGCAAGCTTCTCTTACACAAAGGGAACTGTGACTGCTCAGACAGAAGCAGTGCAAGCTTTCTTACACCCAGAATATGTTCCTGCTCAGACAACAGCAGTGCAAGCTTCCTTACACAGAGAACATGTTCCTGCTCAGATAGCAGCAGTGCTAGCTTCCTTACATAGGGAACATGTTCCTGCTCAGAGAGCAGTAGTGCAAGCTTCCTTCCACAGAGAACATATTACTGCTCAGACAGCAGCAGTGTAAGCTTCCTTACACAGAGACAGTGTTACTGCTCAGAGAGCAGTGGTACAAGCTTCCTTGCACAGAGAATGTATTACTTCTCAGGCAGCAGCAGCGCAAGCTGCAAGCGTCCTTAAAAAGGGAAAGCTGTTACTCCTCAGACAGCAGCACTACAAGCTCCTTTACAAAGAGAAAACTGTTACAGCTCAGACAGAAACTGTGGAAGCCTCTCTCACACAGAGGGAACTGTTAGTGCTCAGACAGAAGCAGTGCAAGCTTTCTTACACCCAGAATATGTTCCTGCTCAGACAGCAGCAGTGCAAGCTTCCTTACACAGAGAACATGTTCCTGCTCAGACAGAAGCAGTGCAAGCTTCCTTACACAGAGACAGTGTTACTGCTCAGAGAGCAGTGGTACAAGCTTCCTTACACAGAGAATGTATTACTTCTCAGGCAGCAGCAGTGCAAGCTTTCTTAAAAAGAGAAAGCTGTTACTGCTCAGACAGCAGCAGTACAAGCTTCTCTTACACAGAGGGAACTGTTATTGCTCAAACAGAAGCAGTGCAAGTTTCCTTATACAGAGAATGTGTTTCCGCTCAGACAGAAGCAGTGCAAGCTTCTGTTACACAGAGGGAACTGTACTGCTTAGACAGAAGCAGTGCAAGCTTTCTTAGACCAATAATAAGTCACTGATCATGCAGCAGCAGTGAAGCCTTCCTTAAACAGTGAATGTGGCAGCAGTGCAAGCTTCCTTTAACAGACAATGTGTTACTGCTCAGACAGCAGCAGTACAAGCTTCCTTTCGCAGAGAACATGTTACTGCTCAGACAGCAGTGGAGCAAGCTTCCTTACACAGAGAACGTGTTACTGCTCACACAGCAGCAGCGCAAGCTTCCTTACACAGAGAATGTGTTACTGCTCAGACAACAGTGGTGTAAGCTTCCTTATATAGAGAACGTGTCAGCTCTCGGGCAGCAGCAGTACAAGCTTCCTTACAAAGAGAAAACTGTTACTGCTCAGACTAAAGCAATGCAAGCTTCCTTACACAGAGAATGTGCTCAGACACCAGCAGTGCAATCTTCCTTACAAATAGAAACATGTTACTGCTCAGATAGAAGTAGTGCAGGTTTCCTCACACAAAGAATGTGTTCGTACAAAGGCAGCAGTAGTGCAAGCCTCCTTACACAGAGAATGTGTTACTGCTCAGACAGCAGCAGTGCAAACTTTCTTACAAAGAGAAAACTGTTACTACTCAGACAGGGGAAACGACCTTAACAACGCGGTAAAAACACCGCAGTACATTTAGTTCGCTGCTTTTACAACGCAAGTCGTTACCACGACTTGCACTGGAGGGCGCTCTAGACTAAGGAATAGTGTGATTTACTATTCCAACACCTTCCCTACTGTACGTAGGCTGGAGTTGGAATAGTAAATCATACTATTCCTAAGTCCAGCGCCCTACAGCGCAAGTCGTGGTAACGACTTGCGTTGTAAAAACAGCGATGTAATGTACCGCGATCTAAATGATCGCGTTGTTACATCATACATCCCTCAGACAGAAGCAGTGCAAACTTCTCTTACACACAGAGAAGTGTTACTGCCCAGACAGAAGCAGTGCTAGCTTCCTTGCACAGATAATGTGCTGCTTCTCAGACAGAAAACGTGCAGGCTTCCCTTAGACAGAGAATGTATTACTGCTCAGACAGCAGTAGTGCAAGCTTCCTTACACAGAGACAGTGTTACTGCTCAGACAGCAGTGGTACAAGCTTCCTTACACAGAGAATGTATTACTTCTCAGGCAGCAGCAGTGCAAGCTTTCTTAAAAAGAGAAAGCTGTTACTGCTCAGACAGCAGCAGTACAAGCTTCTCTTACACAGAGGGAACTGTTATTGCTCAGACAGAAGCAGTGCACGTTTCCTTTCATAGAGAATGTTTTGCCGCTCAGACAAAAGCAGTGCAAGCTTCTCTTACACAGAGGGAACTGTACTGCTTAGACAGAAGCAGTGCAAGCTTTCTTAGACCAATAATATGTCACTGATCATGCAGCAGCAGTGCAACCTTCCTTAAACAGTGAATGTGGCAGCAGTGCAAGCTTCCTTTAACAGACAATGTGTTACTGCTCAGACAGCAGCAGTGCAAGCTTCCTTACAAAGAGAACATGTTACTGATCAGAGAGCAGCAGTGTAACCTTCCTTACACAGAGAATGTGGCAGCAGTGCAAGCTTCCTTTAACAGACAATGTGTTACTGCTCAGACAGCAGCAGTACATACTTCCTTACACAGACAATATGTTACTGTTCAGAGAGTAGCAGTGTAATCTTCCTTACACAGAGAACGTGATACTGCTCAGACAGCAGCAGTACAAGCTTCTTTACACAGAGAACATGTTACTGCTCAGACAGCAGTTGAGCAAGCTTCCTTACACAGAGAGCGTGTTACTGCTCACACAGCAGCAGCGCAAGCTTCCTTACACAGAGAACGTGTTACTGCTCAGACAACAGTGGTGCATTCTTCCTTATACAGAGTACGTGTCAACTCTCAGGCAGCAGCAGTGCAAGCTTCCTTACAAAGAGAAAACTATTACTGCTCAGACTAAAGCAGTGCAAGCTTCCTCACACAGAGAATGTGCTCAGACACCAGCAGTGCAAGTTTCCTTACAAATAGAAACCTGTTACTGCTCAGATAGAAGTAGTGCAAGCTTCCTCACACAAATAATGTGTTAGTACACAGGCAGCAGTAGTTCAAGCCTCCTTACACAGAGAATGTGTTACTGCTCAGACAGCAGCAGTGCAAACTTTCTTACAAAGAGAAAACTGTTACTGCTCAGAGAGAAGCAGTGCAAGCTTCTCTTACACACAGAGAAGTGTTACTGCCCAGACAGAAGCAGTGTTCGCTTCCTTGCACAGATAATGTGCTGCTTCTCAGACTGAAAAAGTGCAGGCTTCCCTTAGACAGAGAATGTATTACTGCTCAGACAGCAGCAGTGCAAGCTTCTCTTCAGTGCTTAATTTGTAAAATATTAAGTGCCAGGGCTATGACCAGGAGGCCACTGCAGCTTTCACCACCCATCGCCCTTGTCATCGCTGCCAAAACAACTACTAACCATCTCTCTGGCATGTAAATGCGACAGTTCAGATTATTCCAGGTCCCCAAAGCTAAAGGAATGGCTGGGGAGTCAGGTATTAGCAATTTTAATATATATTGTAGCCCTAAACTACCGTTGTTCTGCTCAGCTCTAAATTAGATGAGCAGCGCTACCATGTGGTGGACTGTTCTAATTATGTTGTTGACAATTAGGTGCTGGTGCCGAGCACGGGAAACCAATTAAGTGCCGGTGCTGAGCACCGGAAAGCACCGGCTCAAATTAAGCACTGCTTCTCTTACACAGAGCACGTGTTACTGCTCAGACAGCAGCAGAGCAAGTTTCCTTACACAGAGAACATGTTCCTGCTCAGAGAGCAGTAGTGCAAGCTTCCTTACACAGAGCACATATTACTGCTCAGACAGCAGCAGTGCAAGCTTCCTTACACAGATACAGTGTTACTGCTCAGACAGCAGTCGTACAAGCTTCCTTACACAGAGAAGGTATTACTTCTCAGGCAGCAGCAGTGCAAGCTTCCTTAAAAAAGAGAGCGCTGTTACTGCTGCGACAGCAGCAGTAACAAGCTTCCTTACAAAGAGAAAACTGTTACTGCTCAGACAGAAACAGTGCAAGCTTCTCTCACACAGATGGAACTGTTACTGCTCAGACAGAAGCAATGCAAGCTTTCATAGATCAATAATATGTCACCGCTCATGCAGCAGCAGTGCAACCTTCCTACACAGAGAATGTGGCAGCAGTGCAATCTTTCTTTAACAGAGAATGTGTTACTGCTCAGACAGCAGTGGTGCAAGCTTTCTTATTCAGAGAATGTGTCAGCTATCTGACAGCAGCAGTACAAGCTTCCTTACAAAGAGAAAACTGTTACTGCTCAGACTGAGCAGTACAAGCTTCCTTACATAGAGAATATGTTACTGCTCAGAGAGCAGCAGTGCAATCTTCCTTACACAGAGAACGTGATACTGCTCAGACAGCAGCAGGACAAGCTTCCTTACACAGAGAATGTGTTACTGCTCAGACAGCACTTGTGCAAGCTTCCTTACACAGAGAAGGTGTAACTGCTCACACAGCAGCAACGCAAGCTTCCTTACATAGAGAATATGTTACTGCTCAGAGAGCAGCAGTGCAATCTTCCTTACACAGAGAACGTGATACTGCTCAGACAGCAGCAGTACAAGCTTCCTTACAAAGAGAAAACTGTTACTGCTCAGACTAAAGCAGTGCAAGCTTCCTTACAAATAGAAACCTGCTACTGCTCAGATTGAAGCAGTGCAAGCTTCCTCACACAAAAAATGTGTTAGTGCACAGGCAGCAGTAGTGCAAGCCTCCTTACACAGAGAATGTGTTACTGCTCAGACAGCAGCAGTGCAAACTTTCTTACAAAAAGAAAACTGTTACTGCTCAATCAGAAGCAGTGCAAGCTTCTCTTACACACAGAGAAGTGTTACTGCTCAGACAGCAGCAGTGCAAGCTTCTCTTACCCATAGAACGTGTTACTGCTCAGACGGAAGCAGTGCAAGCTTCTCTGACACAGAGAAAATTGTTACTGCTCAGACAGAAGCAAAGCAAGCTTCTCTCACACAAAAGGAAGTGTTACTGCTCAGACAGCAGCAGTGCAAGCTTCCTTACACAGGGAACATGTTCCTGCTCAGACAGCAGCAGTGCAAGCTTCCTTACACAGAGACAGTGTTACTACTTAGATAGCAGTGGTACACGCTTCCTTACACAGAGAAGGTATTACTTCTCATGCAGCTGCAGTGCAACCTTCCTTACACAGAGAATGTGGCAGCAGTGCAATCTTTCTTTAACAGAGAATGTGTTACTGCTCAGACAGCAGTGGTGCAAGCTTTATTATTCAGAGAATGTGACAGCTCTCTGACAGCAGCAGTACAAGCTTCCTTACAAAGAGAAAACTGTTACTGCTCAGACAGCAGCAGTGCAAGCTTCCTTACACAGAGAATATGTTACTGCTCAGAGAGCAGCAGTGCAATCTTCCTTACACAGAGAACGTGATACTGCTCAGACAGCAGCAGTACAAGCTTCCTTACACAGAGAACGTGTTACTGCTCAGACAGCACTGGTGCAAGCTTCCTTACACAGAGAACGTGTAACTGCTCACACAGCAGCAGCACAAGCTTCCTTACACAGAGAACGTGTTACTGCTCAGACAACAGTGGTGCAAGCTTCCTTATACAGAGAACGTGTCAGCTCTCGGGCAGCAGCAGTACAAGCTTCCTTACAAAGAGAAAACTGTTACTGCTCAGACTAAAGCAGTGCAAGCTTCCTTACAAATAGAAACCAGTTACTGCTCAGATAGAAGTAGTGCAAGCTTCCTCACACAAAGAAGGTGTTAGTGCACAGGCAGCAGTAGTGCAAGCCTCCTTACACAGAGAATGTGTTACTGCTCAGACAGCAGCAGTGCAAACTTTCTTACAAAGAGAAAACTGTTACTGCTCAGACAGAAGAAGTGCAAGCTTCTCTTACACACAGAGAAGTGTTATTGCTCAGACAGAAGCAGTGCTAGCTTCCTTGCGCAGATAATGTGCAGCTTCTCAGACAGAAAAAGTGCAGGCTTCCCTTAGACAGAGAATGTATTACTGCTCAGACAGCAGCAGTGCAAGCTTCTCTTACACAGAGAACGTGTTACTGCTCAGACGGAAGCAGTGCAAGCTTCTCTGACACAGAAAAAAATGTTACTGCTCAGACAGAAGCAAAACAAGCTTCTCTCACACAAAGGGAAGTGTTACTGCTCAGACAGCAGCAGTGCAAGCTTCCTTACACAAAGAACATGTTCCTGCTCAGAGAGCAGTAGTGCAAGCTTCCGTAAACAGAGCACATATTACTGCTCAGACATCAGCAGTGCACGCTTCCTTACACAGAGACAGTGTTGCTGCTCAGACAGCAGTGGTACAAGCTTCCTTACACAGAGAATGTATTACTCTCAGGCAGCAGCAGTGCAAGCTTCCTTAAAAGAGAAAGCTGTTATTGCTCAGACAGCAGCAGTTCAAGCTTCCTTACAAAGAGAAAACTGTTACTGCTCAGACAGAAACAGTGCAAGCTTCTCTCACACAGATGGAACTGTTGCTGCTCAGACAGAAGCAGTGCAAGCTTTCATAGATCAATAATATGTCACCGCTCATGCAGCAGCAGTGCAACCTTCCTACACAGAGAATGTGGCAGCAGTGCAATCTTTCTTTAACAGAGAATGTGTTACTGCTCAGACAACAGTGGTGCAAGCTTACTTATACAGAGAACGTGTCAGCTCTCGGGCAGCAGCAGTACAAGCTTCCTTACAAAGAGAAAACTGTTACTGCTCAGGCTAAAGCAGTGCAAACTTTCTTACAAAGAGAAAACTGTTACTGCCCAGACAGAAGCAGTGCAAGCTTCTCTCACACACAGAGAAGTGTTACTGCTCAGACAGAAGCAGTGCTAGCTTCCTTGCTCAGATAATGTGCTGCTTCTCAGACAGAAAAAGTGCAGCTCCCCTTAGACAGAGAATGTATTACTGCTCAGACAGCAGCAGTGCAAGCTTCTCTTACACAGAGAACGTGTTACTGCTCAGACGGATGTAGTGAAAGCTTCTCTGACACAGCGAAAACTGTTACTGCTCAGACAGAAGCAAAGCAAGCTTCTCTTACACAAAGGGAAGTGTTACTGTTCAGACAGCAGCAGTGCAAGCTTCCTTACACAGAGAATGTGTTACTGCTCAGACAGCAGTAGTGCAAGCTTCCTTATACAGAGAACGTGCTGCTGCTCACACAGCAGCAGCGCAAGCTTCCTTACACAGAGAACGTGTTACTGCTCAGACAGCAGTGGTGCAAGCTTCTTATACAGAGAATGTGTCAGCTCTCTGACAGCAGCAGTACAAGCTTCCTAACAAAGAGAAAACTGTTACTGCTCAGACAAAAGCAACGCAAGCTTCCTTACATAGAGAACGTGTAACAGCTCAGAGAGCAGCAGTGCAAGCTTCCTTACACAGATAATGTGTTACTGCTCAGACAAGAGTGGTGCAAGCTTCCTTATACAGAGAATGTGTTAGGTCTCAGGCAGCAGCAGTAGAGGCTTCCTTACAAAGAGAAAACTGGTACTGCTCAGACTAAAGCAGTGCAAGCTTCCTTACACAGAGCATGTGCTCAGACACAGGCAGTGCAAGGTTCCTTACAAATAGAAACCTGTTACTGCTCAGATAGAAGTAGTGCAAGCTTCCTTACACAAAGAATGTGTTAGTGCACAGGCAGCAGCAGTGCAAGCCTCCTTACACAGTGAATGTGTTACTGCTCAGAGAGCAGAAGTGCAAACTTCCTTACAAAGAGAAAACTGTTACTGCTCAGACAGAAGCAGTGCAAGCTTCTCTTACACACAGAGAAGTGTTACTGCCCAGGCAGAAGCAGTGCTAGCTTCCTTGCACAGATAAGGTGCTGCTTCTCAGACAGAAAAAGTGCAGGCTTCCCTTAGACAGAGAATGCATTACTGCTCAGACAGCAGCAGAGCAAGCTTCTCTTACACAGAGAATGTGTTACTGCTCAGACAGAAACAGTTTCAGCTTCCTTTCACAGAGAAAGTTTTACTGCTCCGACAGCAGCAGTGCAAGTTGAGTTGAAAACGGTCTGTGTTTTTCTGGTTTGCAGTAAGGCTGCTATTGAGTTGAGGCTGAGGTGATGGGTGGTTGTGGGGAACTTTACGTGGAGTTGAGTTCGGGTGGAGACTGGTGAGGTTATGTGTGAACAGTGACGTTGATTTGAGGTTGGGCTGTGGTCAATTTGATGCGAGGTAAGATTTAGTTGAGGAGAAACGAAAGTGAGATGTGGCAAAGCGGTCAGGTTGAAATGATGTTGTGGGTGCATTCGGCACATTTTCCACGCGTAATGCCTCAAAAACATGATTTTTATCGCAATGATCAGTACAATAAGGCTTGCCGCAAGGTCTAGGAGCAATAGTTATCTGTAACAATAATGTATGTGCCTATAAAATATGTGTGATACTGCAAAACACTAAGCATGCAGCAGGATATGTTTTGTACAATAGAAAGTGCAGGGCCTTTCCCATACCCTGTGCTGCACTGGAAATAAATAACCATTGATAATCCATGTCTAGAAAATGAAGTCCCATCTCAATGCTTATAACAATTAAAAGAGCATGAAAATGGCAGTGCCAGGAAATAAAGCATCAGTTCGTGGTTTTACAGGATAGGGTGCTGCAATACCTCATACCATACAGCTGCCATTTCTAAGCACTATAAATAACATGTCTTACCATTAGAGATTTAATAACATTCTATGACCAAACTCAGAAGGGCAGAAGCCTGTTAGACTAATCTTTGTCCATCACTAATCGGTGACTTGAGCTGAAATATAATTGGCGCCTCTTTTGCACTCAAGTCCTCCCATTTCAAAGCTTGCCCATCCTAAGCTTCGCCCCCGCTTAACTCCCGCCCCACCCCGTTTATGTCATTGGCAAACAGCTCTTTGTGCCACTGCAGCCAGTTAAACATTCAACCAATAGTTATGAGCTGTACAAAGCTCTGGCCATCTTTCTTTATCCACCAGGCACCCTTTCAAATTTTTAAACAAAATCAAAAGTTTTTATTTGAAACAATACTTCGCCCAAATGCTTAGGGCGTGCCTCACTGTTCCTTAAAAGGCCTTGGCAAAGTCAGAAGAGCTGCCTTTAGTCACCAAAAATGGTTTTGTAGAATGAGCGTGAAGTTGTTTTTTCTGTCAGGTGTTTATGGCTGTGTATATGAAGATGGCACTTTATATTTTTGGTAGTTTCTCCAGTGACGGCAGTGGATTGAACTCCAGGGTCTGATATCAATTTGACTTACTGAAGATGTATAAAGTAGGCAAGCAGGGCATGCTAAAATCTATCTCCTCTGCTCAGTTGGTTTGCTGCTCTCTTAATTTGGCAGCATCAGAAGATCTGAATAGAGTTGCTATACTTTTAATAGTGGAATAAGGATAGGTGTTTGCAGTTTCAGCAAAGAGACCAATGTCTGAATGGGCACGGAGTGTGGAATCCTCCTATATACCCCTAAGCCGGTTTGACAGATAATGGTACATTATAGAAAAGGTGGCTCAGGGCAAGCTATTCTCAAACACAGAACAGGTGCAGCAGTAGGAGAAGGAGTGCCAGACAGACACACACCCCTGTTAAAGTGTAGGCAGCAGCAGTGCTTCATTCAGATACAGCAAAAATACAATAGGATCATCTTAACTCCATGACTGAATGTAAAACGAGTAGGCAGCTTTATAAAGATTAAAAAGGAAAAGGAACACCACTTATATCTTGCAGCTTTATGAACATTAAAAAGAAAAAATAATATTGGTTTACTGATTTTAATGTAATCTCTGCGGGGGCAGAGGCTTGCTCACATGCCAGCTGAGGATCCGGTGCTCTTAGCTCTGATATACAGATTATTCACAGATCAGTTTTAATGACTTAAAAATAGCTTGAGTTATTTTTAAATCCTGCCTCAGTCCTCCATTCCCAGCATTCTGCTGGTAAACTTACTGCACAGAAGAGGAGATAGGAAACGTGTAGTTGTATGAATGTGCCAACAGCAGCCCCCACCTCTCTGCAGCTAAAGTCTCCCATCTGTACCCACCTTGACAGCCCAATAGAGCATAAAGGACGCGGTTGTTGGGCATAGGGCCATAAAGAAGTACGAGGGGGATTAGAAGAAGGACAATTGTTGTCGCCCATAGCAAAGCCAAAGAGAAACAATTCTAGCGCCACCTGTCTGCACCTCCAGCCACGTCTCTGGGCCCACAACCCCGAATAGCTGCCAAGCTGGCCCGTGATAAAAGGCTGAGGGAAGTGGAATTCGCCTGGATTTAAACTCATAGGGGCATATTATCAATGCCTGGCGTTAACTATCGCCAACGCCAGTTAGCGTGAGTTTTGTTATCGCCGTCCATCCCTGAAATGTATCGCCTTGTTAGCGACGTATTACCAACACGTCGATAACAGGCGATAGTTTCAGGGAACGGCGGTGAAAACTCCCGCTAACTTCTGCGCGATGGCGATAGTCATTTAGGCGATAGCGGGCGATACCTAGCGATCGCCGCATTAGCGGCAGGAAAAGTGCAGCTAATGCGGCGATAATTCGTTGATAATATGCCCCCTTGTGCGAACCTGATAGTCCCGTACTGTTGTGCATGCAGAGAGGTGCCATGCCTCTGCCATGGCACACCCACAACCTCTGGCAGACCAACCAGAGTTAGTACACCCTGGAGAGCCAGGCAGCTGCCACAAGAATCTATTGGAACTTACGAGTTAGATTTGGTCTTGGCAATATGGGGCATATTAGCAAGGGCACTATCGCCGCTTTAGCGGCACTTTTTGCCGCTAAAGCGGCGATATTCTTATCGCCCTATCAGCAAACTGTCTCTAACAGCAGTTAGAGACAGTTTTGGGCATTAGCGCCCGTGTTTTTACCGCTTTGCATGTCAGCGATATTTATCGCTAATGACATGCAAAGTGGGCGTTCCCGACGAACAAACCTGGGAAACACCCGCTAACAGGCCTATCGCCTATTAGCAAGGTGGCTATGGCCCCAGTTAGCGACGTGAAAAGTCGCGCTAACCGGAGTCATCGCCATTTATTTAACACCTGCAATTAGCAGGTGTTAGCCATATCTAACATGGGGGGTGGATTATGCTGATACGACCACAGGGTCGTATCAGCAAGGTTATCGCTGCTTTCCATGAAACATCGTTGGAAAACCAGCGATGTTTCATGGAAAACACCGCTATGGCTGGAATAATTATCGCCATAGCGCTAAATGTCGCTAATACAGCGTTAGCATGGCAAATTATTCCGACGATAGCCGGCGATAAAAAAGTGCTCGCTAAACACGCTTTGCGATGTTTAGCGCACTTTTTAGATAATATGCCCCTATGTTCTTATATTGTAAAATGAAATGTACACAAGAGCACTTAAGATGAGTGGAACTGAAACACATGGGGCATATTAACAAGGGCATTATCTCCGCTTTTTGGCTTTAAAGCCAAAAGCGGAGATAATCTTTTCGCCCTGTTAACAAGTGGGTGCTAACATGCATTAGCGCATGTTAGCACTCTTTATCCGACGCACACCTTTGCATCTCTAACGAGATGCAAAGTGAGCGTCACTGGGCAGTATAACCTTGCAAATATCGCTGATGTGCACATCGCGATATTTACAAAGCTGCCTCAACATTTAAGCAGACGTTAGTTTTGGAGAAAACCGCTGTTTTCGCCAAAATTAACGTCTACTAAAATGCAGACTTACCTATCCCTAACATTGGGGGTGGATTATGCTGATACGACCACAGGGTCGTATCAGCAGGTGTATCGCCGTTTGCAGGGAACATCGCTGGAAAACCAGCGATGTTCCCTGCAAAACGGCGATTTCCCCGCTATCGCTGGAATTTTGTCGCCCTGGAGAAACGCGTTGTTAATAACGCGCTACCAGGGTGATAAATTCCAGAGATAGACGGCGATAAATAAAGAAGCGCTAAGCGCGCTTTGCGTTATTTATCGCCGTCCCTTAATAATATGCCCCTTGGAAACTTTCTCCTTTTCTTGTGGAAAACCATCTGGTTACGCAGGCGATGGGTTATTATTGCTGTTTAAGGGCTACAATATCATTAACCATGAGGACATGCTGGCATTATGCTACTGATCGGACACAGCCGTTTTTTTCCTGTAGCAACTTACTTCTGGTCTGCTTGATTGGCAACACAGAGAGCAACTCGGTAAGAAGGCGAAGCAGCCTATTGGTGCTCCATTTCATTTGTAAAGTTATGCTTTTAAGAATCGTGGGGCATATTATCAAGGGCTTTATCGCCGCTTTAGCGGCACTTTTTGCCGCTAAACCGGCGATAATTTTATCGCGCTATCAGCAAGCTGTCGCTAACAGGCGTTAGCGACAGCTTTCAGGCGTTAGAGGCCGGGATTTACATCGCCTTGCATGTCAGCGATAATTATCGCTAATGACATGCAAGGAAGGCGTTCCCCTACTAAAGCGACTGAAAACAGTCGCTAACACCACTACCCCCTATTAGCAAGGCAGGCGAAGCGATAAAATAATTCGCGCTAAGCCGCGGTTATCGCTAGATTTTAACACCTGCTAGTGAGGACGACTTACCTGTTTGAAGTATAGGAGGTGGATTCTAATGCTGAATCCACCTTAGCGTTAATGCGAGAATATCGCTGGTTTTCCAGCGATATTCTGCTGTCACATATCGCTGGAAATATTATCGCTATGGAGATAAACCTTACTAATAGGGTGTTATCTCAGCGATAATTTCCAGCGATAGGCGGCGTTAAAAAAATTCGCGCTATGCGCGGTTAGCGATAAATATCGCTATTCCTTGATAATATGCCCCCGTAATTTTAAAATTGGTTAAATTATGAGTATTGATCATCGTTTTTCTTCTTTTTATTGGCTGATTTTGTATAGCTTACACCCGAAACAAGAAAAAGTAATTAAATTGAATGATACCCGCTGCAGCAGAGAGAGGGGCAAGATGTAGTAGTGACTGTTCACTATAACCAGAAAATGGGTCACCAGAATCCCATTTACTACTAGTAGGTTGAACTAGGATCTTGGAGACTTTGCCAGTGATGGGGTGGCCCCGGCTCCAGGGGCCTGCACTGATACCACGTGCTCTCAGCGAGGATGGAAGCAGCAAGAGGCGTTACAGGCTGGTGTATAAGCAAAGTTCAAAGGGAAGAGAGAAAGGGAGATCGGAGTCCCTTCAGAGATGGAGAGGGAAGCTGTGCTCCTTCTGCCATGGCCACTGACAGGGCCGATTAATCTTTCAGCAGCACACGAAGCGCCGCTCAGATGACGCATGGCCCTGGGACCCCAGTTAAACGCAACCCTCTCAGCTCTCACAGTTACAATTCCACCGTGCCACAGGACTTTCACAGCACTTTAAACCCTACGGGCGACTGCTGTAGCCTTTACGAAGGGCCTCTACCCATATGCCATCTAGCATTGGTACAATCATTGCAATACTTCTCTTGGAATATCACAGCACACCTGAGGCTGCCTTTAAGGTCATCAGGAGGGACCCGACTTCCCTGCACTTCACGCAACTGGCTAGAACCTGCACACATCTTTGTATTCTTCCCCTTGACATGGAATGTAACCTCGCGGCCTACCCCTGAGAGGTTTGTTGCCCGGGAACATTTCATTATTCAATATTTGGACACTCGCCGCTGCTGGGCAGCAGTGACAAGCACAGGTGTCCTGAACTACCCTTATTCCTGATCTCTCACTAACGAACTGGTCATTTCAAACATACTTATATGACTACCCTGAATAAATAACTGGGAAGCAATCACAGTCAACTATCCTATACCACTAGGAACATCTTCACAGTCCTGCAATACTACCTTTAATAGATTAATGCTTCAGTAGCTGCAACTAAGTTGAGGCCCTGCACTTAAGATCGAGTATTGTTTAAAAGAGACAATGGGGGATATTAGCAAGAAAAGGCGATAATTATCGCTAACCGCTGTTAGCGCGCCTTTTCTTATCGCTGTCTACTGCGTGAAACCATCGCCGTGTTAGCGGCGTGGGACTCCGCAAGTGATTTACATGGGATCGGAGAGGAAGGGTGGCAGTCTGATCCTTTGGCTTCTTCCGGTGAGGAATGATCGGATCCAGTCTAGGGCTGTTCCTTGTATGCCGGCGTCGTGTAGTCTGGTGACTAGTTTGGGGTGAGAGACGGTGTCGAAGGCCGCTTAAAGGTTGAGTAGGATGAGGGCTGCGGAGTGGCCTTGGTCCAGGAGGGTGCGGATGTCGTCTGTGACGGCGAGTAGGGCGATCTCGGTGCTGTGGTAGATGTGAGGAGGGCAAGGGTCGGTGGGGGCCCCTGAGTGGATGCCTTTCATGGTCGAGGCGGTGTATTCGGCTGTGACCGGCGTCCAGGTGGAGATTGTGGGCTGGCTGGTGTGTCGGGGGGCCGGCTGTGGCTTCTGGTGGATGGTCGGTGTAGTTATTGTAGAGTTTTTTGATCTTGAGGTGGAAGTAGGTTCCACGCTCATCGCAGAGGTCTTGGGATGGGGTGATGTCTGTGGCTTCGCTGCGTGGGTTGCTGAATTCATGAATGACCTTGAAGAGTTGCTTGGAGTTGGTGGAGTTGTTGAGGATTTGGTTGTGGTAGTCCGTCATGGCGTCCTTGTAGGTGGTGTAGATTTCGGGTGTCTTGGTGTTTCTCCAGTTCTTCTCCAGGCATCTGCAGGTGTGTCTTGCTTCTTGGAGATCGGTGGTGAACCAGGCGGCTTTCCTGGGGCGCTGTTTCTCGGGCTTGTGTAGCGGGCGAGCTTGTATGCGCAGTTGGAGATCCAAGTGTGGAGTTCTCTGGCTGCGACGCTGGCGTCGGCTGTGTTGGAGGCCGGGGTGGTGGTTAAGGTTCTGGCGGCAGTGAAGGCAGGAGAACTGGCTGTGGGTCGTGTTTGGCGAGGCCTGTTGTCAGTCTCTGAGTTTTCCGTGGTTGAGTGCGTGGAGGGTGGCTGAGCTGTAGCAGTGGCTGGCTCGAGATCCAGGGTTCCTGGCGCTGGTCGCGGTCGGGTCACGGACGGACGCAGACGGGCTTGCCTTAGATGCGCGTCTGCTGCGCGACCGCGCAGCGGCTGCCATTTGGTAGGGGAGGGGGGAGGAACGATCAGCTGGGATGCGGGAATGGGCGAGGACTGGGGTGCGGGGCCGCAGGAGCAGCAGCGGCGGGAAGTGCGGGCTCAGAGAAGCCAAAAAAAGTGACTGAGAAGAGGAAAACAAAGGATAACTAACTGATGTAATCATGCTATGCATCCTCAGGGGGTAGGAGGATGGGTAGGACTGCTCCAAACACGGAGCAGGGCATGGGCGGATTGGCATGCCCACTCAAGTACGCAATGACTGTTTAGTCGGCCCACTCAGGCCGCCCAAAGCAGTCATGCGCACTTCCCTGTTCTCCATGCAGGCTGCATTACAGCCTGCATGGAGAACATGCCCACCCCTCTGGCCCCTGGCTGCATGACTTGTCCCGTTGCCAATTACCAATCCCACCGCCGCATCGCAGCGTTGTGATTGACTCAGGGGAGGGAGCCTGGCTGCCTACTTCCTTTTCCTGGAAGCAGACGCAGGCGAGCAGGAGGTACGGAGTCATGGGACACGGCTTCGAGGTAAGACTTCCCTCAATAATGTTTTAGCAACACCCGCTCACACACACATCCCCACGTCCACGCACCATCCAGTGTTCTTTCCGGCGTTTGCCACCTCACAGCTGTCCAGCCCCCCCGAACTTCTCAATGGTGGCCGCTGTGCGCCCATGCACAGCGGGCATACCACTTGTGTGCCAAAGGCACATACGTAGTTGCGACGCATGCCATAACATCGCATTCCATTAAAATGCATACTAATATTAGGCACATTGCAACAGTAGAGTAGGTGTTGCATAGCGGATACATAAAGATCACTGTTCCCACTTCAGTGAGTGCAACCCAAAACTAACCTTTGCACCACAAACCCAACCGTGAAGCCTGGAATTCCTTTTTGAGCCCCCACAACACACCCAAAAATCTCATTTGAGACAAATGCACACCCCATTTTTCATATTTTACCCCAAAACACACCCCATTTTTCATATTTTACCCCAAAACACACCCCATGTTTCATATTTTACCCCAAAACACACCCCAATTTTAAAATTTTACATCCGTAACCCATACCCACCCGAAAAACTTTAAATTACGCCATTACTGACCTCACAATGCATTGTATTCAAATGCGATGTTAAGGCACCTGCGTTGCCAGAGTTGCGTTGTTAACGATGTACTGCCTGCATTGTAATGGTCGTCTCCCATGCCAAAGGCATCCATAGGCTACGCCGTTTGCGTCCGTCTGCCCCTGGACCGCGCTCAGCACCAAGGAGCATTCCTCTTGGACACTCCACCAATACGACGCCAGCAGCCTCCTCGCCATCAACCCTGGACACCACCTCGCCTGCCAGGACCAACCTCTGCTCCAGACCGAACATCGCCATCGCCATCACAGACGGCTGCAGTATCACCCGCAAGGAGCACCCTGACCGTCAGGGAGGAGGCATTGCCATCACCTACAGAAGCACACTCCGACTGACCACGCACTCTAATGACCCAAGGGTGACCATGGATTACGTTGACTCCCAAGATCCGGACCAGGCCCAAGAACATCCTCTGCGGCACCCTCAAGTGCAGGCCCCCCGGGCCATATCCCCCCATTCTCCAATACCATTGTAGACCTCATTGCACCCCAGGGTCTCCCATTCACCGACGACATCCTACTCGGTGAACTCAAGTTCCACCTGGACATCCCAGTGACCAGGATACCACCCCCTCATGGGGAAGGTCCCCTACATCAGGCGCAAGCAGCAGGTCACCGCAACAAGCCACATAGCAGGACACATGGTCGAGCACGTCACCTCCGCCAGCGTGAACTTCATCTGCAGCCACAACACCGGACTCTCCTGGGCCGACCATCATTGGTAAACACAAGGAGATGATGGACGGAGCACCGAAACTTTTCAGACACTCACCCCCAGTCACAGATCTGGGTTGAATCCATCATCGTTCTTTAGCTCACTTTGCCACCCCAGTTCAGACACAGCTATATGCAAATCAGTCTTGACCCTGTGCCTCATGGGAACAATCCAGACCGAACTGCCAAGCCATGTCTTCCCTGGACCGGAAACAAGCATCCTGGGACCGGTTTCGGGCTAACAGCCCTCATCAGCCAGGCTAGCTTAAATACAGTGGCAAAGTGAGCAAGTGACCCACGTCTGGGCATACCCTGCCAACTTAGGGCGAACAAAGCAAACACAAGGAGATGATGGACGGAGCGCTGAATCTTTTCAGACACTCACCCCCAGTCACAGATCTGGGTTGAATCCATCATCGTTCTTTAGCTCACTTTGCCACCCCAGTTCAGACACAGATATATGCAAATCAGTCTTGACCCTGTGCCTCATGGGAACAGTCCAGACCGAACTGCCAAGCCATGTCTTTCCTGGACCGGAAACAAGCATCCTGGGACCGGTTTCGGGCTAACAGCCCTCATCAGTCAGGCTAGCTTAAATCCAGTGGCAAAGTGAGCAAGGGACCCACGTCTGGGCATACCCTGCTGTTAGAAATGGGATCTCTAGTTGGCAAGGGCTTGCGCCTTTGTCCAAGTAGGGACCCTTCTTCCTAGTCAGGGTAAGGGAGTTACACTCTAAAATAACCCCTGCTCACCCCCTTGGTAGCTTGGCATGAGCAGTCATGCTTATTCTAGAGGCAGTGTGTAAAGCATTTGCACATAACCAACAGTAATACAGTGTAAGCACTACAAACTGACACCACACCAGTTTAGAAAAATATCCAATATTTTTATATACTTTAAAACAAGACCAAATACGATAAAAATCCACAGTA